>JAJMQU010000004.1:0-217064 GCA_030444895.1 Metschnikowia sp. yHMJ9 | reverse complement strand
GAGACAAATCGTCTGTTAAGGCGCCGTCGCGGATATGCGCTAGCGGGTCGGGCAAATGTGCCCGCACGTTTTCGGACTCGTTTGTGCGCTGTGGGGCACTGGAGGCGGCACCAAAGCCCACGTCGGCGGGCCCGGGCCGGATGTGGTCGGGCTCCTGCGGCCGTTCGTGGCGGAGAGGGTCGCTCAAGTGCTCGGTCAAATGCTCGCGCACGTCCTCGCCGGTACTTTTGGACACGAGTTTGTCGCCCTCGGCCAGCAACTCGACTTCGCGGTCCAGGATCAGCGACATCAACTTCAAGAAGTCGCTCTGCTGGAATTTGGACGTGGTCTCTTCGGACTTTTGTGCGTTCTGTGTCATCGAGTTGCGCACCTGTTTCGCAGCGTCCGCAAACTGCTGTTTTTCGAGTTCGTTGTCGGGCTGCATACTCTGGAGCTCCTGCTGCGCCAACTCCTGCTCGATCTTGTCGAAATGCTGATCAAATGCCTCATTTTCGACGCCGAAAGCCGCCTGCTCGCTGTGCTGCGGCGTCTGGACCTGCTGCTGTGCCTGGAGCTGGCCCGCAAACATGCGTTGCCGCCCTAGCATCTGCAGCTGGTACGCTTCGCTACCCATCTGGTTCGCGTAAACGCCCTGGTGGCTGTTTTGGCCAAACTGCGGCTCGAACTGTTGCTGGCCCTGGGCGTTCTGCATGTTTTGCATAAACTGCTTGTGCCAATCGGTCCTCGGGCCGGCGCCCGCCTGCGCAATGCCGGGGTCGCTACTGAGCGAAAGCCCGTTGAAATCTTGCACCCACTGCTGTTGTCCCTGGTGGTTTACCCGCTGGTTGCCATCGCTTTGGCGCATCCGTTGCGCAGGGTGCGTGGCTGGGCCGATCCGCTGGAAGTGGAGCGCCGAGTGTGGCCCAAACTCCTGGGGACCATTCCGCGTGAACTGGTGGAACTCCTGGTTCAAGTTGGCATCGATACCTGGCCCATTGCGGAAGGCAGCATGGCCCCTGGTGTCGAGGTTTTGTGGGCGCTCTTGTTGGAGCGAGTTGTCTCTCTGCGTGTGCTTCGAGAGCTGGGACAACGCGTTGGACGGTCCACACGAGGCGTCCATCGTTGCTGGTTGGCTTAGGTAGGCTTTCTTGGGCGAAAAGCGTGGGGCTTCTGGCACTAAAGGGCCAAATGTGGAGAAGTAAGCGTGGCGGTTTCAAGGACCACTGATATCTTGAGCGCTGTGGGTTTATTTTTTCTCAAAAACTCCGAGACGCACCGACACGAAGCAGAAATGTAGTGAAGATGTAGTCAGAGTTACGGTCCTCCTGTTTTGTGGCGAACGATGTTCTGGTCAAGCTGTGACGAAGTGGTTGATAATCCGAGGAAGTGGCTCTCTCTGCAGTCCGGTGACTAAGCGCGAGCAGAGGCTGAAAGACAGAGGGAGTAGAGCGAGGAACAGGAGCAAAAGAGACAGAATGGAAGGGTATATCGAGAATCCAGGGGATATAAAACAAATCTGAAACAGGTCAGAACATTCTATGCTGCCAGAGACGAGTTGGTGCGGGGATAATAGCAAAAAGCGCAGCCAGAAACAAGTTAGCGTGGCCTGAAACGAGTAAGCGCCTGCGATTTCAGCAACATTTCGCAGCCTCGTACAAACAATAGATATAGGCTCATGTGCCAGCACATGTGCTGAACCAGTAGGGTGCAAAGAGACTACTTCAACCTTTTTCTTTTTCCTTCTTTCTTCTTCTCTTCCCTTCATTTTTCTTCTTTTCCTTTCTTTATATATAAATATCAATCTCCTCCTTTTTCTGTTCCTCCTTCACCTATACTAAGTGAGTAAATAAGTCAGTATCGTTACACCGACAGAATAGCCATCACAACTTCCCCTGCTCCTCAAACAACTCGCAGTACGTCGCACCCAAAAACTCGTGGATGTTCGACGTCTGCATCGCCCGCTGGTACTTCGCAAACGCCTTATGGCTAGCCGCCCGCACCAACGCACACGCGCCGTAGCACGCCACAAGCGCTAGGTCGTCCTCGTCAATGGGCTCGCGCCCGCCGGGCGTCTCCCACATCCCCAGGTTGTAGTGCAGCGCCCACACGAGCATGGTGGCCATGGCACCGGTCAAGGTGTCGCCCTGGCCGCCCACGCGGCGCAAGGAGCCCGGCATGTCGTTGACCACGGCGCTGTCGCCACGTACAATGACCTCATTTTCGCCCTTCTTGACCACAACGACGCCGCCGAGCCGCAGCGAGAGCTCCTGCGCCGTGGCAGCGCCGCCGATGTTGTCGATGCTGAGCGCGGAGCAGAGCCGGCCAAACTCTACCACGTTGGGCGTAATCACCGCTTTGCGGTAGCCCTGGATGAGCGTGGGGCGCAGCGCAAGCAAGAAGAGCGCGTCGGCGTCTAGCACCACGGGCTTATTTGCTACCATAATCTCCTGGATCACGCGCTCGAGCGTTTTGAGCATCAACGGGTCGCGGCCAGCGCCGGGCCCCACCACAAACACGTCCATGCGGTCGATGACGGCGGCCACTTTGGGCAAAATGTGCTTTTCTACGACCTTGTCCAACTCTGCCGACAGCAACGCCTCCTCGAGCGGCTTGCGCTGAAGTTCCTCCCATAATCCCGACGGCCCAAACTGCCGCACCTCGGGGTTCAGCAGCTCATACAAATACGGGTGCACCATGAGGTCCGGCGAATATCCCTTGATCACGGGTGCAGCGAGCTTCTCGCACACCACGTGGCTCAAGTCCGCGCCGACCAATGCCGCCAGGTGGCACGCAAAAAACGGCGCCCCGGTGTAGTCTTCACAACCACCAAACACTGCAACCTTGCCTGCCTGGCCTTTATAGAAACTCGTCTGGAGCGGCTGCACAATCTGGCGCGCCAATTTGAGAAGCTGCTTCTGCGTCTTTCCTGAAAGCATTGAGAAAAATAAGGCGGCAGACAAATACGCAGTCAATCACGCAGACAAACACTCAGGTGGCGGGGCCAGCTCACCGGGAAACCCTATCAGGTGATAAATCTGGGGTCGTGTTGAGGCAGTGCACCCGTGCCTCCGGGTATACGTTGCGGTTCGCACTCTCTGCCGCAATTGCGGCCGCACTTTCGAGCTACCGGGCACCCGGTGTGGCTCGCGCCGGCACCCGCCCGCCACCGAAGCCCACACAGGCGTGACGTTTACGGGGGGCAATGTCACGTGATACCCCCTTTCCAACCCCGTGGTTCTGCTGCCTTCCGTGTTCGGGTGTGTTCCCGTTGTTGCTCTCGCTTTGGCTGCCGCTTGTGGATAATCGCCCGGTGCAGGACTGCCCAACCCCCGGTTCCCCGGCGCCTCCGCCAGTCCCGCTGCGCGCCCAGTGCGGGCCACAGCCATTGCTGCGCGCGCCGTATATAAAAAGCGGCCCGGCCGCGCAGTGTACTACGGTCGTCTCAACGCTTTTGCCCTACACCATCCAACCGGCAAAAACACCAAAAGAAAAAACACAACTTTCAAAGACATCCCGCCACCAGAAGAAGGTCAATTGCCGCCACGTTGCACCTCCCACCCCGTTTGCCGCTCGCAAATCCCAGCATAGCAAGACATTATCTCGCACGCTACCACCCGCACACCATGCTGGCCTCCAGAATTGCATCACGCTACTTTCTCCCAACAATCGGCATTGCCGGCGCCATAGGCACGGCGCTCCACTTCTCCACGACTCCCGCGGTCCTCAACGACCCCTCCAAGACGTTCAAGGGCGGCGACGAGTGGATCGACTTGAAGTTGAAAGACTCCTGGAGCATCTCCCACGACAGCAAGCACTATGTTTTTGCGTTGAACAGCCCGGACGACGTCAGCGGGTTGCAGACCGCGTCGTGCGTGATGGCCAAGTACGTCACGCCCAAGGGCAACAACGTGGTGCGGCCCTATACGCCCGTGTCGGACGTTGACCAGAAGGGCACCATTGAATTCGTGATCAAAACGTACCCCGATGGTAAATTTTCCAAGCACGTGCACGACTTGAAGCCCGACGACACCGTGTCGTTCAAGGGCCCCATGGTCAAGTGGAAGTGGGAGCCCAACCAGTTCAAGAAAATCAGCTTGATTGGCGGCGGCTCCGGCATCACGCCATTGTACCAATTGCTCCGCGAGATCTCGAAAAACGCCGACGACAAGACCGAGGTCGACTTGTTCTACGGCTCGCAGACCGAGGACGACATCTTGTTGAAGGACGAGTTGGACAAGCTCGCCGAGCAGCGCAAGGGCCAGATCAAAATCCACTACTTCGTCGACAAGGCCAGCGACAAGTGGGACGGCCACGTCGGATACGTGGACAAGGACTTCTTGAAGGAACACCTCCACGAGCCCTCGCCCGACGCCAAGATCTTCATCTGCGGGCCTCCTCCGTTGTACAAGGCGCTTTCGGGGCCCAAGAACTCGCCCACGGACCAGGGCGAGGTCACCGGCGCGTTGGCCGAGTTGGGCTACACCAAGGAGCACGTGTACAAGTTCTGAGCACGAAGTAGAAATAAAAGAACACTCAGTCTGCGACCATTACTCTCTCATGTAGCCGGTAGCGTCCAGGTAGCTGTTAACTTCGGTGCAGTGGGCCGCTTTTGGCACGTTCCATGATCTCGGAGGCACGGGTCTTAAACGTACCATCTTCGCCAGCTTCCCAGCCATATGCTTCTACGAGCGTCTGACCTGCTGTGGAAATGAAATGCGCAGAGACGTCTGTGTGTGTGGCAGTTGAGGGCTGCTGCCATGGCCAGTTGGACAAAATCTACGCCAGCCTCCCGAAAAACGTGGAGATTCTCCTCATCTGCGGCGATTTCCAGGCCATACGCAACAACCAGGACTTGAACGCCATGAGCGTGCCGCCGAAATACCGCACGTCGGGCGACTTCCCGGACTACTACTCCGGACGTAAACGTGCCCCGGTGCTCACGGTTTTTGTAGGAGGAAATCACGAAAGCTCGCTGTACTTGCGGGAGCTACAGTACGGCGGATGGGTGGCCCCAAATATATACTATTTGGGCCACTACGGCGTCATTTGGTACAAGGGCGTGCGCATTGGTGGCATGAGCGGCATATACAACCACCAGAGCTTCGTGGCTGCCAAAACGGACGTTTCACCCCGGTATACGCTACCGTACCACGGCTCGACAGTTCGGTCGATCTACCACGTGAAGCCCAAGGACTACTTGAAGTTTTTGCTCACGGGGTACTGCCACGTGGCGCTCTCGCATGACTGGCCGCAAGGCGTGTGGGATTTCGGTGACAAAGCGCAGCTTTTGAGGCGCAAACCGTTCTTTGCGAGCGATATCGAAAGCGGAAAGCTAGGCTCGCCTTTGGCTGCGCAGGTGTTGGCCCGCCTCCGGCCGCTGAACTGGTTCTCTCTGCATTTGCACACGCTTTTCAAGGCTCACATTCCGCTCAGCACCGTGTTTGCTGGTCTTCCTGGCGTTGGTGCGGAAGTAGAAGAACAAAACTCGGACAGCAACGAGAAAAAGGACACTAAACGGAGAAAGACCGAGCCGGAGCAGGACAGCAACGAGATCGAGCTTGATATGGACGACTTTGGCGTCGATCTGCTGTCGCAGTCTTCAGTGCAGCCACTTGATACACCAGAAGTGGCCCCGACCCAGAGCGGTACACCTAGTACACCACAAAGGAATGAGGAAAAGGAAAAAACTACGTATCCTGTGCCAAGCCTGCCTCCTGCTAGC
This sequence comes from Metschnikowia sp. yHMJ9, assembly GCA_030444895.1. NCBI lineage: Eukaryota > Fungi > Ascomycota > Pichiomycetes > Serinales > Metschnikowiaceae > Metschnikowia > Metschnikowia sp. yHMJ9. The sequence goes on along the minus strand of JAJMQU010000004.1, from coordinate 211,363 downwards.
CCGTCGAAAGCAGATTTGCAGAAAGCGGCCGGCTTGTACCCCCCTCGAAACTCGTCATCCACGTTTTTCTTGGCTTTGGACAAGTGTTTGCCCCGCAGATCGTTCCTCGACGTGCGGCAAATCCGCGGGGAATCGACACATGAGTCGGCGGCTTGTAAAGATTTGTACTACGACGCACGGGCGGTCGCTATTCACAAGGTCGTGGAGGAATTCGTGACGACGCCCAGCTGGGATGCTATCACCGCAGAACAATTGCTTGCGCTGCACAACATCGCCGACATATTGGCGGAGTTGAGCGAGGCGGTGGCATACGAGGCATCCAAGATTGCTGGCGACATGAAGGTCCCAAGCAATTTCGTGAAAATCGCCCCAGACGCAAATGCAGCTGTACCGTCTGCGCAGTACTGGCCCAGCAACCAGACCGAGCACTTCTGCAAGAACTTCGGCGTACCAGTCCCCGTCTTGGACGGCCGCTAAGCAGCAAGTCAGCAGAACCCCCGCATTCAACGGCAACATCTCCCGGCTTTCCCACCTAACTGTGGGAGCAGATACGGTTCCACGTGCCTGTTATCACGTGCCAAGAACACCTTACCGATAAACCGTGAACTTGTCTTACACCTAACGTTGTGGCCATGTCTGCCGAGAGCTTTGTGGCGCACTATCTCAAGGCAAACGGCTACGCGAAGACGTTGCGGGCGTTCGAGGAAGAGCACGGCCGGCTCATTTCGACGTCGCTCCCGCTCGACGAGTCGCTCGAGGACATCCTCGCAGACCGACTCAAGTACCTCAAAACGGACGAAAAGCCTGCGTCTCTGTTTGACAAACTCCTCGATAAGGACTTGGAGCGGATCCGGGAGGGCGAGCTCAAACCGTGGCTGACGCCGTACCCGCAAAACGCGAAGGAAATCGGCCCCGTGGGCGACCTCGTGGTCGACTGTGCGATACTCTCCAAGAATGGCCAAAAATATGGGCTCCTTGCTACGTCAGGCAAGTGCTTGGTGGTGGCGGACCTCTCTACCGGGAAGTATGTACTTCGTGTGGACGCGGTGCTCGGTCCTGTGGTGGTTCGGCGTGTTGTGGTGTCAGATGATCTTGTGCTTCTATGCGGAATGAACGGCAAGGTGTCGGTGGGCCGGTTCAGCGACAGTTTTGACAAGTTCACGGTGCTTTCAGAAACACAGATCCACCCGCGGTTGGTGATCGACGTCCGGGCTGTCTCGTTCCTCGGAAGGCCGCACGTGGTCAGCATGGGGTGGGACTTTAGCGTCAAGGTGTTTGAGGTGCGCGAGCAGGGCCTTACGCAAGTGGGGCAGCCGTTCAAAATGTCGATGCAGGGCAGCTGCTTCGACACGGTGGTCCACAACGGCGCGCTCTACGTGGCAGTGTGCAAAAAGGAGATTACGTTGATGGACGTGCTCTGTATGAAAGAGGAGAACAAAGAGCTTGAGCTCGAGTACCGCGTAGCGTTGAACGACGCGGAGTTCTCCGCGGCCGGGTTCACGCCGCGAAGCGTGGAAATCTTCGCCGCGCCCGGCAGCGTGCCTTTGGTGGCGGTGGGCACGTCGCACGAGCCGTACATGCGGGTAGTGCTTGTGACGTTGAAGGACGTGGGCAAGAGCGCCGAGCCGTCGATCCACCGCAATCAGATCCTCGCCAACTTGAACACATACTCTGCGCAGGACAAGTACAGCGAGTCTAAGCTACACTGGCGGGCCGACGGCAGCGGGATCTGGATTGTTGGCGAGGATGGCGTGCTACGAGGGTTAGATCTAGTGCGGGAGACCGTGGACGTGGAGCTTGCGGCGCACGATGGGCGCATCAAGAGCGTGTGCTTTGACGGCGGCGTGATCTTGAGCTGCGGCACCGACCGCCGGGTGCTTACGTGGACGTAGCGGTTACATGGACGTTGCGGTTACATGGACGTAGTGCTGTTTGGGAGAGTTTTACCTGGGGCACCGCGCACTTGCCTACAAAGGAACTGGAAGACCAACAAAACAAAAGCAACACAGTAATACAAAAACACAACACAAACACAACAGTAACACAAGGGTAAAACAGACACATAGGAATACAAAACACATCTCGAGGATCAACGAAACTAGCGTCAGAAGGACACCACCAGAAAAGCTGAACTGTTCTCTCCAAAATAATAACCGTAGCCCCACCTGTGCCTCCCATCGGCCCCCGGGTTCGTTCCCCCCTCGGAACGCGCACAGGCATGCGGAGCGGCACATCCTCGGATTGCAAAAAGCTGCCCCAAATCCCACCGTCTGGCCTGTGAAAGCAGCCGCTCCTACACCCAAAAAAATTAATACCAACACGGGGCAAGCGACTTTCTTACCCTAGACCTCCAGTTTCCGTCCCGAAACAAAACAAGCGCCAAAAACGGCCACCGCACCGCTTTTTCCCCCACCGTTTGCTGCTTCGTTCGGTAAACCCCAGATCCCCTCACGTACCGAGCCGTGTGCCAAAAAACACCCAGGTAAAACACCAACAAACGTGCCCCAATTCCACGGCACAAACGGCACAGACCTCCGTTGTGATTGTTAGATCCACTTCCACACACCCCCAGACCGCAGAACTGCGCCAGCACGCTCATCTCCGCCAACGTTAGCACCAAAACTACCGTTGCTTCCCCACACTACAGCAGCGACAGCCAAAACCAGCGCCTAATCCCGTCTAAATGGCACTCACACCCATAGAAAAGGCCGCCAGCGGCGCGTTGGCTTCGGCCATTGCCAACTCCTTGGTGTACCCGTTGGACTTGAGCAAAACAATCATCCAGACGCAGGTCAGAAAGCACGACAGCGCCAGCAACAGCGAGGCCGAAGCAATGCGCAACACCAGCAGCGAGGACTCGGTGTTCGTGCAGCAGAGACGGCACAACGAGTTGAAGTACAAGAACACACTCGACGTGTTGCGTAAAATCCACGCCAAAAAGGGCATTCTCGGGTGGTACCACGGTTTACTTTCGTCCATCGTGGGCACCGCCGCACAGAACTTCTCGTATTTCTACTGGTACTCGTTGGTCCGCCAAGTATACGCGCAGGTGACCAAGACCGCCGCCACACACAAGCACCTGACGGCGATTGAGTTGTTTTTGGGCGCGTTGGCGGCGGCCATCTCGCAGCTCTTTACCATGCCCATCGGTGTGATCACTACCCAGCAGCAAACCGACAAGCACCACCGCTCGTTGTACCAGTTGGTGAAAGAGATCTACGTGCACGACGGGCCCTCGGGTTTCTGGAAGGGTTTGAAGGTTTCGCTCGTGTTGTGCATCAACCCATCCATTACCTACGGCTCCTACGAGCGCTTGAAGCAGATTTTCTTCGACAACAAGGAGTTCTTGGGCCCCTTGGAGAGTTTCACGCTCGGCATGTGCGCCAAGTCCTTGGCCACGCTCGCTACACAGCCGTTGATCGTGTCGAAGGCGATGCTCCAGAAGAAACTGGCCAAGAAACCGGAGGCGCCAGACGCCAAGCCCGCGCACGCTGCAGAAGACGACGAAGACGAGGAAATCAAGTTCGCCAGCTTCGTCGACGCCTTGGCCCACTTGTGGCACACCGAGAAGATACACGGCTTGTACAAGGGCGTTGCGCCGCAGCTCCTCAAGGGCGTCGTCGTGCAAGGGTTGTTGTTCATGTTCAAGGACCAGATCGACTTGCTGTTTGTTGCGCTCTTGCAGCTCATCAAGCGCAAGAAGGTGCCGGTGTAAGTCTACGCGGGCCCGTCGCTACCACCTCCGCCGCCCCTATTTATAGCAAATTTTGCCAACGCCAGCTTAGCCTGTAGCCGCCGAGTTTGCAGCCGTACAAAGCCCATGGGTCTGTGGCGCCAGGGGCTGAAGCCCTTTCTCACGTGACCGGACTTCCGCGCACCGCGCCCGCCACCCTATCTGCCCGCGCGCGCATTGCCAGATTTGCACAGTGGGTCCCCCCGTGCGTCACGTGCGCCAGCGCTCGCTGTGACGATGTCAAGGCAAAAAAAAAAACTCTTCACCTTTTTCAACATCTACATCAGCAACCATGGGTAACGGAAAACCAAGAGGTCTTAACTCCGCCAGAAAATTGAGAGTCCACAGACGTAACAACAGATGGGCCGACCAGCAGTACAAGGCTAGATTGTTGGGAACCGCCTTCAAGTCGTCTCCTTTCGGAGGCTCTTCGCACGCCAAGGGAATCGTGTTGGAGAAGATCGGTATTGAGTCCAAGCAGCCCAACTCCGCCATCAGAAAGTGTGTGCGTGTGCAATTGATCAAGAACGGTAAGAAGGTGACTGCTTTCGTGCCTAACGATGGTTGTTTGAACTTTGTCGACGAGAACGACGAGGTTTTGTTGGCTGGTTTCGGTAGAAGAGGTAAGGCCAAGGGTGATATCCCCGGTGTCAGATTCAAGGTCGTCAAGGTCTCCGGTGTTTCTTTGTTGGCATTGTATAAGGACAAGAAGGAGAAGCCAAGATCGTAAGCGCTGATTTGCATATGGTTCCGGTCTATAAAAACCTATTATAATAGTACGATACATTGAAGTGGGTGTAGGATGGCGCGGAGGAGGATTCTCGGCTCTGCCGGTAGGCGTTTTCTGTTGGTGTTTGTTTTTCAGTGTTTGTCTGTGGTAGCTTGTCTCGAGTTTCCAGGGTATAGGCTCAGCAGCTGGCGTTATGTCTGGGGCTCTGGGGCCAAAAGGGCAGTTTTCTGCTATACTTGTCTGTTTTCGAAGCGCTACAGTTGCAGCGTTGTACCCTACAGCTCTACGCGGTAGCTCGTTAAACCGCCTAAGCGGAACTATTTCTCTTCTCTTGTCCTAGGATTTCTCCCGCCCTACATCGACAAGTTCTTGCCCTCGATCGAAGGCCCAGACTTCTTCACCACCTTCTTCCGCGAGTTGGTCATCTTCCGGTTGAGGCGAGTAAACATCTCGCCGTTTCTCCGCTGCTGCCGCGCCAACATGCTGGGGTCCACCTTGGGCGCAATCTTGTACGCCGTAGTCCGGGCGCTGGGGATCGCAGCACGCTTCCTCCGCTCAGCCTGCTGCTCGTACAAGGACTTGGGCTCCTCCACTTTCACCCTGCTCAGCAGCAATTTGTTGGTGAACTTGGCCTTGTTGTAGTCGTTGAACCGGATGGTTCTGTCCTTGTAGGAGTCGGACTTGTTCAAGATCGGGCGCGTCCACTCGCCAATCAAGCGGTCCACAACCTTCTTCAAGTGGTGCTCCGTGCGCGTGCTCCGCTGGTAGAACACCAACACCTTGCCGATGCCGCTGGCCACGAGGTGGTCTGTTTTGATGGGCAACGTCGTCAACGACTGCAACAACTCTTTTTGGACTTGGTACGCAGGCATCGACGCGTCGGGCAACGGCTCGAGCCACAACCGCACCGCCTCGAGAAGGTTGTTGTCCAAAATCGAGATGGCAAGGTCCGCCTTAGACATGGTGTCCATAACTTCCTTTAGCAACTTGACCTTTTCCGTGGCGATCTGGCCCTGCGAGTTCTTCTCCACGTCCAAGTTGGCCGCCTCGATCATCTTGTTCTTTAAGTAGTCGATCCTGTCGTCTTGCATGCGCTCCAAGTCGTCCTCGTCGGCTCTGCGGCGCTTGACCGTGCGTGCCTTGGTTGCGGAATCCATTCTCTCCTCCAAAAGCCTTCTTTTGCGAGCCGCTGGGTCTTCGTTGGAGTAGTCGATCCCGCCATCATCGTACTCGGCGTCTGCCATCGGGAGCTCCGCGTCTGTCTGAGCAGTGCTGCCGCGGTCGCTGCCGCTCTTGCGGATTTTCTTCTTGCGGGTCGCCTCGCCGCTGCTATTCTTGTGCGTTTTCATGCTGTAGATGTCAGTCTCGCCGTGCGGTTGCGCGTGTGACGCTGCACCAGCATCCTCGTCGTCATCTTCACCGCTAGACCCGTCGCTGTCGTGCTTCACGGCGTCGTCGTTGTTATCCTGCTGCTCTGCTCCGTCTTCTGCAATGTGCCCTGTACCCTCGGTTTCGATATCCTGCTCGCCGATATCCGGGGGGAGCTGTTCGTCCTCGTCGTGCTGCTGCTGTTGTTGGACCGCAGCTTGCTCCGCTTGCTCCACCTGCTCGCCGGCCAACGCCGGGTCGAGTGCCGATTCTTGCTCCATGGTGGCCTGGTAATAGGGTGTTGGAGCAGTTGGTTTTGGCTTGATGGCCGCGCAGGTGCACTGGTGTGGGAACCACAGTCCTACCAGGTGGGGAGAATAGGAGACGTCAAGTTTTGGCGTGAGAGGCTCAAAATTGTTTGTGGAGCGAGGAGCGTGCTAGTGGGAACTGCAAAACGAGAATTACTGGAGAAGATAGTATATTCCTGCTGTTTTTGTTTTTTATAAGCATGTTCACGCTATGCGAGGCTGACGGTTCGTAAGCGTTGTGCACTCTGGTGACGCTCTCGCAGCTAGTTTGCCAACTCAACACTTAAACAAAATGCACACAGACAAGAAAACCACAGGAGCAAAACGGCAGGCCCAGAACACATAAGCGCTAAAACAACACCAAACGTCTTTCGGCCCGCTCCACGCCGATTACGCTCCGCCTACGCCCCCCTCTCCCACGCTTCCAGAATTCACTGTCTTGGAAGGTACGGGTGTGCATCCTCCTCCAACTCAACTCGCGTGTCCGCCAAGTCGGCTGCACGCCAACAATGTCCCAGTATATTGGCAAGACCATCTCGCTCATCTCCAACAAGGACCTCCGGTACGTTGGTCTCTTGGACAAGATCTCCGCAGAGGATGCCACCGTGGCGTTGAAGTCCGTGCGCTTGTTCGGCACAGAGGGCAGAATGGCAGAGCAAGGCCAGCCCAACAAAGAGGTCATGCCAGGCACAGACGTCTTCGAGTACGTGGTGTTCCGCGGCTCCGACGTTAAGGACTTGTCGGTGTTGGACACGCCGATCGACCAGATGCAGCCAATCACCCGCTATTCCCAGCCACAGCCGCTGAGCGGCTCGCACGCGGCGCAGCCGCCAGCAACCACGGCTCAGAATGCTCCTGTAGCGCCAGCGACCGCCACAGACGCTGCAGGTGCAGCCGCACAGAGCCCTGCTGCCGCTGTGCCGCTGACGGCGGCCCCTACGAGCGCTACATCTTCGCAAGCTGCGCCCGGTCAGCGCGCCCGGGCTGCTTTGCCCACGGAAACCGGCGTAGGCTCGAGCACAGCGGCCCGCAGCACGGCCAAACCAAGCGGAAGCAACACGGATGCTCCGCAGCCGACGCGGACGAGCGCCACGGCGCTGGCGCAGGAGGGAAGTGCTCCGAGTGCCAGTTTTGGGGACGAGTACGACTTTGAGAGCGCCAACGCCAAGTTTGAGAAGGAGAGACAGCAGGAGGGGGGCAGTAAGCCTACGTACGACAAGAAGTCACTGTTTTTCGACTCGATCTCGCTGAACGAGCGCAACAACATGCGGTGGTCGCAGGAGAAGTCGCTCAACATGGACACGTTTGGCGAGAGTTTTGTGAAGCGTGGCAACGGCACGCGTGGCAGAGGCCGCGGCAGGGGCCGGGGCGGCCGAGGCAGAGGCCGTGGTCGCCAAGAGGCCAAGCCTGAGTGGGCCTAGATTTCACAGATGGTACAGGAAGCGAGGACTGTTGGAGAGTGAAGCAGAGATAAGAGGGTGGAGCGGCGAAAAGGCGAGGCGAGGCAGAGGTGGGGGGGGGGGGGGGGGGGGGGGGGGGGGGGGGGTGTCGTCGCAGTGGCACGGCCATGGCGGTGGCAGGAAAATAGCCATAAAGATGGGGTAGCGGAACTACTGGTTGTGGTAGAGTATGTGCTAAATGCGCGCAGGGCATAGCTCAGAGAGGAAACACCACAGAGTAGACACCACAGAGTAGACACCACAGAGTAGACACCACAGAGGAAACACCACAGAAAAGACACCACGACACCGCAGCCCTTCAAACCTATAGTTACATACATTTCCCCTGGCGCGCATTTTCCGGCCTAGTGTAATTCATTTCACCCGCCTGGGGCTCAAGCAGATATGGCAGTGGACAGCTGGCTGCGATACCCCAGATAACCGCGCCGCGCAGCATTACGGCTCCAGCTGCCTAGACAGCCACCACAACCCACCACAACCCACCGCAGACGCCACAAAAACACCACAAAACACTCCAAATACCACAAAAACAATGCTAGAGGCGTATACCGTTGTAGACAGCTTTGTGGTGGACGGGCTCCTCAACCAGCGCGTGCAATTGAGCGTGCCGCTCGACTACGCCGGCTCGGCCAGCCAGAGCATCACAATCTCAGCCGTCGTCACCCAGAAGTACACACCGGAGATACACGAGAAGACGCTCACCAGCCGCGTAGAGTTCCCGCGCAAAAAGAACCTCATTGCGTTTCTCCAGGGCGGACCAGGCTTCCCGTGCGCGGTGCCCGTGTCGAACTCGGGCTTCACCAAAGTGCTCGTGGAAAAAGGCTACCAGGTGGTGTTCTACGACCAGCGGGGCACCGGGTTTAGCAGCCCGCTCGAAGTTGCGTCGTTGCAAGGCGTTGCCGCGGGCGCCGCAGACCCCACCGCCCAAATGCTCCGCTACGTGCTCCATTTCCGTGCCGACAGCATCGTCGAGGACATGGAGCGCGTGCGCCACGCGCTCGTGGGCACGAGAACCAAGTGGCTGTTGCTCGGCCAGTCCTATGGCGGCTTCTGCTGCTTTACGTACATGTCGCGGCACCCGGACGCGCTCCTGGAGGTTTTCGTCACGGGAGGCGTGCCGCCGATCGGCCTTTCCGCCGACGACGTGTACCGCCAGACGTACGAGCGGACCAAAGAGCGAAACGCACACTATTACCTGAAGTACCCGCAGGACGTGGCCCGCGTGAAGGCGATTGTCGAGTATTTGCGCACGAACGTGGTCCGGTTGCCCAATGGCGGCACGCTTTCTGTAGAGCGGTTCCAGCAGTTGGGTATCCGGCTCGGCGCCACCGGCGGGACGGACGGCCTCCACTGCATCGTGACGGAGTTCTGGTGCGCGTTGCAGAGCCAGCAGGGCAGACCCACGTACTCCATTTTGAACACCATCCAGCAGGACTCGTCGTTCGACACCAACATCGTGTACGCGTTGTTCCAGGAGGCGATCTACTGCGACGGGGCCGAGGCCGCGCCGCAAAAGTCCGGCTGGGCCGCCGAGCGCTGCCGCTACTTGCCCGGAAACGAGAGATTCGTGGCCAGTGCCAGCTTGCTTGCGTCCAAGGAGCCCGTGTACTTCACGGGGGAGATGGTGTACAAGTCCATGTACAGCGACTACCTGGAGCTCGCGCCGCTCAAGGAGTTGGCGCACGCTTTACACGAGAACGAGACGTGGTCCAGCTTGTACGACGTGGACGTGTTGGCGGGGTTGACGTGGGACCGCGTGCCCATCGTTGCGGCCACATACTACTACGACCAGTACGTCGATTTCGACACCACAATGGATGTCAAGAAGCGCGTTTTCAGGGGCAACGGCAACCTCAAGCAGTTCATCACCAGCGAGTTTTTTCACAACGGGCTCCGGGCGAACCCGGCCAAGGTGTTGGGCAAGTTGTTCAAGTTGCGCGAGTGCGAAGTCGACTAACGGCTTGGGGAGCCACACAGCAGTGTACCTAAAATTCCTCCGTTAACATATATATAAATATATATAAAAGTGCTTTTTATCTGCTGAAATGCGTGTTCGGCGCAAAACCAACCCGTCTTCTGCCTGTGGCGGCGCTCTCGAGCGTGGTGCCCACGAACCAGTTCTCCCCGCTCTCGTCGTACGTAATGATGTTCTGCTGTAAGTCGCAGAGCACCTCGATTCTGTCTCCTTCCGAGAAGGAGAGGTCCCCGGGCTGCTCGCCCTCGAAGCTTTTCGTGGCGGTCACCACGCGCACGGCCGCCGTGTCCTGTGCGGCGGCGCTCATAGACTCGAAGTACTTGTTGAGCTCGAGTAGCTTCATGGTAGCCGAGTTCATCGGGTCGAAGATACGCGCTCCGGCAGGCGCCTCGTCTGCGAGTTCGTATTTCAGCGGCAACACGGGCGCCTCACAGATCTCGTTCTTGCGCGAGTTGTAGAGCTTGGCGAGCTTGTCGGGCCCCACGCTTGCGGCAAAATTTTCCCGGACCGGCACGTCCGACACAGCGGACTCCGTGTCGCTGTCGTCGAGCGCCAACGAGAGCTCCGACTGCGAGCGGCCCGAATCCGTTGCGTCTCCCAGCACGCTGTCTGCGGGGCTCTGAAGAGAGCCTGCCGCGGACGGCAGAAACCCCCACTGGTGCTGCACCGGCGAAGAAAAGTGCCCCGCCGGGGCCGAAATCGACGGCGATTTCAAGTGGATGGGCGAGCTGTTGTTCCGCGGTGGCAACGGCGGCGGAGTGGGCCGCGTGGGTGCACGAACGGAGAAGCTGGACCCGTCTACCACCTGGGAAGGATGGTAGGCCTCGGCCAAGTTAGCGGACGGGTCCACGTGCTCGACGTACGAGCGCAACGGGTCAGCCATCTGGTGGTCGTGGAATATGCCGTTTTCGCGGTCCTTGGGCTTGACTTTGTGGTGTTTTTCCTTGACTTTCGTGGTGAGGCTCGACCACGCCTTGGCCACGTGCAGCGAGTTGTCTGTGGCGGCGATTTCCTCGTCCAAAAGCTCGGGCTTGCGGTCATAGATCGCCAGGAGGAGCGACTCGATGCGTAGGCGCGACGGCGTGGCCTCGGCCTCCCACTGGCCGACGATGGCGTCCGGGTCCTGGGGTTTCTTGTTCTCTGCGTCGAGGAGACCGTGGAACTGCGCGAGGTAGCCGTACGCCTCGGAGATGCGCCCGGCAATGTCGTTCTGGGTGCACACGGACCACTTTACAAGCGCGTCGACAAACTCCTCGATCAAAAGAAGCGACTCCGGGAGCGTGGCCCGCAATTTGGTGTTGGCTGCAGACAACCTTGCGGTGTCCAGCGCGACCCTCGCGGCCAAATCGTCCGTGGACGCGCCGTCCTTCTTCTCGAGCTTGGCCAACTTCTTCTCGGACTTCTCGCAGCGGGCCTCCAACGATTGGCGGATCTTGAGGCTGGCTTGCATGTGCTTCAAGTGCACATGGAGCATCAGCACCTTCAGTTTGAGCGTTTTCGCGTACGCCTGCGCCATAGCTATCACCTCCTGCTGCAAATGCGCCACCAACGCACAGTAGTTGGCCAACTCGAGCTCGAGGCTGGGCACACTGAACTCCCGCTCTTTCGGGTGCACCATTACGAGCTCGGACCGGGCGTGGAGTAGATCAAACTGGATATGGTACTTCGGAAGCTCGTCAAAATGGAGCGAGTTTTCGCCGAGCACACCGGTGAGTAGCCGCATGACCTCTAGCGTCACCGCGAGCTGCCGGGGCCAGTACTTGGTCGCAATTCGCTCGGAGTGGTCAGCCAAGAATTTGAGCGCCTGGCTGCACTGCTTGAGGTCGTGGGCAAAGCGGGTAAAAAGCTCGCTGTCGACGCTGTAGGGCTTGGACCCGCCGAGCGACGGCAAGTGAACGCTCTTGACCGTGCCGGAGATTTTTCTGAGGCCTTTTTTGGCGTTTTCCGACATCTCTTCCGGGGGGAGAATACCATGAGGTTAGAGTGAGATGCACTGCGCGTTGCAGTCACCGGCCGGCTGCGCAGGATGACGTGAGGGCCAAACAAAACGAGACTAAACAACAAAAGACCGAACAAAGAAGACCGAACAAAAAAAAAAAAAAAGACAAAACCAGAAAACACTCCGGTTAAGCGTGGCAAACCGCTGCCACAGGGACGGGGCGGCAAAGTGTTTGTATTTTATATTTCGCCGCTGTTTCTTATCCCACACAGCGCTGCTCGGCAGTATATATCCTTGCCAGCTCGGTGCGGCCTGCCCGAACGGGCCGAACTGCGAGAGCCACACGGAAAACGGAAGTACGCGGCTGAAATTGATTTTTTTCTTTTTTTTTTTTGGGCCTGCCGTTTTCTGACTGCTATGTTCTGCGAAGACTTCGGCCCAGCACCACTTTGGCTGCCCCCCGTGTGTTTTCCGGCTCTTCTTTCCCTCTTCTTTCCCTCTCTGTGTGCTCTGCGTACCCCAGGTTTCGCGGACAATGGCTGAGAAGAGTCTGGGCCGGGCCGCCAAGAGCGAAGCAGAGAGAAAGAAGGGGAAAAAAAGAAGAACGCTGAAACGCGTGCAAACGCAGATTTAGAGATTTCGACAAGCTCACACCAAGGACCCAGAGGATTTTGCCCCTTTTACCCGTTTTCTCTCCGCAGCGGTGCCTCCCCCGGTTGTGAGCTTCGGCCCACCGGACCTGCACTGCGGGCACCATATCAGCGAACCGAGATGCTACTAACCTTAAACCTGCTCCCCCACATTGCTCGACACAGATCTTCGCTTCTGCCCGTAAAAAAAGCCGTTGCAGCTACAAGCAGCCGCCAGCCGCCACACACAGCAGAAAGCGACCCACTTCGTGCAGCGCCGCGCCGTTTTCGTCGCCGCAAAGCGCCAGAGTCACGATTGCTAAAAGGCGATCAGGTGCAGCTTTTTCCCCCTGGATCCACGGCCACTGCCCCAAAGCGCATGCTGACGAGTAGTATTCTTGACTAGAATTGTCTCGTGATTGAGATCCACGCGTCTCCAGATCTGCGCTGAAGAAACTCAAGAGCACAACCAGAGTGCAACCCTAAAGCGCTAGCCCAGCACGTGCACTGCACACCACGATAAGGCCTCCCCACGGTACGGCCCCACGATAAGGCTCCAGGCTACCCAGACACCCGCAGAAAAATCGCCGAAATGTCTCGCCAGGTCGCCCCCGGCTCGTCTCCGGTCCAACACCCGTTTGGCGAGTTGAACCGCGCGTCGTCCGTGCTCTCGTCCAGCGACATGGTCTCCCACGGCTCCGACACCCTGGAAGAATGCCCAAGAATCAACAACTGGGTCAAGCTCTCGCGCAAGCCGATCTTCGACGGCGCCAACGGCACGATCTACCGCGCGTCCGATGCTAGCAGCTCCATGTTTGTAGTGATCAAGACGGTAAAGCAGCAGCCGTCGCAGCCAACCGACGCGTACGAAAAGTCGGTAATCCGCGAGTACGAGAACATCTTGCGGTGCTCGGCGTCGAGAAACGTCGTCGACGTGCTCGACTTGGTGTCGGAGCCCGAGAACCATGAGCTTTCGCTTATTATCCAGTACTGCCCGCACGGCGATCTCCTCGACTACTTGTGCAAGCTCCGCAGCAAGAAGATCGCCATGGCGTCGAACCTCAAGGACGCCGTTTTCAAGCAGATCGTCAGCGCCGTCGACTTCTTGCACCGCCACGACATCGTGCACCGGGACCTCAAACCAGAGAACTTCCTCATTGGCGCGGACGGCGTCATAAAGTTGAACGATTTCGGCTACTCGCTCGACTTGGCCAAAATCGACCTGCAGCTCCCGCTCAACCCCGTCAACTGCGGCACGCCATCGTTCAAGGCGCCAGAATTGTTCCAGGTGGAGCAGGCGATGGAGGACGACGCCACCCAGTGCTCCGCCGAAGCCGTCAGCCTCAAAAGCGTCGACGTCAACTTCAAAAGCGTCGACGTGTGGGCCCTAGGCATCGTGTGCTTCCACCTTTTCTTGATGTCTATGCCCTGGCAGCACGCAAACGCCTCCGACGACAAGAACAAGAACATACAGCTCTACATCAAGAACTACCCGTCCACCGATACCCACCTTCGCAGCTTGGCCGACAAGCTCAACGACAAGAACTACAACGTGTCATTGAACCCGGCGTTGTCGCTTTTCAAGAAAATACACTATCACGCGCGGCTCGAGTTGCTCGCCATGCTCCACCCGTCGCCTGCGAAGCGGAAGACGACCGGGGCTCTTCTTCAGTCGGCGTGGATCACCCAGGCGTACGCCAAGCCGAAGGACCTCTTGGACTTGCTTAAATGATGCGCGTGCGATTCTACAGCGTTTCCAACCCGTGGGTGGCAGTTGGCGTGCGGGCCACGATTCGACGGCTGCCTCTAACCTCTAATAATGAATGACGATTAAAGCACGGCTATTCCCAGTGTGGGCATTGCAAACGTAGGAGAAGGGGCATTTCAAACGTAGGGGTAGGGGCATTGTAAGGTAGGTTTCGATTCTATTATGTAAACCTATACACCAACTCACAAGTGCAGCCCGGAGCGGCTGTACGAGAACAATAAGGTAAAGGCAAAGAAAAAAAATAGGAGGTTTGGATTTGAGACTGAAATAAACAATGAAGATGATGAAAAATAGAACAAGAAGTGTCACTAGATGTGAGAGCACGACAACAAAAATTAGGAATATCGTAAGCAAAGACTATCATACAATGGTGGAGTTTGGTTCGACAATGCAGCAATTAATGGACTTGATAGAGCCAAACTTTCACGGCCTCGCCAAACCTTCTTTTTAGTGGTAGTTCAGGTATCCGTAAGTACTGACGTTGCTTCCAGACGTCCCGTTCAGAGACGCTTGCGGATTGGCAGAGGTTCTTCTTGGATTGCCTGGACCACGCACTCCCAATGGATTCTTGGAGAACGACAAACGAATGCCACCCTTTCCGTTGCTTCCATTTGGTCTAGGCAAAGCTCTTCCGTAAAGCTCGGCTAATGCAATAGTTGCATGGGCGACATCCTCAAATTCCACGAAACACATTGGTCCATGATTATGACTGGATGACCCATTGCTGGAGTTGGATGATTGATTCTTGGTTCTGAACGACAATCTGCGGAAACCTTTTTGAGGGGCGAATAATGAGCGAAGCTCGGCCTCTGTCGCATCTGGGGGTAAGTTGCCCACGTACAATGTGTTACAAGGCGGGTTCTGATCCGCTGGGTTTGCAGGTGGAGGCACTCTGGCCAACAATGACAAGTCAGGAACATCTTTAGTGAGTGTTCTTGCATTAGACGTGGGCGTGGTGGCCAAGCCAGACTGTGGCGTGCTTGCGCTTGGAGGGTTGCTGCTTTGTACAGAAGATGACGTGGGCCCGCTGCGGTTGACTGATGATGGGGGAATTGACAAAGGAGGCAAAGACCCGTTCGACTGTTGAGTCGGACCCTGGGAGATGATGGCGGCTACAGTTTGAGGCTGTTGCTGTTGCTGACCGCCTGACTGTTGCTGCTGTTGCTGCTGTTGCTGCTGCTGCAGTTGTTGTTGCTGCTGTTGCTGTTGCTGTTGCTGTTGCTGTTGCTGTTGCTGCTGATTGGAGGCTTGGGACGATGTCATCTCCATGGAAGCTTGGGCATTCTGCCCCTGGCCACTCTGACCTGATGGACCGTTGAAAAACGAAGAGGTCCTTCTCCTGTCTCCTGCAACCTGATTAGCAAAGGACTGACCCTGCTGACCAGATACAGATGAGGGTTGGCCCTGGGACTGACCATGTGAGTTTGAAGGCTGCGAAGGCGCGCTGTTGGTATTTCCGGCGCCTCCAGCACCCCAATCGTAGGAGTTGGGAACAGAGTTCAAACCAGGAGTCTGGGGATTCGAGGCAAAACCAATGTTTCCTTGGCTCTGAGAGCCCCAGGGATCCCTTGGAAGGTTCTCGTATTCCCTACCGTCCTGGGACTTCATTAATAGCAAAGACTTGCCTGTCAAGTCGCTCAAGTCTATGGAGCCCGATGCAGGGTTTGTAGGAGTTATCGATCCAGAAAAAGGATCACTGAACAAAAACCGCGACCTCTGGTTCCCGACAGAAGAGCGTTTCTGGAAGTTCTCAAAGCCAACAGCGCTGGCGGGAGGTGGTGGGCCTGCGGCAGTTTGAGGTGCGTTATGCAAAGACTGATGACGGAGTTGATGCGAGGAGGGTGGAGAGATTCCGGAGTTAGACAATCTCAAGTCTTCGAAAGCAGACGTGGCGCCCGATAGCGACGAGCTGGCGTCGTACTCGACTTTCACAGGGGCGTAGTTGCTGCCGAAAATGTACTTGCCGTCGAGCAACTTGCCGGCCGTGACACAGGTATTTGGGTTCTTGAACTGTACGGATATGGTCTGCTCGTGCAAGCTGACGCTTGATACGTCGTCTGAGACTAGCGAGAAGATCGCTGTGGCCTCTCTATGCGAGATGTCCATTGGGAGATTGGTGATTTTCAACGTGCCAACCAGCTGCATTTGGCCGGTGCCACCGCTGGGCACGGCGCTGCCTTGGGCTGGCGGAGCGCCACCAGGAAAGGCAAGCATGCTCTGTAGGGGACCGGGTAATGCGCCGCCGAGATTAATAGGGCTCATCATGGACTGGCCCGAGGAGTATTGGACGTTACCTTCGGATGTCATGGTGTGCAAAAAAATTGAGGGCCGGGCGTCTAAGCGAGACGGCGCGTAAATATGAAAAAGACCGGGCGGTAGCGGGGATGAAACAAGTGATGGAGTAGTCGTGAGACGGGTGGCCCTGGCGTGAGGCTAGCGGCGATGAGGGATTTGGTGGCGAAGGAGGACGTGACCTCGCTTGGCGGTAGTCCAGCTAATTTGGTATTACCCCGTATAAAAACACACGAACGGGGAAGTACTCCACGTGAAACGGGAGCGGGATGCAAAAAAAAATAATACAGTGACGAGTAACACTCGAGGAGGAGGGGATAGGAGATGCTTTCAAAGGTCTGCGTTTGTGTGGGCGACTTTTTCGTAGGGTTGGTGATGGTTATGGAGAGACCAGACTATTTTTTTTTTTGTTCTGTTTGAATGTTAAAGAGAGGTACGTGCGCGGACCAGATACCACGCCCTCGATTCTGGTGCCGGACCAATGAGAACGCCGGATTCGCCACCGGCCCGGTCCAGCGTTTACGCACTAACTGTTCGCGCGCAGCGTTTACGGGAACTCGACCAGCCGCCACCGCATGCCTAGCGTTTTTTGGGGACTGAGGGGCAGCTTCTCTGCGCGCGCTGGCTGGGGACGCGGGCCACAGTGCCAGCCAGCCGTGCGGGCGGCGGGGCGTTCCAGTGGACAGCCATTTCGTTTCAAGCGTTACGTTTTCGTTTCAGATTTGCTTTAGTTTCGTTTCAGCTAACGTGTTTTGTCGTTGTCTCAGCTGCGCCTTGCTCTTCTACAGCTCGCTATTTCACCTGTGCCGGTGTTCCTGCCGGGCCGCCAGGGTCTGAGCTAACATGTATGTCTCTCGTATTTCTGCGCAACGCTATGCGGGGCCACAACAAAGACCACACCCGGCAGAGAGGAAAAGGGAAGCACAAAAATCCTACAGTGCCACCCACATGGGCTCCACACAGCATTGTAAACAGCTCTATTGTAATTATGTCCGAATCTGACGGCGCTCTCCATACTTCGGGGGCCCGCTCGCCAACTCCGGCTCCTGCGCACGCACGCCTCGCCTAAACGCTATGTCTAACTTGCACCCAACAGTGGCAGTGCTCAGCACCAAAAAAATGTTTCACCAGTAAACGCCGTTGAATAATCTGCTTTTGCGGAGCACCCGCCCGACTATGCTGGTTCTCGGGCCCGGGTTCGGCTGGCTCACCTGGAACACCTGCCGGAAATAGCACGTAGTTTTTTTGGCGTGGACGATATCCGGCACGTCAACGTCAATGTCAAACTGCGCCATCGCGGGCACCACCCAGCAGTCCAAATCCACACGAGACACATACCGCAATGCAGCGCTGGAAATGTTTCCACACGCCTCCACAAGCGCTGTGTGTGCCCCGGGGGTACCGCTCTTTATCAATATTTCGTACTGGCAGTGGTCCCGCTCGAAAAGTAGTTTGGCCGTGGTCGCATCGTCGCTGTATAGGCCACCAACCCAGCTGGTAGCGTCGGCAAAAAACTGGCAGCTGCGAGACGGCAACACAAAAAGAAGCTTGGCGGTCTTGAGCTCAGCAACCAAAATGTGAAAGTCGTGGACCATCACCTGGCACTCGCGTGAGACGATATCCAGCGGCCCTTTGCGGTCGTACGCCATCCAGAATACCGTGCACGCGGCCATGAAACTGATGGCGCCAAAAAAATGCACCGTCTTTACTGGCAACGCCGAGTAGTCAAGGATGCTGGCCCAGTGCGCTAGCACGGTCTCTTTTTTCTTGTTCTCGTAGATCTGATCGTTGATCCCTAGCAAGCTGACGTTCACCGCGCTCACTGCGTCGAGCACCAGCGTGCACTGCGGGCTCAATTTCGAGAGCGACGAGAGAAACAACCTGTACTTGGCGATCCTGCCCATGGGCTTTTGCAAAAGCAGCGAGAACGACAAGTCCATTCGGGACTCGCCCGGCTGGTTCCTTTCGAGAAATTTCTGAAGGTTTTTCACGTACGACAGCTCGAACGGGAGCACCTGCCGGGACATCAACACCCGGACTAGCTCGGCACACCCAGAGTACGCGCCGTAGCTAGAGTCGACAAAAAGGGCTGTGATGCTCTGCGCGTGTACGCTGAGGTCCCGCTCTTTGGAGATTTGCGTGAGGAACGTTTCGTGCCGCTCGCGGAGGTGGCCGATGATCGTTGCCATGTTTGCCAACGGCGTGCACGTGAGCCGGTGGCTGGTGCACTTTACCATGAGGGGCTCGATGTAGAAGTTGCCCAAAAGCTGCAAGCTCTTCACAAACACGTACTCGCTCTGGATGATCTCGCTCAACGTGTAGCTGATCTGCAACAGCGCCTCGGCCTCCGGCGGCGAGTACGAGACCGCCGCTTTCGGCGACAGGACATGAAAATTCGTAGAGACAGAACCGCGTCTCAGATCTTGCCTTATAGAGTTTCTTCTGCTGACTCTGGGGCTGCCGTTTGGTGTTCGAAAGTCGCTAAGGCTCACTCTGCTTTCCATTGCAGAATCATTGGAAGCGACGGCGTTTTCGTTGGGTTCCTTTTTGTTGGTCTCCAGGTTTGGGACACTCGTGCTTCTTCCAAAACTTATAGGAGCCATTTCGCCGGACTCCTTGATTGTTTTAATACGACAGTATTGTGCGCTGCTGTGTTCTCTGACTTGTGTGAGGTCGGAGCTGTGCGCCAAAAGCTGTACCTTTTCTCCCGAGTTGAGCTTGACGACAAGTGCAGAAACCGTACCAGCGGCTACCTTGCTCGAACCATCTGGCCGTGCCATGAAGTCCCCCGGTATGGGCGCGTGGAACGCGAATTGGCTCTTGGTCATACTGGCGCAAGCAGCTTTTTTGCAACCGAGGACTTCGGTGGCCAGTGTGATTTGAGCAACGCTACAAAACACCCGCGGTTTCGTTCTACTGTTGGTGGAATTAGCGTTAGTGCCGCAGAGGGTTTTCTGGCAGCTCTTTGATATAGCAGAATGTCTAGCTCTTTGCTTCTTTGGCAGTTTTGTGTTTCTTGCACTGTTCTCACCAGTGCGGCCTACAAACCAGAAGTGTAAACTCACGTGAGCAATACTCGCGATTGGCAAAACTGCAACATTGCAAGAGATAAGTGTTTTTGCAGTAAATTCCCACATTATTCTGCACACCTCCTCCTCCCGTTTACGCCAGCCCAATCGAATCAGCTATTATACGATTATTATTAGGTACGTTCTCAAAAAAAAACTATTTACCAGTGAGCGGGACCGAAGGCTTGCCCCTCTTGAAGAATAATAGAGGTGGTCTCGTAGTTGGTGTCAAGCGTGTCGATGACGTTGTTACCCCACCAGCTGGGGAAACTTGTGTTAGTCAATTGCAAACACAAGAAGATGACCAACAAGGAATAAGCAAGGCCAATGTCCAATCCAGCAGAAAGAGAGTAGTTGTACTTGAAGTACCACGACGTGAATCTCTTTTTAATGAAAACACCGAAGAACATACCGACCATGCAGTAGGTTGCATAGTTGTATGGCGTTGCTGGAGGAATGTATCCAGTGCCGGAGAAAAAGACAGGCCAGTTCAACCACTTGATCTTGGAGTTTGGCCATTTCTTTAAGATCAACCAGTTCACGACAGGCAACAATCCCAAGATGAAGAAGAAAAGAATGCTGTGGTAGACGCCCGAGTCGCCGAAGATTCTCTTTGGTCCGATGGCACCCCAGATAAGGGAAGCGTTGAAGAACACTCTTCCGTTTGGACAGGTGTAGCTGTTCGCCTGGTCCTCGTCACACAAGCCGTTGATGGCACCGTACGACCATCTCATGACACCAATCTGCACCAAGGAACCCCAGATGGTAGCCCAGAATTGCGCCCAGAACAACGTGCATGGGGCGACCTTCATGTAGTGGCCCAACTTCATGTCCTGAGCGAAGGTGACAGCCTGGTTGTTGGTGATGTACCCGAAAGTCTTGAAGAACATCATTGCCAAGGGCTTACCTGGCACCATGTAACCGATGATGAACTCGGTGACGACGTTCAAACCAACAGCAATGTTAGTCTTGGCGTAGATGAGACCCACAGGCAACAAGAACAAAAGTGCAATCAAGAGTGCGACGATCAAACTCCACACTGGCATCTCGGTGTTCCAGCACCTGATAGTGACGATGGAAAGAGCGAAAGAGCCGAGGAAGACAATTCCGAACCACCACTCTGGAACGTTCTTGTAACTGGCCCTCATCAAACGCAAGTGAACATCTGGCTTTTCTTTTTGCGTGATGGCTTGCACGATCTCGTGTCCGTGGAACAACCCAGTGTGGACCAAGGTGGCGATGATAGACGCGAACGACAAACCATACGAGATCGCAAAGGTCGAAGAAATGAATAATGGCGAGTAAGCTTTGTACCCAGCCTCGTCGAAGGTCAAGTTCTCCACGTTCACAATTTTCAGGACATTGTATGTCTGCTGGTATCTGTCGTACGAGCCGGAGGAAGACAATGGCATGTACTTGGAGTACCAGGTGTTGGTATAGTACACAGCGGGCACAACGATCCAGAAAATGATCACGATAGAGGAGAAAATGGTAAGAATGGTTCCGGATGGGGTAGGCAAAGGCGAGCCAATATAACCTGCGATCTGGTTCCAGTCAAAAGTGATGGGCATCAAGCCCATTCCGGAGGAAGCACCGAACACCTGGTTGAGCGTGACATTGTTTGGCGCAATCCAAGTTGGCCATGCGAAGTACGACAAGGCGGTGAAGATGTAATTGGGGAAGAAGTTGTAGAAGAAATAAGAAGTGAACACCACTGCGAAGAACGCAAATCTGGAGATCCTCCAACCGTTGGCAGGGTGGTTCTCGTTAAGATGCATGTTGGTCAAGAAAGTGGAGGTCACCAAGGTGGAAGGCCAAATGGCACCTGGGGCGTCGACCAAAACCTTACGTGCCAAACCGGCAAGAGAGAAGCCGATGACCTGTGTGGACAAGATGGCGCAGATGGCAAAACCAGTGCCGAAGTCTGAGCCGTAGAATCTGTTCTGAGCTGTAAGAATGTCGGTGGCATATGCTGCACCGGTTCCGAAGGACACAGAGCCCATGATAGTGATGATAGCGTGCTCCTTAAGGTTGAAAGGGCCGGGGTTCAAAGGAACGCCGAAGATCTTCCAGTTGGGCACGACTTTGGCCCAAGCCTTACCAATAGGGAAAGCCAAGACGGAAGTGACATAGGTGGAGATGGTGAACGCAGGAGAGTGGAAAGCGAACAAAGTGTTCATACCACATCCCAACGTGGTCAAGACCATACCGATGACCCAAACACGAATAGTGTTCTGGGGAAGCGTTGGGTCGTCCGTGGCAGGCACAGAGGCTCTGACCTCGGGGTAAGGAGAATCGTCCTCGACGTGGACACCGGCATAGTCGTCGTGGATGATTTTCTCCTCGAGGGCAGAGGTGACAGGGTCGAACTCTGCGCTCTTGACAATACCCAAATCGTGGTCATCGTGCATACCGTCGCTGGAGATGTTCTCCTCGGCCACCCGCTCGTTCGAGATAAGCGATTTAATTTTCTCCATTTTCCGTGTTGTGATTTGGCTAGAGTTGCAAGTTGTGTGGTGCAAAGCCAGGCAAAGAGAAAGGTGTCAAGAACAAGAACAAAATTACTGATCGAAAGCAAGAGCAGTTCCGCTTGGGGAATAATTGTGCAATATTATATACGATTACTTTATCGGGTTATCAGAAGGGGATGCTGGAGCCGTGCCATACTGCTGACTCGATCTTATCGGGGTAAGGTGGAGCCATAACTCGTACGGACACGGGAGCGTGCACGCGCGGTGGAGCTCGGCACAAGGCGCCGCCGATAATGCACGGCTCGTTTGACGAGCCGCAGAAATGGAATATGGCGTATGTTCGAAAAGCGCAATATTACGCAAACAAGCCTGCCTGTCAAGGACACTGGAGCCGCGCGGTGGAGCCACACGGCACAAAACGCTGGATCCCCCATCCGCCTTACTGCTACGAGCCACCGTGCTGCTCGGCCAGTGTTCCGTGCACTTATCAGCGAGCCACGAGGAGATATTTTTGCTTGGCTGATTCCCCCACGGTTGTGCGGCTTTGGCTGTGACTACGTCGGACTACTGCGCTTTTTTTTATTTTTTTTTTGTTGCGTGGGCTCCTCTTCGCTCTCTTATTTGTGACGTTAATTTTCACTCGTGATAAGAAGCTCTATCCACCTTTTTCCATGCATTAGCAACGATTATGGGCGTTGTAACCAGGTGTTGTTCCTGCCGGCGGGCCCGATCGCGGTGCAAGAAACGTCTTCTGCATGATGCAGTGGCTTGGGCATGCACGGCTCCGTCAAAAGTTCCCGCGCAGCAGCCAATCGGCAGATATCAGCGTTCCAAGGCCGCGCACAACTTTGCGGCACGCTTGCGACACGTTTGCGTGATAAACCATGCCAAACGCTAATCTGGCTGCAATCACGTAGTGAACCCACGGTCCTCTGTGGCTTAAGATAATATTTAGAGCGTGCAGAGAGCTTCGGCTATCTCGTGACTTCCTGCTCGCTTGAAGCTGGGGTGCAGGAGACATGCCTCGACCTGCATTTATCTACCGGGAAACGTAATGAGCCTCCGAATCCCGGCGGAGCCGTGAACGTACAAAGTTCCCGCTACGGTAATTTTCTTAGCACAGCCTGGTGGAGGTAACATCCCCACAACAAAATATCAAGTACACATGCCCCCCTGCCCACAGCAGGGTCTCCACGCGGACATCCCGGTCTTTTTTTGTTGTGGAACTGAAGTTAAGTAGCTCATCTGACGCCTATATTGTCACGCTACTTGCCCTGTCATGTGCTTTTTCAGCGTGGTACCTGAGTTGTGGTTCTTTTCGGCAGGTCTCTGCGTCAGGTGTTCCGCTGAGGCCCACTATGTGCTTTCCTTGACTGCATATGCGGAACCGCGTCCGACCTCACAGGCCGCTAGCAAGGCTTAAACATGCACTCGCTCTGACATCGTAGAACGATTACGCGAACCGTCTCTACGGATCTAAAAGAAATTACATCGTGTGCCCCCCGCTTCTTCCCCTCAGCCGAACAGGTCTCCGCAAAAGCGAAGAATCAGGCTTGCGTTCGAAGAGCCACATTCCGCGTCGTCCGTGGCCAGATTCGGAAACCGGGGTTTGTTCGGAGTTAACGCGCAATGTTAATCGTACTCTCTCTCACGTGTGCAGTAGGCCATCTCATCACTAGTCCACACTAACTTAGTCTTAGACCCTAGATACCCAGGCACAAATATTCGATGGATACATGCTTCGCCGTGTGTTGTACCGCCGCCTAGCGACTCTCACAACGCCCGGGTTTCGGCTCGTGCTGCCCTCGGTAATGCAGGGTTCCTCGGCCACGGTTCTTGGCTCCTCCCAGCTACAAATCACTACAGCACTCCAAGAAGAGCACAGCAAATTCCAGGTTTCAAACTCGGAAGCCCGTACTCGCATCAGCCACTATCTTCTGGCTGTTTTTCTTGGGGACTATGCGACTGCAATGGCGATTCTTCGGCGGTTTCAGGCGAAGTGCACATTGAGTGCCCAAGCGTTAGACCGGAACATCCAGATCTACACGTCAAGCCTTACTGCGCTACTAACGCAACTACTACACACGAGGGGGCGACCAATTTCGTTTATGGAGCTCCAGGAGTTGGCTAGCATCGCCGAAAACACGCCGGACGTGGTTGTGCAGCGGGCTTCCGGCTCCGTGCGGGATCTGCAGGGTCTATTGCTACTTGTGCTCTTGAGAGCGCTAGAACCTGGCACAAAGCACAGCAGGATTACACAAATGAACCTTGTGGCATTCGTGCGAGCCATGTCTCGCACCCTCAAGTTCGACTCCGGCGAGATTTTGGCGCTTGTCCGTGCAAAATCCCTGGATCTCATTCCCGCGTTCAACAAAGCGTTCAGCCGGAATGAAATACACCAGAAGGGCACTAACAAAACGGACGACATCCTCAACCAAGCTGTGCAGTCGCTTAAGCAGGGCGAGGCGTCTTTGTCGTACAACTCTCTCTGCGCTTTCATTGGAGATTGTCTGTTCAATGCTTCCGCATACTCTCCGAACAGCGGAGCCAAGTTTTATGAAATTGCAGACGGCCTAACCCCAGAGAAAAAGAGATGTTTCATGGCCGAATATCTCGAGTTCAACCGCAAGAAGCAGATTTTGGTCGAGGAAGCGGCGCAAAACGTGCATAAGCCGCTCTCGTCCTACTCAAGCGTGCGTGGTTTCAGCGAAATCCACAAAAAAGCGGTCCAGAACTGGGTCGACGACGCCACAGATAGACTCACCGACCTTACCGGAACGGACAAGGTTTTTTTGAAGTACGGCTTTGTGTTTGCCCACGTGCTGCCTAGATCTCTTGTGTCGTACTGTCTCTCGCACATGCTCTCCGCCACAGTTCTCGCAGAGTACACCAAAGTGTTTGCTTTGGCCAACAACATGAGCCGGGCGTTGCGGGCCGAGATGCGGCACAGCAAGGCGAATCGCGTCTCTGAGAGTTTCATGAAACTTCTATTCAACAATGAGCAAGCGTTAGAGTTTGTCTGCGCTATAATTAAGGTTGTTGTGGACAGCTGTCGGTATACGCCACATCCAAGAGAGGAGGTACCACAAGAGAGCACCGATTTAGCGCAGATTTGGGGAAGTTCAGTTTTCCGATCGATCCGGGTCAAAGACTACGAAAACGGGCCCAAAGTGTGGAACTATGGCGCTATCCAGGTGCGCCCCGCCATCGCAGAGCAGTTCCAGGTGTACCTGGAGCTATTCCACACTGGCCTGTATCGTTTACCCATGCTCCATCCTCCAAAAAGCTGGATCAGCCCCAAAGACGGAGGCTATTTGTCGTTCTCGGTCGAGTTCGTGAAATCCACCGACCCGGAAACCACCAATGCGTATGTTTCTAAGGCACACGAGACCGGGCAACTTGACTCGGTGTACCAGGCTCTCGACGCGTTGGGCTCAACCGCGTGGACGATTAACTCGTTCACTCTTAGTGTGTTCGACCACATGATGAGTGATTTCTCCTCAAGCTCGGTGAAGCCCGGCTTGCCGTCGGGCTTGTTCTGTCCGGAAAAGCAACACACTGAACCGAAGCCGCAGAGAGGCGATTTTACCGACCGAGACTCATTTTTGTCGGCAAGTCGTGAATGGCATCGGGCCCTGCAAGAGCACAAGCAGGAGGTCAGAGACTCGAGAAGCTTGAAGGTTTACTACGATATGGTGCACGGCCTAGCACGCGGCTTGGCGAAACGAGGCGAGATCTTCTTCCTTCCGCACAGCTTGGATTTCCGGGGCCGGGTGTATCCGGCAGTGTCGTTTTTGTCGCACCACAGCGAGGACTTGGTGAGATCGTTGATGATGTTTTGGGACGCAAAACCGCTCGGGCAAAACGGGCTAAAGTGGCTCAAGTACCAATTGGCCAATCTCTACAGCAAGAAAAAGCTCACCATGGATGAGCTGATTGCTTTTGTTGCGAACAACAAGGAACTGATCGTGCAATCAGCGAAGCATCCCCTTGCGGAGAACCTGTGGTGGCTCACCGCGGAGAACCCGTGGCAGACTCTCGCCTTGTGTGGCGAGATGAACGCAATATGGCACTATAAAGGCGACACCTCCACATACAGAAGCCGTATCCCCGTGCACCAGGACGGCTCTTGCAACGGACTTCAACATTACGCTGCACTTGGCGCAGACAGGGAGGCAGCCCACTCGGTCAATGTCTTGCCTGATGAATCCAGGCAGGATGTATACCACACAGTATTGGAATTGGTCAGGAAACGCGTCGAAAGCGACTCCGTCGGCGCAATAGACCCAAAATTGCAAGAGGCTGCGAAAAAGCTCCTCTCTAGAAAGCTCATCAAACAGACGGTGATGACGACGGTATACGGAGTAACGAGCTTTGGCGCCACTAGGCAAATCAAGAAGCAGATTGACGACGCCGTGCTCGAGGACCGCAACTTGACGCTCTCCGAGCCAGAGAGGTTCCGCACAGCATCCTACATTGCCGTAAACGTCCTCCTGTCAATCTCGGAGTTGTTTTCAGGTGCCCGGCTCATCCAGAACTGGCTAGTGGACAATTGCAACCGGTGCATACTGGCTTTTGACGTCCGGGAGTTCCCCAAAGACGCGAAAATTGACTTTTTCGCCAAAAAGCACTATCGGCCGATGATGTGGACAGCTCTCTCGGGATTCCCCGTGGTGCAGATGTACCGGAAGAGAGTGTTCAAAGACGTGGTGACGCCCTTGCAGATCGTCACGATCAGAGATAACATCCAACTTGCACCAATCGACACCAACAAGCTGCGGAACGGAATAGCGCCGAACTTCATCCACTCCCTCGACGCAATCCATTTGATGATGACGTGCATGGGAGCAAGAAAGCAGGGCATCTCTTTCGCGTCGATCCACGACTGTTTCTGGACACATCCGAGCGAGGTAGATACGCTTTCTCGGATAATCCGAGAGGAGTTTGTGCGTTTGCACAAGTCACAGATCATTGATAATCTCCGCCAAGACCTCATCCACTTGAACCGGGCCAGCTATCAGCTCGTGTGGGTGGATTGTGAAGCTGATATAGGTTTCACAGAGGACTTGGGCAAGTTGAGAAGCACGTATACTTCAAATGAGGCGCAAAAGTCCAAAAAAGATCGCTACAACTCGTGGCTCGCGAGAGAGATTCACGACAATCTGCCAGTGGGGGCGTTGGTCCAGAAACACAAGCCTACACTCTTGTGGAACAGTTCCAGCACCGAACAGACCACCGTGTACGATGACTCCGGCAAGCACTCCCGTGTGAAGCGGAGAATATCCATGAAAACTCATGTCCCAATCTTGACTCCGGTGCAGATACTCACAGCCCCTGCTGTCGGGACATTGGACATCGAGTCTGTTAAAAACAGCACATTCTTTTTCTCCTAATTCCTTCATAGACCCTGTACATACTTACGACTGATGACCCCAAAGAAAAAAAAAATCGATTAATGCAAATGTAATTACTACTGAATTGAAAGACCGGATTGAAAGACCGGGGCAGACGGTTGCGGCGCCTTCAGCTCTCGTGGAGCATGTTCTGCAACCTACCGAAAATCCTGTCTCTGTAGTGTGCCAAGTCGTCGTCCTCGTCGTCCTTGAAAAACGTCTGGCGCTCGTACAGGTCTTCGGGATCGCCGTCCTGCTGAAGGAAATCGACCTTCTTGTCGCCAGACTCGTCAAAAAACTCGTCGTATAGGTCATCAAACTGCCTGTCTCCCGCCTGGTCAGCCTGAACGTGGCCCAGTAGATACGCGTGTCCTTCAATGTCCTCACCAGAGTCTACTATTATCGGTCCAACATTCTCGTCTTCGTCGTCTTCGTCGTCTTCGTCGTCACCAAACGGTTCGTACGTATCGCTGTACTCGCCTGCATCCTCGTCCTCAGGGTAGTCGTTTTGGTAGAAGGATTCTGCGTTCGAGTCCTCGTCGTCCGAGTAAACTCGGGTCTGCGACTTGGCCTCGTCGTCCGACTGCAACAAGTCGTCATCGTCAAAAAATCGTATGTATCCGATCTGCGACAGTGGGTAGTTGTTGTTGGTAAGGGGCTCAGTGGAGGTGAGCTTGTACACGTCGAAAACGTAGTCATCGGCCTGGGTATCTAGGTGGTCCGATTCTGTTTGCTTGCTGGAGTCGGACCCCACCTCAATATGCGATTCCCTCTCCCGTTGGGTCTGCGCTTCGGTCTCCGGCCGCGACTGCGTTCCCGACGCAGCGAGTTGGCCAGCGCCTCTCCGCTTTTTGGGTGTCTTCACCTCGTTCACATCGAGGAACTGGTCCAACATCTCTGAGAGCTCATTCGGGATAATAATGTCCTCCTCCGTCTGCGATTTTGGGATCACGAACTGCCGCTTGTTTTCAGACGGCAACGCCTCGGAAAGCACCGACGCCAACACCGTGGGGTCCGGCTGCGCCACCCTGTCGTCAGTTTCGCATAGCTGGAAGTAGTAGCTGCGTGCCTCGGACACGGGCGTGCGTGGTTTTGACGATGTGGGGGACGACGGCTTGGACCGCTTTGCCTGGTGCCGGTCCTCCAAAATCAACGCCTGGAGCGGGTCCTGGCCGCGCTTCCGCTTGATTCTCAAGATCCTCGGAGGCTGCGTGGGGTCCATTTTTCAGGGAATTACCAGGTGGTACAAATTTATGACTTTTTGCCTGGTGTTGCGTGGTGTATGGATTGTCACCAGATTCACAGTAGAGCACTCACACATGGAGGAGCCGTAGCCACAAGCGCGCGCGCGCACACACCAAAATAGTTCGCACAGCACTCGCAGCCGCACTTGCTGACCGCATTTTTCTGCGGTGCGCTTTTTGCACCCACCGCTTTGCTATGGACTTGACAACCTTGCTAATTTACCGAACACACCAAATGTTTCGGGAACTCTCGAAAAGGATCATCGGGCACACCTTCCAGCCGTCAGTCGACATCACCGTTATCACAGGCGGGGGCTCGGGCTTGGGCAAGGAGACCGTGATCCTCTTGAGGCTGCTTGATGCTAAGGTGATTGTGTTGGACATCAGGAAGATTCCGCTGTACGAGCGCGTCGAGGGCGCCACCTACTTCCAGTGTGACGTGAGCAAGGTCAACGAGCTTGAGGCGTGCCAGAAGGCCATCGTCGCCCAGGTGGGCACGCCCACCGTTTTGATCAACAACGCCGCGATCGCCCTGGGCAAGGACATCGTTGACATGTCGTACCAGGAGGTCGACCGGGAGCTCCGCGTGAACCTCATGCTGGGCTTCTACACTACCAAGGTGTTTTTGCCCGACATGATCAAGCAAAAGCGCGGGTACATCGTCACGGTGGCGTCGGTGCTCGGGTTGGTTTCGCCGGCGCAGTTTGCGGCGTACGGCGCGCTGAAGGCGGGGCTTTTTGCGTTTCACGAGTCGCTCTCCTACGAGTTGGGCCTGCCGCTGCGCTCCAAGTCCGGCGTCAAGACGCTCCTCTTGTGTCCTGGCCAGATGAAGACAAATTTGTTTCAGGGCGTGGAGCCTTCGCTGAGTATGTTGTTTCCGGAGTTGGAGCCTTCAAAGGTGGCGGCTTTCCTCGTCGAGGCATTGCAGTTGGGTCGGCGGGGTGAAATCAAGATCCCGCTTTACGCTAAGATCCTCCCGGCGTTCCGCAGCGTGCCCTGGCCCATGGCCGAGGCCATGCGTAAGGCATTTAGCTTCGACCGCAGCGCACGCCAGTACTCGGGGAACGCAGGGGCGCCGCAGCCACCCCAGGCGGCGGCGGAATCGGTGTACAGCAGATGCGGACGAGAGACACCTTTAGATAGTCCGCCGCACATTAACATCGTTCACAGCGGCTCGTTGGACAAGAGTTTTTTTAGGGACATGTCCTTGAGAACCCACGCGGGCGCCTCGTCGACAAAGTCGATGGACAAGTCTAGGGGGTAGTCCTTGTTGAGAATTTTCGAGATATCCGATGCTTTTGCTGTCAACTGCGTGTAGAGCTGCTCTGTGTGCGTGTAGCCAAAGAAGGAGAGTATGTGCGAGTAGGGGACGTACACGGACAACGAGGTTTGCGGCGTAAGCACGGCGTCCTTGGAGTCTGCCAAAATCAACTCGAGCGGCCGGAGGTGGGGGTCAGTCGTAGAAACCGACCCGTTTATAGCAATGTACAGCTTGGAGCAGAGAAGACCCAAGTCCGCCGGGATCGTGCCGGCGATTCGTGCCCGCGTCTTGTATATGCGGTGGTCGACGGCCATAGGGACTTTGCACAAGCTGGAGAGCCTCAAGAGTTGCCCGTGCTTCTGTGCACGGAGGATCTCGTCGAGCGACATCGACCCAAACTCGACCTTGGACGAGCTGTCAGAGGTGCCCACTACAAACGATGCCTCGGACGCCTCGGACGCTGCAATCTGCGAGAGCGGCTGCGAGGCAAAGCCAGGAAACTGGCTCGGCCCGGGCCCGGGGCTCTGTGCGTCCATGTGGTTGAGCTGCGTGAGAAACTCTTGTGTGCCTTCGACGTGGACGTCGTGCTGGGCACCGTGAAAGTACATTTGCAGCGAGAACACATGCGTCAGCGTCGCCTTCCGCGGCGCGTTGGCACCGGACACCCTGCTGACGTCTGCGGCGTCGCCTATCTCGTAGCGTCGCTGTGCTGGCGGCGGGTCGGCTTGCGCTAGCAACGCGCCAAAGAGAATCTGCTGGTTCTGGCGCTCGCCGGCCGCGTCTTCCGAGGACAGCTCGATCTTGACGTCGTCCTCGAGCTTCGGGCCGACCTCGATCTTCACCTTTGGCGACGCCAGCGCTGACGGCGGAGCAGCAGCTGCGTGAAGGCCCGCCAACTCGGCGTCGTCTACCGCCTGGCCCATTGCTGTGCGAACTAGGCTCTCGTCAAAAGACAAACGGCCCGAAACCGCCGCAACAAATCGCAGCCAGAGCCCAGACAACTGCGCGGACGGCCGCTCAACCAAACGGCCGCCCGTGGCCCGCAGCTTTACCGCGTCCACCGTGATCAGAACCGTTAACTGCACGAAGCAGAAGCTGTGGAAGATGTCCACCCAGTTGTCGTCGCGTGCGCCGCCCGCAGAGAACAAGTCGCGCCCGGTGCGGGCCCGGTACAGCTCGGCGAGCCGCTCTACGATCGCCAGGTCAACACGGAGCGTCTTCCTCTCGTGCTCAGACAACACGACGTGGTTGTCGTGCACGTCGAACGGCTGGGACCTGTCACGTGAGTAGTCTGTTACGGCAATCTCCCAGAACAGGTTTGTGTTTGGCCTGAGCGAAATGATATGCACTGGCAAGGCCCCCTTCTTGTATGCTGGCACGAAGAGGTCTTTGAAGGCGAGGGACATGGCGTTGCAGCCGGACGTGGGGGGACGTGGTGGGTGACGTGGGTGGGTGCAACGCGTAGTGCGACGCGGCTGCAGTGAGAACAGCAGCACTGAAAAAGTACTGAGAAAGAGCGCTGAAGAGCACTGAAAAAGCACTGAAAAAGCACTGAAAAAGCACTGAAAAAGCACTGAAAAAGCACTGAAGAGCACCCAAAAGGGTACCGAATTACGAGCACAGAAGAAGAGTAAAGAAAAAAAGCAAGGAACTACTCCCTTTACCGCTGTCACACTACCCGACCGGTTCTCCATGGCTGCTTCGGCCGCCGTAGAATAGAGAAAAAGGGCAGTTCGCGTGGCCGCGCTATAGTGCTCTAGTTGTCTGTATTAGTCCATGCTCACGACCGGTAGTCTGCGTTGATGGAAACGTAGTCGTAGGAAAAGTCGCACGTCCAGAACAGCGCCAGCTGCCCACCGCCCGTGCGCAAGTCAATCTCGACCACCAAGTCCTCCTGGCGTAAGATCTGCGCCGCCCGCTCCTCGTCCACCTGCTCGGGCTCTCCGCGCACAAGTAGCTGGAGACGCTCGCTACCATCGGTGGGCACAAACGACACGCTGGTCTCGCCCACGTTGACGGCGTCCGCGCCCACGTTCGCGTAGCCAACCGCACAGAGAATGCGGCCCCAGTTGGCGTCGTTGCCGAACATCGCAGTCTTGAACAACGACGAGTTGGCCACCGTCAGCGCCACCTGCTTCGCGTCCTTGTACAGCTGGGCGTCCTTGACGTCGATGCGGATGAACTTGGTGGCTCCTTCGCCGTCGCGCACCACCAACTGCGCCAACTGCTGCGCAAATGCGGTGATTTCCTCGCGGAGCTTCAAAAACTGCTGCGAATTCTCGGCCACGCTATCAATGACGGGCCCACCGGCGGCACCGTTGGCGATCGCCACGATCGTGTCGTTGGTGGACATGTCGCCGTCCACGGAAATGGAGTTGAACGAGCGGTCTGTGGCGTACGTCAAGATCTGCTTCAACGCGTTGGCCGTCACCGGCGCGTCCGTGGCGAAAAAGCCAAGAAGCGTGGCCATGTTGGGGCAGATCATGCCGGCGCCCTTTGCCAAGCCCGCCATCGTGTACGTGTGTCCGTTGATGTCGAACTGCTTACTGACTAACTTCGGAAATGTGTCTGTGGTGCAGATCGCCTGTGCACATTGCACCCAGTGTTGGTGCGACGAGCCCAAATGCTCCGCGGCCAACGCCGGGATCCCCGCCAAGATGTTGTCGATCGGCAACGTGTTGCCGATGACACCCGTGGACATGACCAACGTCGAGTCTTCTGCGTTTCCGAGCGCATTGTCCGTTGCCGAGACCATGTTCTGCGCGTCCCGCAAGCCCTGTGCGCCGGTAACGGCGTTTGCGTTGCCCGAGTTCACCACAATCGAGTTGATGGCGTTTTTCTGCTTGAGAATCGCAGACGACACCTGTACCGGCGCGGCCTTGAACTTGTTCTTCGTGAACACGGCGGCTGCAACGGCGTCTTTGCCCGAGGTGTTGTGCAACATGGCCAAGTCGAGCGCCTTGGCGTCTTTCTTAACGCCGGCGTGGATTCCGCCGACGGCAAAACCCTTGGGATACACGCCGGACCGGGGCACGAATCTCTCGGCCTTCGAGAGCAACAATAGCGGCGACACTCTCATTTCCGTGGGAGATTTTTGGGGCGTACTGTGGGAGCCTGAGTCACTAGCTGATAGATAGCAGCGCAGCGCGTCACGTGTGCTCGTCGATTCTCCACCGCGCTTGGCTGCGATAGGAAAAGCGCGCTGGCCGGCGAGTTTGGTGGCGAGGTAGACAGACGGCCGGGAGGCTGGGATGGGAAATGTAGCGGCAATAAAAGACAAGAGGAGATTGTGGCACTAAGTTTGCAGGAGTGGGGAAGTTACGAAAAAGCTGAAGAAGCTAAGAAAAAGGTGAACGCTGGGAACGGCAGCGTACGCCGTTGGAAAAGCTAGCACCCAACAGTACACCACGCAGCGCTCGTGTGCTGCTGTGGTCGTGGCAGCCAACCTATAGGGCCGAGCCGGGTGCAAGTGTGTATAAGAAAGAGTACAACTTAGGCGAGCCATTGTTTAGTTTTGGGTCGTGGTTTTCTTTCTGGCTGGTCCTCTTTTTTGTTTTATTTTCTATTTTTTATTTTCTATTTTTATTTTTCGACCTGTTGTTTTCCTTTTTCTTTTCACTCTAAGCATTCCTTACAGAGGTCGCTTAGTAGTGATCGTTTCGCGTCCGTTTGCATTTTCTGAGCATTACTCCCCAACACCAAACAAAACCTTCACAAATTTCCAAACCGCCGGTTGCTCAACAACAGGAACCTCTCTTTCACTGCTACCACTTCTTTTCTTCCTATTTTAGATCGTCCAAATACGCCTTGGCTCTATAATACGCCTTAACTCTTCAGTGCTCTTATTCATCGCGTACTCCATACTGTGCGCAAGTCTCAACTTCCTCACCTTTATACAGACTTCGCAGCTCTGGACAATTTTTTCCGCTGCCAGCGCAACTTCATCACCAGGTCCAAAACCATGATTAAAGAGATCTCGGAAAAGTTGCGTGGAAACAGGGTCGCCCGGCAGGTCCAGCGCTTGAACATCATCGCCGGCAACAAGTACAACGCGTTCAGCTTTGGCCCGGAAATCAAGAAGCTCGAGCTCATTCTCTTGAGCAAGAACGTCTACACAAAGTCTGCTGGCTTGAAGAAGTTCTGGAGGCTCCACTTGCCCACGTTGAAGTTCCATAATGACAACGTCGAGATGGTTGTCACGCGCGTGCGTCCCACCAAAAAAGAGGACTACGACAAGGTTCCTTGTACCATTTTAGTGCATCAAGCCTCTGGCGAGGTTTCCAAGATCCCATGCGAGTTCAAAGAACACAGCAAAATTCTCCGCCAGCTCGTGAGCACCACCAATGCCAAACCGGTCCCCGAGGGCCAGATTCCACAGTTGGCCATGCCTCACCTTGGCTAGCGGGGCAACGCCTCTTGTATATAGCTGGGTAACCCAGAATGCATTACGTCCTATCAACCAAACGCTGAACGTTCTATTCTCTAAATCAGCGCCCGCAGCTCTCTCGTGACGCGGCGCAACGCTGTCACGACTTCAAAAACTCCAATAGCGCCTCTTTTCCGCTCATCTGTATAAGCTTCCGTATCTGCCGGAGCTCTTTTAGCTCCAGCGGGCTCAAGTCCTCGGCGGGCTGTCCACCGTTGACGTCGACGCCGGACAAGGCGCCGATGGCCGCATCGCTCAGCAGGTTCGCCGCTGACTTTGCCCCAGCATCTGGGCGCTTCTCCGGAGCCACAGCCAAACGAGCCTCGTCGGGGGTCGTGTTGAATTTGATCAATGCGGAGACAGCGTCTAGCTCGAGGCTCTTTTCCTTCTCTGCCTGCTCCTCATACCACTCAATGTAATGGAGTATGTCTTTCTTTGTGTTCTTGCCCTTCAGCAAGAAGTCAAGCGCGAGCTGTTGCTCTGGAACGCGATAGATGAACGGCTTTTGGTCCACGTCGTCGGCGTTCGTCATCAAAAGAACCTTTGCTAACTTTCGCGAGCTTTTCGCAACGATCTTACCGTCAATAGCGTAGTTCTGGAGAAAGTCAGGCACCTCAAACTCCGCGGCTTCGTCCTCGTCCTCGGATTCGTTCTGGTCTGCAAACTTGCTGGCCGCCCTCTCGACGTAGTCGGTGCCGTTAGAAATATAGTTCCGCTTTTCGTACAGAGCATACTCCTGGAGCAGCGGCAAGCGGTTATCCTTGATGTAAGGCTGGTTCTTATGCTTGATGAGAAAGTTGTTGGCCAGAAGATACCGTAGGAAGTTGTTGTGCACAGCGGCGTCGAACACTAAGGTGTCTCTGAAGCTCCTGCGCTCCATCCACGTGGAAGGAAACACAGACTCGACGTGGTTCGGGCACCTCCACTTCTGCCCCAACGTCTTAGCCAGACACACAGGCTCCGGCAAGCAGTCTAGGTGCCACTTGAGAGGACAATAGTCACAGGACACCATCGTGCGTCTCTGCAACCCCGAAAGCCGGCATTTGTGGCACAAGTAAGGGTTGCCCTTTTTGTCGTAGAGGGCGTCGATGTCCAAGTCCTCGTTCTTGTTGTAGCCCGCGATTTGACCAGCATTGATCTTGCTGATCGACAACTCGGGCTTGATCAGGTCGTCCGCGTAGGAGTGGTCGTCGCCAGTGGACACACCAATGAATGTCGCGTCTCGTAGGCGCTTGGGCAAGCGGAACTGGGCCGGGTTTCTCCCGTGGATGGCGTTGACCAAGCGGCCAAACATGCCCAAGTCGTTGAACAGCTTTTTGGGCACCATGCCCTGCGCGGCGATGCATTCCCGACAGTTCCAGTTTTCCTCGGGAACCTCGCGGAGAGGCGGGTCGCAACACAAGAGATGGAAGGACTTGGGGCAGGAGTCGCAGCAGATGAAAACGCCGGTACCGCCGCAGGTCGTGCAGAAGTCGTCGTTGTTGTTTGCGCTGTCTGATTCCTCGGGGGTGGCTGACGGCGGTCTTAGAAGTAGCGTCGGCGGTTTTTTCGGAGATATGACCTTGAGCCTTTTGGCGGAGCGCGTCCCGGGGCTCAGTTTGCCTCGTAGCGCCGCCGTGGCGCGCGGCGTAGACGGCGAGTAGTTGCTTTTGTCTTTGGAGGATGGGCGGCCACGTTTCCGCGGGACGGCGGCCTGGACCTGCTCGCGTAGGCCCGACTCGTCGGTCAAGCTTTCCAGGTTGGGCGTGAGCAACTGCCGTCTGTAGTTGTCCTCTTTAGACAGGAGGAGGAGGCCGTCGTCGAGCTCCTCGGTGGAAGAGGAGCGTTGCAACAGCGACTTTGCCTTCTTTCCTCGGCCCACGCCGCCGTTTTGGCGCTTGGCCTTCTGCGGCGGCATCGATTCGAGGGTGTGGCCGGAAATGCCCGGGGACGACGGCGCCAACTCGGGCTCGACGAACCGGAGCGAGCCGTCGGCGCCCACCTCGACAACAGAGCGATGCTGCGGCGACGGCTCCAACTTCGGCGCGTAATGCATGGTGGCGAAGAGCGAGGGCTTTGTCTCCGAAACACCTCCTTCGCCTTTAATATGCGGACTACTCTGGAGAACAGCGTGCAGCGACGCGGGCGTTTTGCGTTTTTTCGAGGCAGAAGCGTCCGTGCGGGCGGCGTTCTTCAGGCCGGGCTTGCGGCCCCGCTTCTTCTTCTCTTGCGGCGTGTTTTCGGCGGGAGCAGTCTTGGGGCGTCCACGCGGCCGTCCCACGGGCTTCTTCGGCGAAGTCAGCATGGCGACAGCAGACGACAGCGGACAGCGAAAGAAGTATTCAACGGCAGCAGCAGCCGGGCAAACAGCGGGCGTAGACAGACGTTTTCTTTTCAGGGCGCAGCAGCCTTTTAAATGGTGTTTTCTGTGTGGTTTGCCGAGGAGCGACTCGGGATGACTGAGAAGTCGAGGAAAAAACGCTCAGCAGAAATGGCAACGCGGAGAGCAAAACACGGGCCAAGCAGCAGGCGGCGTAGCAGCAGAGCACAGAAAGGTAGTCGGCCAGTACAGTGGGCCAATTCTGGAACGGTGGCTCGGTTTTCGGGTGGGAGGGAGTGGAAGACCAGGCAGCAGCGACGAGCGGTGTGAAAAAGCTTGATGCGAAACGCGAGGCGTAGATAAGATGAGAAAAGAAGCGTGAGAGGGAGAACAGCAGAAAAAACACAAAAAAGCAAGAGACTGTCGAGCCAGTGGGTGCTGTCGCTGTCGCAGTGACAGACACCAGCCTGCTCTCTTTTTGGGGGTATTTTTTTGTGTGGGCTTGTGGGTTTCGGCAGCCCGATTGCTGTGCTTCCACGCGTGGCTGTCTCTGTGTGGCCTGCCGTGGTGAAAATTGGGGCAGCGAGGGTTGAGAAAAACGAGAGAGAATTGGAATACGAGAAGGGCAAAAAGAAGAAGGCGACGTCAAAAAAAAATCCAGGGAAGCAAGGCGGTGGTCAGGTTTTGGCGGCAGCTGGGGTGGTCCAAGCTCTGTGAGCGAGGCAGACACCGTCCAGCATAAAGGATAAGAAAAGAAAAGAAAAGAAAACAGAAGAAAAGAGAAGAAAAGAAAAAAGAAAAGAAAAGGAGACGAAAGGAAAAAAACGTAACAACACAGAAGGGCACTTCATATTTCAAAGCAATGAACGGCACTCCAAGAGCCCGCCACGCTTCCACAACAGAGTGCGTCGCTTTCCCAGAGAGAAGTGCTCTTTGGCTGTAGTCTAGGCCCACGTTTCGCAGCCACAACTAGCAAAGCGTCCAAAGCACACGCAAAAACGCCCAGCCATAAAAAACTACCAAAAAAAAAACCAAACCCTCTAACTGTGTTCCAGCTAGAGTAGCAGCACCTCCAGCACCTTCACGGCTCGGCAGCCAATTTCACCTCGAATCAGCGCCTGGCCCGCCGTTTTCCGCTGTCCACCACCGGCCAGCACTGTGCGGCCTCGCACCTTTTCGTCTGCGCGGCACGACCCTCCATACTTTTGTTGTCAATACATCGCCAGCAACCAACACACCGCACACCGCATTGGCACACCCCACCCAGACCCCGTCGATGTTGTCCCCCGCTCCGCCGTTCCCGCCAGCGGGCACCTCCGTGCCGCCCACGAACGCAGCGGCGCCAAAAATGCTGCTGCTGCATTCGCCCTCCGCAGCGCCGTTCGCAATCGACCCAGTCACCCTCATGATAGACGAGTGCATGGTAATGTCGCTGGCCATGCGCAAAACAGGCCGCTGGTCGCAGTCAGGCGTGGCGGCGATCTTCGGCGCGGCCGACTTCTTTGCCGAGGACGAGCCGTTGATCCTGAATCTCGGCCCCGGGTCGCCGGTCGCCCACGGCCGTGGGCCCAACGGCGCTGCCAGCTCCGCAAACCCGCTACATTCGAGCTTTTTGCAGCTCCGTGCCATCTTGACCGAGACCTCCGACATCAACGAGGTGGACAGCTTGACGCTCATGCAGCCGTTCCTCTTGACGATCGAGTCCAGCTCAACCTCTGGTAACGTGACCGCGTTGGCCCTCAACGTGATCTCGAAACTCCTCCAGTACGAGATCATCTCGTTCCACTCCAAAAACCTCGCCAGCATGCTCGTGCAGTTGACCACGTCGTTGACCCACTGCCGCTTCGAGGCCTCGGACCAGAACACAGACGACGCCGTGTTGTTGAAGGTGTTGCGGCTCTTGGAGTCCATCGTAGTCAGCCCGCTCTCTGCGCTATTGCCCAACGCCGTGATGTCCGAGGTCATCCACACGTGCGTGTCGCTCGCGTGCAACAAGCGCCGGAGCGAGGTGCTCAGACGCGCTGCTGAAATGGCCATGGTGGCCATGACCGTGCGTATCTTTCTGCGCGTTAAGGAGCTCGTGCCTGCGTCCTCCAACGGCGACGACTTTCCCGCGTACGCCGAGCTCCACTCGGCGGTGCTTGGCTCGCCGTTTGCCGACGACGCCAGCCTGTCCTCTGGCGACATCGCCAAGTTCCCGCCTCCCGCCTCGCTGCACAAACGCTCCGTGAGCTTTGCCGCGGCGGAGGGCCTGGACGAGCAGATCGCGTCTGCAGCAACCATAGAGTTGGCGCCGACGTCGCCCCGGAAACTGTCCGTGTCCGAGAAAGAGGAGCACGAGCAGTTCGACATCCAGTGCATCAACGAGTTCCTCGGCTTGTTGATCTCGATGTGCTCGCCCACAAACCAGTACCAGCACATGGAGTCCACGCGCGTGTTTGCATTGTCGTTGATCAACACCGCAATCGAGGTCGCCGGAGCCCACATCCCGGAGCACCCGTCATTGATGGCCCTCGTGGCGGATCCTGTCTCGAAAGACGTCTTGCTGATCATTGCCACCACCGACTCACAGGCCCTTTTGCAGGCGTCGCTCAAGTTGTTCTGCACCATGGCGGTCATCCTCAACAAAAACCTCAAGTCGCAGATTGAGTTGACGTTCAACCTCATCTTCAAGTCCATCTTGCCCAGCAAGGCTGCGAGCGACAACAAGATCAACGGCAACAAGACCGCTATCTCTTCAAGAAGCCCGGCCTCGAAGGAAATGATTGTCGAATCCATCTCCTTCCTCTGGACCCGCTCGCCCCAGTTTTTCGCCCAGTTGTTCGTGGAGTTTGACTGCGACTTCGAGAAGTCCGACTTGGCGAACAACTTCATAGAATTCCTCTGCGAGCTTGCGCTACCCGAAAGCGCCTTGAGCACAACCGACAACGTGCCTCCCATCTGCTTGGAGGGCGTTCTCTCTTTTGTTGCCGGAATCAATGCCAGAGCCAAGTCTTCCCTCGGGAGCAAAGCCGTTGAGGCAAGCACCCACCATTTGATTGCAGACAAAGTGCAGAAGAATTCCTTCGTCAAGTGCACTGATATTTTCAACGAGAACCCCAAGAAAGGCGTGGCTGCATTGCACGAGCAAAGATTCATCCAAGACGCCAGCGACCCCAAGGAACTCGCTGCGTTTTTCTTCCAAAAGTCAACCCGCTTGAACAAAAAAGTCCTAGGCGAGTACTTAGCGAAGCCCGCCAACAAGGAGGTTTTCAAAGAGTTCATGCTGTTGTTTGACTTTACGGGCTTGAGGGTCGACGAAGCGTTGAGAGTCATGTTGAAAGCGTTCAGAATCCCCGGTGAGTCGCAGCAAATTGAACGCACCGTTGAATTATTCGCCCAGGCTTACGTGAGTTCGCATCCACAGGAGGACGAGGACAGCGCTAAGCTGGACGAAGAGCCAGAGAGAGAACCGGTTTATCCGGGCCGCGACGCCGTGTTTGTCTTGTCTTACTCCATCATCATGCTTAACACAGATTTGCATAATCCGCATGTTAAGAAACAAATGGATCTTGAGTCTTACCAAAAGAATCTCAGAGGAGTTTACAACGGCAAGGATTTCCCGGAGTGGTACACTACCAGCATTTACAACTCCATCAGAGACAGGGAAATCATTATGCCTGAGGAACACCATGGCACAGAGAAGTGGTTTGACGATGTATGGCACAATCTCATCTCGAGCCAATCTAATTGGGCCAGAAACCATGGTAATTTTGTCGATGACTTCGATGATGCTACACTTTCGGGCTTTGATCGGCTCTTATTTGAATCAGTCGTGGATAAGGTTGTTTCCACTTTGACTCAAGTATTCACGGAGGCATCGGACGATAACATTATTACGAAACTAATGTCATCCATCGACAAGTGTGCTAATATCTGCATTATCTACAATCTTCAAGGTGCCGTGGACAACTTGATCTCCACTTTGACCCAGTTGACTACCTTGGCGGACCGTGGTTCGCCGAGGGCTTCGGGCGACGAACAACAAAGGACTGAGATTCCACTCACTCAAATCACAATCGAGGAAAGAGAAGAACCAGTCACCGTGGGTGAGCTTTCAGTCTTCTTTGGAAAAGATTTCAAAGCTCAATTGTCGACAGTCGTACTTTTTAGGTTGGTCAAGAGGCCCAACTGTAAGGTGTCAAGTGCATGGAATGACCTCATCAAGATTATCTTGAATTTGTTCGAGAACTGCTTGATAAATCCAAACCTTTTTGAGGACTTCCAGGCTAAACTCAAGCTCGCGCCATTAGGCAA
Organism: Metschnikowia sp. yHMJ9; assembly: GCA_030444895.1. Taxonomy (NCBI): domain Eukaryota; kingdom Fungi; phylum Ascomycota; class Pichiomycetes; order Serinales; family Metschnikowiaceae; genus Metschnikowia; species Metschnikowia sp. yHMJ9. The sequence goes on along the minus strand of JAJMQU010000004.1, from coordinate 170,703 downwards.
AGTGAAACCCAGCTATTTAATTCAAAAGGTAAAGCCGCTCAAGGAAAGCGGCCTTTTATCGACATTCTCGTCGTTTTTGAAGGGTTATTCGGATGAACCCGCCGAGCCTTCTGATCATGAGATTGAGTCTACTCTCTCGACTTTGGACTGTGTGAAATCTGTGAACATTCCAGGAATTTTCGACATAGTGTCAAAGGGAGATAATATCGAAATGCAAAAATTCATTTCTATTCTATCATCCAACCTTATAACCTTCTCAGAAGACAAGAGAAGATACTTTGAGGCTGAGGTGTTGTTTCTTTTTGAGGCGATGGTGTGTTTCGCATTGATAATCAATCACGAAGAAAGCACCGAACATGTGATTAGTCGCCTTGTTGAATTCATCGAGTCAACGCATTTGACGAAGAAGGGATACATTCGTCTCAGCACGTACTACTATTTGCTTGTGAGAAAGAGCTACAATTCGCACGAAGCTCAAGTGTTGAACACGCTTACACACATGCTTGAATTCAAAGACGTTTTAGCGGAACACGGCTCCTCTCTTGCGCTGCCATTGTTTTCTTTGACAGATGACGACTCCAACACAAAGGCGATTTTCAAGAGCGAGCCATACTGGGCCGTATTAAGAGTGTTGAGCTCAAACAAAGACTGCTCTCGTGAAATGTACGGATTTGCCGAATCCGTCGTCAGAAACTCCCCCGGCGATATTACCTCAGAGAACTATATGTTTGTGTTGGCATTGTTGGATGAGATTTCGTCGTTGGGTGCCATTGGAGCCCAGCTTGAGCAAGACCCGACTCTCCAAAGAACTGAACAGGAAAAGGAGGATGTTGCCAACTTGATTGACATCTCGAAAAACAGCATCACATTGACGGGCGAATTGAGCAGTTTGGATAGAGAAGCATCGTACCCTCTTGTTCAAGCATTAGCTCACCAGTGTTTCAACCCCTGCCGTGAAGTGAGAACTCATGCCGTGCAGGTTTTGCAAAGACTTGTTTTGTCCAGTGAGATGAACGAGGAATTCACCGCCAGCGGCATCTTTGAGTACGGCTTGTTTCCTTTGCTCGCGGAACTAGAAAAGAAAGAGACAATCGAGACGGATGCAACGGCGTTCTGGAAAACCCAGCTGCAGTGTTTGACCCTAGTGAGCAAGGCGTTTCTCAAGTTCCATTCTGAGCTCGAAGTCAAAGATGCAGAGGGAGTTTGGTTGAAATTAGTGGACAACTTTGTGGCCATAAACGCACTAGACGAAGCGGTGAAGGAGCCCTCGCTCGAGGTGATGAAGAACATGATTCTCGTTCTACAGAACGACTTTTTGGTGTCTTCGAAGGAAGAGTTGTGGAAAGGCACATGGGAAAAGCTAGACACAATATTCCCAGAGCTCAGGGAGGAGATTGCTGCTACTACATAGGACAATACCTAGCTCCTCTGAGGGAACCCGGATGCAAAAAAACGCAGTGGGGGCTGTACGGCGCTGAAGTCACGTGACAAAACTTTTTCCAGCGCCCAGTTATGCGGAGCCTATCTGGACGTGATCAGGCAAACCAACGACAGTACAGCATGCCCCAGACATACGGCGCGAGAGCCGAGAAACACGCCTCTCCAGTTGCGGCCAGGCTTTTGCGGCTCATGGAAGAAAAAAAATCGAACTTGTGTGCGTCCGTGGATGTGAGCACGACGAAAGAGTTCTTGGAGCTCATCGACAAGTTGGGCCCGTACATTTGCCTTGTTAAGACACACATCGACATCATCGACGACTTTACGTACGAGGGCACTATATTGCCGCTTCTAGAGCTCTCTAAGAGGCACAAGTTCATGATTTTCGAGGACAGAAAGTTCGCAGACATTGGTAACACGGTGAAGAAACAGTACTCTGGAGGAGTGTACCAAATCGCCAAGTGGGCGGACATCACCAACGCTCATGGCATTACAGGCGCAGGCATTGTGCAAGGCTTGAAGGACGCGGCCGCTGAGACCACCACTGAGCCCAGAGGTCTCCTAATGTTGGCTGAGCTTTCCTCGAAAGGCTCTTTGGCTTACGGCGAGTACACGGAAAAGACCGTGGAGATTGCCAAAACAGACAAGGACTTCGTCATTGGGTTCATTGCGCAGCGTGACATGGGTGGCGCAGCCGAAGGTTTTGATTGGCTCACTATGACGCCAGGAGTCGGACTTGACGACAAAGGCGACGCCTTGGGCCAGCAGTACAGAACCGTGAACGAGGTCATAAGCACAGGAACGGACATTATCATTGTGGGCAGAGGCTTGTTTGGCAAGGGCAGAGACCCTAGGGAAGAGGGAGAGAGGTACAGAAACGCAGGGTGGAACGCGTACGAGAAGTCTCTCCAGTGAGGTGCTTAGAGTCCACGGAGTAGACCAGCGTGCAAGCGATGCGTAATAGAATAATAAATACCCTTTAAAGTGCTCTCAGGCAAAACTATTTACAAAGACTAGTCTAACGGGCTTTCTAGGCCATCTGCCAACCTCGTTCGCATGATCTCGAAGACTAATAGACCGACCGAGGTGGCAGGGATTGTCGTCAACGCGTTGCGTGCAAAACCCTTGTACGCAAGCTGGAACCAGGTCGCCCGGTACTTTATCTTGTTCCTCTTGATCTGGTTGAACGTGTCGATATAGGAGTTATAGTAAAGTTTGATGAACGGGCGCCTTTTGTTGGCGGGCGATGTCGACGAGTTGTAGATATCGAGGGCCTCGAGGCGGTGAAAGTGGATCTTCTGGATCTTGGCAAGCGGATATTGCACCGCAAGAAGCGAGAACGCCGCAGACGCACCAGCGAGGAGAATGAAGGTCGACTTCAAGAGCTTGGTCAGCCTAAGCTGTTCGACGCTCTCGCGATCTAGATCGGGTTTCGCCAGACTCGAGCTGAAGTACGATAACTTGTCAGACACCGTGGCCTTGAAGTTCCTGAACGCCGAGATGACCTTGTACGTCATGTTGTAGCCTTTGGTCTTGATGAGCTCGAACGTGGAGAAGTAGAATGCGAAGCCCAAGCTTTCCTTGACCAAGGAGAACGCATATCCCGCAAACACACCGACCAACCCAATCTCGCGTAGCTTGTGATAGCCGTACTTCCACAAGTTCTCGTGTTTGCCCGAGATCATCTCGGCTGTTGACAGTCTAGTGTAGATAGCGTCCAAAGGCGCGGCTGCCAACGACTGCACGGCGCCCGCAAGAAAGCCGGCCTTCCAGGTATCAGAAACAGAGTACTGGTACTTGGTGCGCGTATCGTGCCTTCTGTCGAAGGACTCAAGCGCCGTAAGGTAGGTGCCGTAGAGAATGACGCCCGTGGCGGAGTTTGCAATGAGTGGCGGTAAAATGTTGTCGGGGATGAACCGCCAGCCCTCATGCTTCAACACTCGGATGAGAATCGCCAAGCTGGAGTGTGTGTGGAACCGGTACGGCTTCGAGAGGATGTCTGTATGCTTGTTGGCCTGTTCTCGCACGTAGACCATGTAGTCGAAGCGGGATGGACGGAACAACTTGACAGGCGTGCGTAGATATAGCGACTGGAGCTGGTATATGAGGGCCCGCATCCCCGCGGTGGAGAGCGACACAGACTGAGTACTGGCTTTGATCTCGGACTCATCTCGTAGGGCTGTTGCAAGCATCAGCTTTGGGACGCAGCGCTAGTGCTGGAGCGAAGTGGCACTGGGGGAGGGAAAGGGCGAGAGTGCGATCGCAGATGGGAGGGGAGGGGCGACGTTCAAGACGCAAAAAAAAAAATAAAAAAAAAACAGAAAAGAAAGGTAAAGACGACGCAGGGGCTCCCGCTTGTCGAGCTAGCCGGAAACGGTCTCTGGCAACACACACGGAGCAGCGCAAGCGAGTACACGGGAGAGTGTTGTTGCCTGGAGCCACGCCATGAGAACGCAGAGGACTGGCTTAGCGCGGGCGCGAGGCCACTGTCTGCAGGACAAACAAGAAAGCAGCAGCAGCAGGCAGTCGGGTGCCAAATGCTAGGGCCGATGTAATAGCAGGGGCAGTACGGGCCACCGGGACGTACGCCGGGGGTAGTGGGGTGGGGGAACGTCTGGTTCTTTGCGCTGGTTCTTTGTCCTGGTCCTTTGTTCTGGTTCTTTTTTCTGGTTTCTTTTTCTTTTCTCGCTATTCTTCCCGGTACAAGATGATCTCGCTTTGTTTGAAGTAGCGGCGGGCGTCCTCGTCAATCAACACCAACGACAAAAACGTCCGCGTGGAGTACTTCATGTTCACGTCCTTGTAGGTCGGAGTCAAGTTGTAGCCGCCCAAGAACAAGCGGATCGGAATGCTCTCGCCCTTGACGGGCGCGCCGTCCATAATCTCGAATTTCACCACGGTTTCGCTATCCACGACCTGGTTGGGCGCAGAGCCCACGGTCTCGCGGCGGATCAACGAGATCTCCATGTGCTTGATCTTGAGCCGCACGAGGAGGAAGAAGATGCGCCCAACGATGACCTCTTTCAACAGAAACCGCGATTTCAGGTACTCAAACTCGATGTGGAGACAGTGCTCGATGCCGACGTCCATTTTCACCGACGTTGGGATCAGTGCCACCGCAGCACCAGCCTCCGCCAGCGGCTGCGGCGCCGCGTACTGGTACACCCAGAGCTCCTTCTCGCGGGTGATTTCCAGCTTGTTCTTGCGCGATACAACCACACGCACGTAGTAGCGCAACCGGACGTTTTTCCCGCGGTAGCTCTCGTACTGCTTCTCGACGTTGCGGAACTCAAACAGGTACGTTTCCGGCTGCGCCACCACGGCGGGCGCGGCCAATTCCGTGGCGAGCGAGAGGAAGTCCGACGTGGAAATCACGTCCAAATGCAGCTCTATGGTGCCGAGAAGCTGCACCTTGACGCCGACGTGTTCGATCTTTTTGCCCTCGCGTGTGCGGATGGTGACTTCGCCTTTGACGGACTCGCCGTCCTCGTATAGCGGGAGGGAATCTGTGCGGCCCTGGGGCGCGGTGAGCTCGACGTGCTTTCTGGTGTTTTCGTTGTCGAGTCTGATTTCGATCTCCAACGGCGCCTTGAAGAAAAGCGACATGGTTTCTGGGGGTTGAAGGTGTGGGGGTGTTGGGTGAACAGCGGATAAAGAAAAGATGCCGAGTAGGCGAGCGGCACTGGGGCGTAGATGTGTTTCACAGCAGTCTTGCTGGATGTTGTTGCGATGACGACTGAGGTCCTGTTAGGCAGTGTCTAGCTGGGGTAAGCGCTGGGAAATGTGGGATTCGTCGCTGGGCGCTGTTGTTTTATGGTTGTTGTGCTTTGGGCGAGAAGCGGCACGTGTACTTTGGAAGGCTGAGGTCCAATTGGCGCAGTTGCGTGTTGGTGTCCACGGCTTGCGCTTGTATGGTGGAGTAGTTCTCGTGGCATAATGGAGATCGCGGCCCCGCAAAGCGGCCTGGGGCCGCGCGCTACCAGATCCGCCTGGCCCGGAAAGCAGAGGGAACTCCTTCAGGTGGACGAAAAAAGCGGGCCAGGAAAATGTGCCAGAAAAACAGGCCAAAAAAAAGGACAGAAAAACGGGACAGAAAAACGGAACAGAAAAACGGGACAGAAAAACGGGACAGAAAAAAGTGACAGAAAAAAGGGACAGAAAAGTGGGACAGCACGGGCATGGTAAAATTGAGCCAAAGGTGCTTAGGCGCAAGATATGCCCTAAACAGAATAGAATGGTGCACCACGCACTGTCAGGCGCTTTGTAAGGTCAGGCGCACCATTCTGTGGGCCGCGTGGCTTGGTGCTCACTGCCGCACGGCACTCGAAGGGCCAGCTGGGACAGGCAAAGCGCCAAGCAAACCATGTAGTTTTCCAACACCGCCAAATCTGCCTTTATTGCTCCCTGAACTGCGGTGGCGGCCAAACAAAATTTGTTAATACTGTGCGTGGACACACGTTGACCCGCCCTGTGGCTGGCGGCCCAGGGAGCCAATGGCCCCAGCTTCCGCTGCCGCCCCGCTGTGCCGCGCGCGCCGGCCAACAGAAACTACGCCCTGCCGCCTAAATGGGCACCGTAAGCGAGCACGAGCGTGAACTCCAGTGTGAACATCTGCGTGACCACCAGCGTAAACACCAACGTCAACAGCAAAAAAAAAAAAACAGCGCCGGCAGTTTTGCTCCGACTCCCTGGCACCGCTCTGCGTCACATCCACCACTACCTGCGCCCTACCGGCCCAACCGTCTGCCGGCCCAACCCATTTTTACTAGACACTGTTTCCTAGTAAATCTCCCTACACCATCCCCATACCATTCGCTGCGCCAGCTGCCCAAACCTCCCCCAAAGCACCCTAATGTTCGCCTCGTCGTCCTCCGACATGGTGTCCCCCCGCGACGAGCACGCCAACCCGCTCGAGCCCAGCTTCAAGTGCCTAGATACCGTGATTGCCCTCTACGACTTCCCCGGCACCCAGCCGTCACATTTGCCCATGGATATCGGCGACACGCTGTATGTGCTCGCCAAAAGCGACACCGGCTGGTGGGACGGCGTCACCGTGAGCCTGTCGGGAGAAGTCTGCCGTGGCTGGTTCCCGGCGAACTACGTGCGGTCCGTACATTATGTACAGCCGGTGTTGTCGAAACTCCAGACGAAAAAGGAGATTGACTCCATCACCGCGGCCAACACCGCGGCCAACGTGTTGATCCCGCTGTTTGCCAACTTGCTCCAGAAGAACTTGGCCACCGCGCGCGACTCCAACTCCAACACCCGCAAGAACTCCGTGGTGTCGTTTGCGCTGTCGGAAACCAGCGTCAACTCCGACGCGAAAGCCACCCGCAAACCTGACGCCAAGGTCTTGGAGACGCCGCCTGAGGAGTCCCCCGGCATGTTGGACCCCGGCGCGCTCAGCGCCCAGCACCACCAGCCGTCGTTTGCGTCGACGATCTCGGCCGGCCGCTCCTCCATGGCGACCTCCGCTCTTTCGGCCTCCTTTTCTCAGCAAGGAGCGTCGCTCGACGACGCCGACAAGCTCTTCATCACGCCCGTCGAGGAAGCCGAGCACTTGGTCGCAAAGTACAAGGCCGAGCAGGGCCAGAACCTCGTGTGGATCCCGAAAATGGTCGACAGCGGCGACATGGTCTACTACTGCGAGCACTTCGACATCTACTGCAATGCGCTACCGCTCGTGTCCATGGTGCCGGAGATCGACATCGCGCAAGGGGGCAACCTCGTGTTACCCTCGAATGACGCGTTGGACGACGTATGCCTCGTGCTTAAGCAGTACCCCAACGAGTTCTTCGGCACGCACATGAGCATCGGCCAGTCGTCGCGCGACTCCTCCTTCGACTCCGGAAAGCGAGATTCCTCCGCGTCCACGGTCTCGCAGGGCTCTTCCGCGTCCTACCACAACTTCAGCGAGCCGCTCTTCATGACGCCGAACCTCTTCTACACCCAGTTCACAGATTTCTCGTGCTGGTCTGAACTTCAAGAAAAGTTCAACTTCTTGCTTGACCTCGCGTGGAAGGCGCTCGAGGAGCGGAGCAAGCAGCTCTTCACCACGCACCTCTCCGAGCTCACAAAATGCGTCGCGATCGTGATGAACGCCGCCCGGCTTACCCAAGCCGACTTCGTCGACACCAAGGTCGAGAGGTCCATCAGGCACAGAATCAGACGCGTCTCAGAGGCCTTTGCCCAGATGTATATCAACAGCTTGCTACATTTGAGCATGATGCACTACACTGAGAACTCAGTGGCCACCGACTACCTCAGCCTTGGCATCCACAACTTGAACAAGTCCACCAGCCAACCACCCTCCAAAGATCAAAGTCTTTCTTCGACTGGCTCGAAAGGCTCGAAGGGCAATTCCCTGCTGCCAAAGCTACTCCAGGGCACCCAGTCACAGGTGTTCCTGGGCGAGGAGAACATCTTCACGTACTTGCAACAGATCGAAAATGACGTGGCCGTGGTTCGTGCTAAGATGAACAGCTTGATTAGCATTTTCGTCAAGTTATCCACAGAAAAGCGAGTGCACATCCGCGATTACGATAACTCCGACACTTCTGAGGATGAAGGCGAAGACAGGTACAACTTGTTGCCTCAAGTTTACCCCCGGTGCATCACGAACGAGTTCAACGGCGGCAATTGGTGCAACCCATTCTTCACGGAAGCACATCCCATTTTCAATCTCAGCGGCGACCAGTACAAGAAGAAGTATCATTTGAAGGTCCTCATAGACAACCACACCTATGAACGCGCTCACTCCGATATCCAACACATGGCAGCGTTTACGAGAGATTCGTTGGAGTATCTCAACCCGGAAAAGCAGTACCTTTACTACAACGAAGGCTTGCGCAAAGACAGAAATGAGCAAGCACTTCGGGTGATTTACGAATACCTTCATCACGCCAGCAGTCTCATTGATCTTTTTGAGTCGCTAGATTTTACTGTCTTTCATCTTGTCAAAGGCGCATCTTCAGACGACGGGCCCGACGATCCAAAAGAGAGTGATTTGAAAGCCAGACAAAGGGAAAATGGTGTCATATTCGAGTACCCCGTGGTATTGGAGTTTTTCCAATACAAGCAGCAGCTTCATGACTATGTTGCAAAGATCATTTTGAGCATCCAAGCACTAACGTTGGAGGACCCCGACGCTTTCTCGAACATGAAAGAAGATGACATTGTCAGCTACGGTCGTGAGGCATTGAAAAATCCACTCGAGAAATCCGGTATGATTTTGACTGCCATACTAATAAAGCAGCTTAAAGAGAAGGACAGCGACCGCATCACTTTCGATCCAGAAAGTCTGCTTATCAACATGTTGAAAGGAGGAATGTCGGTCTGCGACGAAATATTGTCGACGTTGAGGGTACTTATCGAAGAGAGAGAGTCTATTCTCAACTTCGCTACGAGAGTGATGCATGAGAATTTTAACGTTGGTCTTCTCGTCGAGGAAAGAAATAACACATCCGCGGCTCAGAAGCATGATGATGGCGGTGTTCAATACTTCAGCGGCCGCACAAAGAATGACAACACGCCGTGGTATCTCGAAGGAGACGAGGAGTATGACCTTTTGCTCGATATGAATGGAAACATCAAAGGTGGTACCAAAGAAGCTTTGGTCGCTCACCTTACACACCACAAGGTGTTTGATGAAAATTTCAACACCGCATTCATGATTTCTTTTGCCACTATGATGTCACTCTCTGAGCTCCTTGACTTGTTGATCTTGCGGTTTGGCATTGAGGCTCCCGAGGGCCTTAGTTACGAAGAATTTCTCGCCTGGACTGAGAAAAAACAGGCCCGAATCCGTCTCAAGGTGTTGAACATAATGAAGCTCATCTTGGAAAGATATTGGTGTGATTCATACAAGGTTGATTCCGTCATGCAGAGATGGTCACGGTTTTTGAGCCAGCCTGAGGTGCAAGCGTTTTCGATGAGTAAGAAACTCACAGAGGATATAGAATGCATCAAGAGAGGAGAAGAGGCTGTTCCGCGTGTCGTTAAAGCGCCACCACTCGATAAAGCACCTGCGACTCTATACAAAGGGTTCTCGCTTAGAAAGTTGAGGTTGCTAGATATCGAGTACGTCGAGTTAGCGAGACAATTAACGCTAAGAGAGTTTGAGCTCTATTCAAAAATATCAAAGCTCTCTTGCATACACAAAGTTTGGGGCAAAAAGTCAGGGCTTAACGAGTCTATTTCAAGCATCACGAATTTCATTCGGGCTTCGAATCAGTTGACGTACTTTGTGGCATATTCGATCTTGAGAAAAGAGGACCCAAGGAAGAGAGTGAAGGTTATCAGGTACTTTGTCCAGGTGGCCGAGTGGTGTCGTCACTACAACAACTTCTCGTCCATGACAGCGATCATCTCAGCGTTGTACTCGTCGCCGGTACACAGGTTGAAGAAGACGTGGGCGTATGTTACGAAGGACATCATGAACAAGTTGCAGAGTATGAACAAGCTCATGAACTCGAGCAGGAACTTCAACGAGTACAGAGACATGTTGAAGTTTGTGCAGGCAGAGCCATGTGTGCCCTTTTTTGGCGTTTACCTCAGTGACCTTACATTTGTCTATCACGGAAACCCGGACAATCTTTTGAGTCGAAGCAGGATCCTCAATTTTGCAAAGCGGGCCAAGACGGTCGAGATTGTGCTTGGGATCGACAAGTTCAAAGAGATGCCATTCAACTTCCACAACGTGCCGGAGATCCAGACGTTCATCGACCTATGGCTCGACAAGTGTCCGACGATCGACGAGCAGTACCAGCTCTCGCTCAACATCGAGCCTCGCCAGGAGACGCACCGCCGTGGGTCTGGGTTGTCCAACCTGAAGCAGGGAGGTCTGTTGGGCCCACGATAATCACATAGTAATAATACCTAATGAGCGCGCATCATTGTTCAGATCTGTCCTACACAGAGCATCACTCACTGCGGAGAGGACGTAAGAGACACAAGACGTGGCCGAGCAGGACAAAACCAACGATCCAGTAAAAAACAGCCAGTGGTGTCTCAATTGGCAGTGCATAAGCTGAAATTGGCTTTTTCGACAAACGTGGGAGGCATTGGCGCAAAATATTTAAGCGAGTATTAAAGCTTTGCGAAAAACCCGCCACGATAGGGTTGGAGCGACTTACCGAAATCTTCCCGCTAAGCGATGTTCAACAAGCTAAAGTCTTTTTCGGAAGACGTGGCTAAGAGCTTCAACGATATACAGCACAGCGAAGCCATTAAGAAGAGCAATGACCGGATTATGCAGTTAAAAAATGGCTCAAACCTCCTCAAACAGCAGACGCCTGATCTACGCGACGTTGTCCAGCCAGAAGACGAGGAGGCCGGCGTGAAAAATACTCCACCCGATACGGGAGCTGCTGGAGCGGCGGCGGAAAATGACCAGAAAGGTGATTTTCAGGCTGCATCACAAGATTTGTCTAATTCCGGCAAGCTGATCGGGCAGGATCAACCAGCACAAGTCCAGCCGAAATCGGAGGTGCTACTGTCGGACCAGCTGAAGCCAGAACCGCAGGATCCTCTCCGAGACATCGACTTAGATGCCTTGGCGCCGGCGGTGCGGTCGAAGCTCAAAAAATTCGTGAAATACGAGGAGAAGTACCCTGTGCTTTTAGAGGCGTACAAAACAGAAAAGAGGAAGGGCGAGCTAGTGCTCGCATTTGAAAAAGTCTTGAGCGAAGTGTCTCCGGTGCTGTCGATAGCGGACGCAGGCTTGTTAGTGGACTACTTGAAGGGTCTTGGCGAAAAGACGACGCTACTAAGCACCGAGTTGCGCAATTCTATGGCTGAAGTCACGAAAGCCAATAAAGAGAAAACCGCACTCTCTAAGAACCTTGCCGACTCACAGAAGGCGTTGCAGTACGCCGAAGAAAGCGTGGGCGAGAAAGCGAACGCTGTCACGGAATTGCAGGCGCAAAATCTGGCGTTGCAGACGAAGCTTTCAAACTTGGAAGTTGCCTCTGAGGCCGCGCAATTTGAGTTGCAGCAGTTGCGAGAGCAGGCTGCGCAGACACAAGCAAAAAAAGAATCGAACGGGCCCACCGAAGATACCCCCAAGGAGGTTTCTGGCGGATCGCACGAACCTGAGCAAGAGACGCTCGAAAAAACTGTGCATACTCTCCAAGACAAAGTGAGTGAACTTGAAGCTTCGCTTGCGACGGCAAGCTCGGAGATATCCCAAAGCAGGTTGGCGCTAGAGAATGCAAGGGCCAAGGAGAGTACACTCCGTGATCTCGAAGTGAAGTTGCACGAGGCTGAGAAAAGGTTAGCCGATAAAGACGCTCTTGTCGATAAGCTAGAAAGCGATTTGACGGCTGAGATCAATGCACGCGACAAAGTGAAACTCCTTGAGGCCGAGTTGCAGTCTAGCAAGTCGTCTTTAGAGGAGCTCAAGGTCGAGAAAGAAACCATGCAGAAAGCATCACTCGGCTCGGCAGTCGAAGACGCACTCAAAAATGAGATTCAGAGCTTGAAAGATGAGATTGCGGCCCTAAAGGAAAAACTCAATGTTGAGAAAAAGGAGGCGGAAGCTCGCAGTAGCGAGGTCGACTCCAAATCAGAGCAGATTGCACAGTTGACAAAAGACTTGCAAGAAGCAACTTCGGAGTTGACTAAAACGCAGCAGAAAGCCTCCTCGGACAGTTCGACCCACACTGATAGCCACATTCAGACTGATGCTCTACCAGCTGACAAGAGAAAGTTAAATAAAAAGGCCCAGAACAGAAAGAAGAACAAATCTGGGAACCAAAGCGGAAAGAGTGTGTCCGGAAACCTGGAGCAACAGGCGACTCAACAGTCACCCACGCGTGAGGCAAATGACTCTTCCGACAAGAAAGTTGAGCAGTTGCAGCAGGAGCTTCACCAGATGGAGGAGAGTCTCAACGAAGCAAGAAGTGAGCTTGAGCAGAAAGAGAGGCTTATCAAGCAGTACGAAGTGAAAATGGCAGATGTTGAGCAGTTGAGAAGTGAACTCAGTGAAGCACGAGCCGCCATTCAAGTGAAGGAGGAAGATCTCGAAAGTTTGAGAGACCTGCTCAAGGATGTTGGCAATGAGCTTGTCACGGTAAAGGAGGAGTTCAAGAATCACAAGCAAAAGTCCGTGTCTGAGCTGGAAAACACACTCCAGTCTTTGAAAGACAGCGAGGCAATGCTCAAAAGATCCCTCGCTGAGAAGGACGCCAACCATAAGCAAATGCTTGAAAAGAAGGAGCTAGCTCTCAAAAAAGCTTCCGAGGAAAGAGAAATTGAGGTGAAAGCGCACGAGCAGGAGACTATGGAGTTGAAGTCTGAAGTGGATAAGCTTAAGGCGTGGTCGACAAGTCAGAAGTCCAAAATTCTTGAGCTTCAGAAGACTATAACAAAGACCGAAAGTGATCTCACAGCCTCAAAGAAAGAAGTCCAGACCTTGCAAGATGAAAAGACCAAGCTTAATGAGCGCATTGACGAATTGAGTAAATTCAAGAGTACGGACTCCTCTCTCAAGCTTGAAATAGCCTCATTGCAATCCTCCATCTCGCACAAAGATGATCAGATCCGTGAACTCAAGGACACCTTGGAGAAAAAAAACAAGGTGAGGGACCAATTGAACGACAAGATCGCGACCTTGAAAGCTACGAACTCAGAACTTCATTCCTCAAATAAGCACTTGACCACGGAGAAGTCGAGGTTGATCGACAGACATGAATCCGCTGTGGAACGCTCGAACGCGTTGTCCAGCGAGATTTCCACTCTTCAGAAAAGCAGACAGCTGGTAGTCACAGAACTTGATGCATTGAAGCTCAAGCTCGATGCCATACAGAGGACGAAGGCCAGTGCATCGGAAGAGATCTCAGCGTACAAACAACAGTACGAAGAGTTAGCGATGAAGTCGAAGGAGGCACAGGCAAAGATCGATAACCTTGAAGATGAGCTCTCCGAGGCTAAGACACTCTTACAAGAAAGAACACGAGAGTCCTCGACTATACGAAAGATGCTTATCGAGGCAGAGGAGGATCATAACGTGAGATTGAGCGATCTCAAGAATGAAGTGAGGGCAGCCGGTGACGAGAAGAAAGAATTAGAGGCAGAGTTTCATGCTTTGATGAAAAGAAGGCAACGTGAGATCGACGACCTCAAGCAGGTGAGTGAGCGGTACGTTAGACGTATCAGCGAATTGGAGCAGACGTTGAAGGAAGTGAGAGAACAGTACGAGCCACTCAAAAACCTCAGGCCTGGCTCCTCCAGCGAAGAAGTGCAGAAACTAAAAGATTTGGAGAACACCATTGACGAATTGCGTGCATCGCTTCAAGTTTCAAGTAAGAAGGTGAAAGACTACGAGAGCGTCAACTCCACGTTGAAAAAATTGTACGACGAAGCAACTCTTAAGTTTGAGCGTCTTTCCAAAAATTACAAGCACATGACCCAGCAGTACAGACAAATGAAGGAGAACAAAAGCGGTGGAAGCCCACAAGCATCGAGCCCCACCCCACCTGTGGACACCATTGAAAAACCGGAAACGAAAGTTGCATACCTCAAAAACGTGTTGCTAGGGTTTTTGGAGCACAAGGACCAAAGGGACCAGCTTTTGCCCGTATTGAAGTTGTTGTTCCAGTTTGACGCTGAGGAAGAAAAGAAGTTGATCAGCGCCTTGCGATGATCTCCATATGCGCGCGCGACCATCAAACCTGCGCATGAAAACCATCGCATCTCCACTGCTACATAGCTAGTATGTCACCGTTCGACCAGAAAAAACAACTGATATTGGCGGAGCTCAAAGGCAATTCTGCCGAAACTCCAGATGCGTCTCCCAAAGGCACTGTTGATTTTCTCTGCTTGCCTCTAATTGAGACAATCAATGCCCACGCGGATATGGTGACCACGTCGCTGTGCTCGGGAAGAGTCTCTGTGTTCCTAGAGGGTAACAAGAAGCCTAGCCAAATTGGCGCAAAGGGAAATGAGGGCCGGTGGTTGTTTGTCACACATGAACCTGAGAGCCTACTAGGGTGGCACAAGGCAGTTGGTTTGAACTTCGAGGATCTGGGAATCGAAATGGATTCCGCAATCCATGAGACCACGCGATACATTCTCTACAAGTTCGAGCCCTTGATTCTACATGTGAAATGTCGGGACGCGGCCTCCGCAAACTTGCTATTTTCTACCGCCATGGCTAGCGGATTCCGCGAATCTGGCATCGGAAGTAACAACATAGTGGGCATCAGGACGCTGATTAAGTTGGACATACCCATCGGGTATTTGAGCGGTGAGCGTCTAATATCAATGGTGAGTATGAGCTACTTGGATGTTATAAGCAAGTTGTCGTTGGATCGGTTCAAAGAGAACTTCAGGAAGATGAATATCTTGCGGCAAGCCATCGCACTGATGGAGACAATCATAGCTGAGGTACCGGAGACCAAAGAAGAAAGACGCCAGCGTAAAATAAAGGAGGGCTTGGAAAGAAGAGATGGCGTTCGTGCCGAAAAAGAGAAGAAAAAAATGGAGAAGATGAGTCTTGAGGCGGAGAAAAAGATCGCTACAAACCCACAGACGTAAAATATATATCTTCCATCCATTAAATATATACAATTTGTAACTCATTAAGACTTCAAATCGTTGCATCGTTCTATCCATTGAATCATTCCGAAATCATTCTAATTCCCAGTCATTAAGACTTCAAATCGTTGCATCGTTCTATCCATTGAATCATTCCAAAATCGTTCTAATTCCCAGTTTCGTCGTCGTTTCTATCACGTTCGTTATGCTGCGAGCCGTCATGGCGACTGGTTTGCTCGTCTCCGTCCTCTATGATGTTCCTATCATGATACGTTCTCCAAGAGCCTCTTGAGCTCGAGTTTGTCTGATCGTCTCTCCACGAGTCACCATCAGAGCTCACTGTCTCAACTCCATTGGACGTTCTTCTGCTGGAGACACCAGATGGGAAGAGCGGGGATCCGCCGGTACTGTCTGTGCGACGTCTCGCCCGTCTAAAGATATTCTGGAGGTTATTAATGACGGGAGTGAAGGAAGCGTTTCTGGGGGAGCGAGACTCGCCATCGCTCGAAAGTTCGAGCGGGCTAGCAGGAGCTTCGCGGCTCCGTCTATTCGAAGGATTGAAAATAACCTGTGTGGCTCGGCGAAGTAATCCTGGCCGGCCATTACTATCACTGTTCCGACTGGCCATGTCTGCGTTCTGAGCGCCCTCAGACACGTCGGCGCTTGAAGCCAGCTGGGGACTCAGAATGTCCAAAGAGCTATCGTTGAGCGTCCCGAACCGAATGTAACTGATTGGGGCGACTTGGGGCGGGGGACGTGCAGGCTCAGCAATGGCAAGCCGACAAAGTGGGCAGCTCGTGCTGGACTTGAGCCACTGGGCTGAGCAGGAGCGGCCAAACACGTGGCCGCAAGGCATTTGCAAGGGGGAGTGGTCGTAGGTCTCTTCGTGATCGCATAAGTATGGCTTCAGGTCTTGGTCTTGGACCGGGGTATTAGGCTGTGGATCATCCGCTGGAGGAAAAACAGCGTCAGACCCAACAGAGGGAACCGGGCTCGGTTCCCGAGGCGAGCCAGTGTGCAGAGTGGGGCTCAACTTTCTGCGCTTGTTTGTTATCAAATCGTCTAGCACCTTTGGCGGAGGCTCATTGTACTGCTCGAAGCAGATGGGGCAGGTGGTTTCGGTGACACTTTCGAGGCTCAACTGCTTGAGCGACTGGAATTTCTCGACAGTGATTCCCGGTTTGGGCTTGGGCCCGTCATGCACCAATGCAGAGTAGGCCATGCGCGTGGCCAAAGAGATTAACAGCAGGATAATACGGGGCTCCCTGGTGGTGGGGTTGTTCGGCAACGTGACAACCAACGAGCCCGTGCGTCCGGGGCTCGGATCGTTGCCGGAGTCCATGAACATGTAGTTTACGGTGATTATGATTGCGCCGGTATTGTCATCCGAGGCACCTGTGGCGGAGATCGTGGCGGTGTCCATACCGTTGGCGCCGTTGGCGCCGTTGACGCTGTTCAGTATGCCGGGAATAACAAAAGGCGGCGTGGAGCGGCCCAGGTCGCCGCTGGGCATGGACCGGTCTGGACGGCGGCCCATTACTGTGTCTAGTAGCTGGTCAAACAAGTTGACACTCAGCAGATCGGTGTCTGGAGCCGCCAGGGGCGCTGCGCCCAGATCCAGCAGGGACTCGGCGTCTATCGCCTCCAGTGCTTGCCGTCGGAGGTACTCGTGGATCTGGGCGGCGGCGTCCGAGTGGAAATCTGGGCGTGTGGTGGTGGTGTCTGGCTGATCCGAGGGAACGGAAGCGGACGCAGCAGAACTTGACGCAGCGGAAGCGCCGAGCGCACCGGCAGACAGTCCCGAGACCTGGGCGGCTGTGTGGGTATCTGCTGTGCCGTTTGTCGTGTCGCTAGAGGTGTTTGGGGGCGCTGTAGCCGGCGGATCCGGCGGGTTTGCCGCCGTGTGCGGACGAGGATTGTGGTGATCGGATTGCGGCGTTGAATCGGGCATTGGAGACAGAGGCAGTGATGTGTGGCGTTTGGGTGATATGCTGCTAAAGTATATGCGGGCAACGCCAGCGTGCTTGAAGGTGGTTGCGTGTTGGAAACACGGAAAGAGGCAGGTGGTGGATTGATAGACGTGCGCCTGTGGTTTCCGAGGAGACCTCACGAGACTGCGAATGTTCCTGCGCCTTCGATCTGTGACCAGAGATTGAAAGGAGGGGAGGAAAAGCGGGAAGAAAGCAGAGAAGAGGGGGAAGTAAAGCCCGAAAAGAAGAATGGGCAGAGCGTTGAGGCGGAAATGAAAGAAAAGTAAAGAAGAAAAAATAAAAGAAAAAAGGGAAAACGGAGTAGGACGACGAAAACGAAACGGAATACTGGGAACGAAGCGCGATAAAGCCAACGGGAAGGGAAATCCAAGTTAGTAAGCAGCGTCGCACGCTGCAGAGAAAGCACAGTCAGGCAGCGAGTCACGGGCACAGGCCAGTCCCGGCTTCCCGTGGCATGGAAGTCGTTTGCGAGAGCTAAAGAGGACTAGTGTTTTTTTTCTCTCCTTTTCTCTTGATTTGCTCCCGAGTGATTGTTTCCTAGTGCCATTTGTGCCGCACCAGCTTTTGCAGCTAATACCATGTCACCGAACAGTCCGCACTAAAGAAATACGTGGTGCCAGGCAACGGATTCAGCCAGGCGGTTTCTCTGGACAAAGACGTAGGTGGTGGAGGACTATAGAAATAAGTATAAATTTGCAAGAAAGACAAGAAACGCCAAAAAAAAAAAAAAAAAAAAAAAAAAAAAAAGGTCAAAAAAGTTGTGTAAAGCCAGCTGTCCCGGCTCTGCTTCTCTCTCTACTCCCATATGCTCGGGCATTCACTGTCTGCCTAAGTGCACACTCCACGTTCGCAGTTTACCAGCAATACCACAACTACCCCGAGAAACACCAAACTAAAAAATCAAAAAAAAAGACACGACCAAGAAAGAAGAGAAGCCTACTCTCCCACCCCAACGTCCCCACATTCTAGCCTTCTCCAGCACCACCCCCAGACTCTCCCCCACCTCCTGCTGCCAGATCCCGAAGGTACGGGTGCGCAGCGGCCAATGGAAGCCGCACAATTACACACCTGCACACCATCAACTGAAAACCAACTACAACTACTCTCTCACTCTCTCAGCGCTTATTCCTCCACATACTATCCATGTTGGCCCACACCGCTAGACTCGCCGCACGGGTGCCGCTGTCCCGCTGGGCTGCCCGGGCCGCTGCGCCAGGTGCCGTGCGCTTCGCAAAAACGTTTTCCCAGTCCCTCCGCGTGAGAGCCGCCGAGGATGAAGAACCGTTCGTGAACTTGGACTCTTTACCCAGAAAGTCGGTCGGCCCGCAGCACGTTCCGCTCGAAAACCCAGCAGACAAGTACAAGGAGGTCGGCGAGGAGCTCCACAAGTTCGGGACGTACATCATGGCGTGCATGCCCAAGTACATCCAGCAGTTTTCCGTGTGGAAGGACGAGTTGGTGCTTTACGTGGCTCCATCGGCCATCCGCCCCGTGATGGTGTATTTAAAGAACCACACGCCCGCGCAGTTCAAGAGCTGCATGGACGTGACCGGCGTGGACTACCCCTCGAGACAAAACCGCTTCGACGTGGTGTACAACATGTTGAGTGTGCGCCACAACTCGCGGATCCGGGTCAAAACGTACGCGTCGGAGACTTCGTCGGTGCCCTCGATCGTGCCGCTCTACGAGGGCGCCAACTGGTACGAGAGGGAGACCTACGACATGTTTGGGGTGTTTTTTGAGGGCCACCCCGATTTGCGCAGAATCATGACCGACTACGGTTTCGAGGGCCACCCGTTGCGCAAGGATTTCCCGACGACGGGCTACACCGAGGTGCGCTACGACGAGGAGAAGAAGCGGGTTATCTACGAGCCCTTGGAGTTGACCCAGGCCTGGAGAAACTTCTCCGTGGGTTCCTCTGTGTGGGAGCAGGTTGGCGACGGCAAGGACTACACGCCTGAGTCGTTCAAGTTACCTACGCCGGAGCCGGAGCCCACCGAGGAGGAGAAGAAGTAGACCCATTTGCATATACCTGAATAAAGAGACTGGACAATGGTGAGCATGGATTGTTTTCAAACAAACGTGAGTGATAGCATTATAGAGGAGTACTCTGGAGGAAATCTCGCAGTGGCGGAAGCAAAGAAAGTGTAAAAGACGTCAACGTCAGCCATCTGATTGCCTCAGGTGTGTCACAAGAACCACTAGCAGTTGTGTGGGCGATAACTGTAATTCTCCCGAAGACCTTATGCATAGTATGTTCCTCAGATGCAATATTGAGCAGCAGCCGGAGGGGAGGATTTTAAGCTCACCTCCTTTAACTGATATAAATGCTAGTTTCTTATTCCTTCTCTTGCTCTTTTCCCTCCAGGTGACTTGCCATGTGCACAAAAAGTATGCAATGCCCATCAACCCGTATCTTGCTGCATGCATCTTGAGGCAACAGTGAAACCCCTAGGTCTACTAATGAAGCCATAGTCACTCCCTCCTCTTCCTCCAGTGCTACACTGCCGTCCCATGTCGTATATTTGCTTCTACGCCGCGTTGAGCTGACTGCGCAACCCCGCCAACTCCCTCTCTTTCTCCGCCAAAAACTCCTCCAACATCTGCACCTGACTCGCGATCAAGCTCACGTCGTTGCGCACATCCGCCAAGTCCTTGTCGCTGCTGGGGAGCCGCTGCGCGGCCGCCAACTTTTCCTGCTTGTACTTGTACAACTGCTCAAACTCGTGCCGTAACAACGCCAGCTCACTCTCCGCTGGCGCAGCCTCCTGCTGCGCCCGCGTCAACAATTGCTCCAAGCTGGCCAACTCGCGCCGCAACCGCACTTCCTCCCAGTCGGTGCCCTCTGTGACGGAGAAATCCGTGCCGCGGCTCGGCTGCTCGCGGTGGCCGATTTTGTTCAAGTAGCTGGTGCCAAACGCCCGCTTATCGTTGGCGCTGGGCTCCGAAACGCTCGCCCGTGCCGGGCTGGCGCCGAGGTCGTAGCTCGGCACCTCCTTGGAAAACGTCGCCCGCAACGAAGCGGGAACGCCGCGCGGAATGCGCTTGCCGTTCTCGCGCTGGTTAAGCATGTGCAACAACACCAAAACCTGGTCTTTGTCGATGGTTTCTGCCGATTTCGGGTTCACCAAGTTCCACGCCGACGAGATGTCCAACCGCGGCACGCTGCGGAGCGTCTCATAGAGGCCCTGCAACGAGTCAAACTTGACTCTGCCGTACGCGTCGCAGCTCGAGCTGTAGATACTCTCGTAGGTCGCCTTGTCCGTGGGCGAAATGTACCAGTCGAAGTCGTCTGAGAGCGTGTCGTCGTCGTCCTCCAGCGTCGAGTCCAGCGTAGAATTGCGGCCCGACGCTACCGCCTGGTTTGCCTGGAGCAAGTGCGCCTTTGACTGCGGCACCAACCACGCAGGCAACTGCTCAGGCACCAGCGCCGTTTCGCCGTTGACCAAGTCGAAGATCAACCGCATCGTTATGCAGAACTCCTCGAAGTCCAACTGGCCATCTGCGTCGATGTCGGCCAAGTCCCAGATCTGCGATAACTGCGCGTCTTTCAACCGCGAGTTCTTCAACACGGGCGTGACTTTTTCGCCCGTGAGCTTGTTGCCCTCCGGCGCCAAGCCCTGGAAGATTTTCCAGTACTTCTTAATCTCCCACTCCTCCAAACGTGGCATCTGTGGGTTGGGTGTTGTACGTGCCTTTGTGCTGTTGTAGCGTGCGCTCAGTCTCGGAGGCCCTGGCCGTGGCCTGGCCCTGGGGCCCCAGGCCCGCACCCGTACACCAACACCAACACCACCAGCGCCGCCTCCGCGCTTTTGCACCCACACAACGTGGTACAACGGGCCGCCTCGGGCTACATACTACGTGTGTCTCCCCTGCATTGTGTGCGGGGGATCTGTCTCTGCTCACTCGTGTAGTCCCTATGCTTTTTGTTGGTGCTTCTGCGAAGCTATGCAATCACTCGTCCATCTCCGCGTCCTCGCCGTCAGAGTCCGAGTCGTCCTCCAATTTCCCTGCGTCCACCGAAATGAGGTGCTCGTCGCCTTGGCCCTGGTACTTCCTCGCAATTCTCGACGCGGCGCCCGCGCTGCTGGCTTTGGCTCTTGCAGCCTTCTGTAGCTCCCGCAACTCGCTCAGGAACGTAGTGCGCACCGACCTGTTGCTGAAGCAGTCCCACATCTTCAACGCGCCAGTGACACCACCAATGGTGAGGTGGCCGCCCACCTCCTCGTCGCCAGCGAAGCTTGTGGTTAAAACGTTGCCGACACCAAAGTCGCGCGACAACACCATCGAGGGCCCCTCGTTTCCGGACGGGCACTTCCACAACTTCACCACCTTTTCGTTCATTGCAGACGTGACGAGCATGCCCGGAACATTCCTGTTGACGTCCAACGACGAGATTCCGCCATCGTGCGCATGTAGAGTCCACAAAGGCTTGTCCTGCTGACGCACGTCAAAGCAGTATACGTTTCCGTTGTCGGTGCCGCAGTAGAAGATCTCCGGCTGGGTCCCCCATCTGACGTTCTCGACCTCCTGGCCGTTGCCCACGAAGTAAGACTTGGTCATTTCCTTCTCGTTGGAGACGCGAATGTCCGAAATGGCGCACGCGCCGTTGTACCCGCCTGTCAAGAGGATAGATGCTTCCTGCGAGTGCCACTGCGAAGACGACACGATCTTTCCCTCGTGTATGTGGTTGTAGGATTTCACAGCAGCGCCGCTTGTCAAGTCCCACAACTTCACAGTCTTGTCAGCCGACGTGGACGCCAACACGTTTCTGTGGATGGAGTTGTGCGCCAACGAGAGCACAGCGTCGGTGTGGTGAGTGGTGACGTGCGACTTGCTCTTGCTCTTCTTCTTTTTCTTGGACAATGTCGCGAAGGAGTTTTTCAGCGGCTCGCCCAAGATCATGTCTGGGAACGCCTTGTCGAGACAGTCTAGGTTCCAGATCTCAATCTGCGGGTCGAACGTACCAATGGCCGCGAAGTTGCCCACGTTCTCAGACTCGCCGCTGTTGGGGCGGAAGTTCACCCACTCCACGCAGAGAGGAAACGATGGCAACATCAAGTCGTGGTGCACGTACAAGTTTGCGTCTCTCTGCAAGCCATTGGCAACGTCCTGGTCCAACTTGTCGCCCTCTTCCTCTGCGCTTCCGGGCGGCGCGCCCGCTCCGTCGTCGTACACGTACACGTCCAAGTACAGCACGTCGTCCTCCGTTCTGGTGGCCAAAACCAAGTTGTCCGTCGGGTAGATCTGCATTTCCTTCTTGTCCTCCTGAACCTCGGCCGTGCTGGGCAACGTGAGGTACGCATCGCCGCCCTCTTCTCCCTCGTGGAACTGCACGTCAGAGGACGTCAAGCCCGGAAGAAACGTGGCCGCCTCGCCGTCCGGCGCATCTTCGTTGTCATAGTTTTCCAAGTCGTACTCTTTCAAGTCGTCGTCTATCTCGCCTTGGGACTTCAAGCTCTGGCCCTTTTCGGCTGCCTCCAAGTCGTCTCTGGCGTCCTTCAATTCCAACTGGGCCATTTTCGTGATTCTTTCCATTTCGGCATCGTCCAACTCGTATTTCTCAGGGAACTCCGAGGCGAACCCTCTAGGCACCCAAGAACTGGAGGAAATCATGTCTGGGCTAGTTAAGCGTGGAGATATTCCAGTCGGTATTTCCAGCCTGTAGAGCACATCGCGATGCGCAAAATCTTTTGGCTGCGCTATATGCACGTCAATAATGCAAAAGTCGAGCCGCGGCTGCGAAATTGGCTGGAAGGTAGGTTGGAATGGCAAGACGCCACGGAGAACAGGCGGTACGAAGAAGGGAGGGCAAATCATGGCCGGTGACGGGCCAGAAACTGTAAGTGTCGATATGCCCAAAACAGCAACTTAAGAATTGGAGTTGTTTACATCCCTAGGAGCTCGTCCAAGAAGTCGTCTGTTTTCGGGGCTTCGGCTGTCTTCTGGGCCCGTGTTTGCTTCCGCCCAACGCCTTTTCCCTCTGGAACCTCCTCTTTCTGGTTAACCGCCATTTCCGGTGCGTGCTGCATCAACGATTCAAGCGACATTGGCGTTTTCTGCGGTTCCTCTTGCGCCGTGAGCCCGAGGAGCTCGTCCAAATCGTCGTCGACACCCTGCTGGGGGTCGATACTGGTCTGGGCCAATTTTTTGTTGAGAGAAGCCATCTGCTGCTCGTCGTTTGCGTTGAAGTTGTTGATCTCCCACACCTTTCGTGGCGCAGGTTGGCGCTCGCCGAACTTCTGTTTCACCTGGTCATGGAACTTGGCGTGCAGTAGCTTTTCTGCCCTCTCTCTGTGCTCCGCGAGTTCTGCTTCCGATAATGCCCGTGCGCTGCTTGTGCTCTGTGGTTTTTTGGCCAACGCGCCTACGCGTACGCCATCTAGATCCGCGGCAGTTAGCCGCTGGAGGTTCCTCGTTGCCGCTGTTGGCACATCGTTGTAGTCCGTCGTCTTGACAGTGCTGCGGTAGTCGGCGAGGCCGTACTCTTCTAGAAAATTCTCCAGGAGCTCGTTGCAGAGCTCCCGTCTGTGTTTCAGCCTGCCTAAATCCGACACGATGAAGTCGCTAAGCTTAGCGTCCAAATCAGGAATCTCGAGGTCGGACTCATCGCCAAAGTCTGCACCGTCATCCTCTCCAGCAGCGTCGTTGCCATTGCTTGGCGGTTGTTCGTTCTCCGGTAGTTTGCCCAAGTAAATTCCGTCCGATGTGTCTACAACGTGTGGCGCCAGCGTTTCCTGGCTGTTTGCGTCACGTTTTCTGATCGCCCGCACGATCTGCCGCTTGAGCTTCTTTTTCTGGTCCTCTGCCAAGTTGTCCTCGCTGATTTGCGGGTAGAAGTGGCTCAAGATGGCGTCGTCGTCGGAGTTCCAGTCGCTCTCGGCGTCGCTGTCCTCATCGAGCCAGGCCACCGATGCGTGGTTCTGCGCCAGGGCCCTCTTCGAGCTCCATTTCGGCCTTGTTTCCGGCTGCGGCTTGGGTCGCGTGAGCCCGTGTTTCCTGAGGTATTGCACCTTGGCCTTGTGGTCCCACTTTGACTTGTTCAATACCATTTGGGTGAAGGTCGGTTGAGCTTTTGAGAGATTTGTGGAGCGCGCCATGTGGCCCAGGACCACGGCAGCTAGTGCGACAGCCAGTGCGGGCGTAGCTGCCGCCAAAGAAGTGGAGCACAGCTGGCAGCAAAACCCCCACACTTACTTTATAGCAGTATGCGAAACACCCTGGCAGAACAATCTGGCACCGGGGCCCTGTGACCGATTATGATAGACTTAGTACTGCCTCCATTTTCTTTGTACTCTTTTTGTAGTGCTCCCGATGCTGTCTGCCTTCTGGTTATAGGGCTCTGCTGCCCGGCAGCAGGGCCAAGCGCGCGGGCCCTGGTTTCTCGCCGGTTCCGCACAGGCTCAGACCGAGGCCGCGACTCCACTCGGCACGCACCACAAGCGACCCGGCGCCAACTACTAAGCACCACACAAATGGCCAAAAAGGAACCGGCGCTGATCGAGGACCTCCTCAAGCTCATCTCCATGGGCGAGGCGCTCAATGAAATCCAGCAGAAGACCATGAACGACTACAAGTTCTGGAAAACACAGCCGGTGCCGTCGCTCGACGAGGTGGTGGACCAAGAGGGCCCGATCGACGCCACCAAAACGCCCGCCGACATCCCCGACGAGCCGCTCCAGCTCTTGCCCGAGTTCGAGTGGTCCACGATCGACATCGAGTCCTCCAGCGAGTTGGACGAGGTCTACCATCTTTTGTACGAGCACTACGTCGAGGACCAGGACGCGACGTTCCGGTTCAAGTACTCCCACGCCTTTTTTGCGTGGGCGTTGAAGCTGCCCGGCTGGCGCAAGGACTGGCACGTGGGCGTGCGTGTCAAGGCACTGAAGAAGTTGGTGGCGTTCATCGCCGCGGTGCCGTTGACGTTGAAGTTGAACGGCTCGGGCAACGTGGTGCCCTCGGTGGAAATCAACTTCTTGTGCATCCACAAGAAGCTCCGTAGCAAGCGCTTGGCGCCCGTGTTGATCAAGGAGATCACCCGCCGCGTCAATAAGCAGGACATCTGGCAGGCCATGTATACCGCCGGCGTTGTGTTGCCGTCGCCGTTGTCGTCGTCGCGCTACACGCACCGGCCGCTCAACTGGTCGAAACTCCACGACGTGGGGTTTTCCCACTTGCCGCCGGACCAGACCAAGGCCGGCATGGTGGCGCACTACGCGCTCCCCAGTGACACCAAGGTGCCTGGGCTCAGGCCCATGGAGCTCGCGGACGTGGACCAGGTCTTTGATCTTTTGCACGAGTACCAGAACCGGTTCGAGTTGGTACAGGTTTTTGAGAAGGACGAGCTTGCGCACTGGCTCCTCGGCGGCGAGTCGGGGTCCTCGGTGGTCAAGACGTACGTGGTCGAGCAGGAGGGCCGGATCACGGACTTTTTCTCGTACTACTTGCTTCCGTTCACGGTGTTGAACCACGCCACGCACACGGAGTTGGGCATTGCGTATTTATTCTACTACGCGTCGGAGAGCAGCAAGGCGGAGCCGCAGCAGTACAAGCAGCGGTTGAACGCGCTTGTCACCGACGCGCTCATCACGTCCAAGCGGTTTGGTGTGGACGTGTTCAACGCGTTGACGTGCCAGGACAACACGTTGTTTATTAAGGATGCCAAGTTCGGCAGCGGCGACGGCTTGCTCAACTACTACTTGTTTAACTATAAGGCGAAGCGGATCCCGGGCGGCATCGACCCGAAGACGAAGCAGGTGAGCGATTCGGGCAGCGGAATTGGTGTTGTGCTAGTATAGGTGTGTGGCTGGGAGAAGCGACAGCCCCAGATAATCCTCACTGCGGCAGGCGAAGCAGGTTCAGAGCAGCAGACACGCTATATGTAGCCAGAAGTAGGTAGCGCCCACCGCCAAATACAAAAAAAAAAATAGAAAAAGAAAAAGAGAAAGAGAAAGAGAAAGAGAAAGAGAAAGAGAAAGAGAAAGAGAAAGAGAAAGAGAAAGTCTAGTAGAGAAAGTCCTGGTAGACTGGCATAGCCATGGCCTAGTGCGCACGGACTTCTTATCAGTAGCAGACGAATTTCGCAGCATGAGCGTGCGCACTGTGGCCACCAAAGAATACTACCTCAGAAGCAACCTCCACAATGAACAGCTCGGTCGCCGTGGAGCAGCCACCCAGCCACGGTACCACGCAGCGGGACTCCCACGCAATGCAGCTCTTCGAAAGAGCCATCGAAAAAGAGCTGCATGGCCTCATGGCCGACGCAGTCAAGTACTACCGCGAGGCGTTCAAGATCAACGACCGCATCGACCTCATCTACCGCAAGCAAAAGGTGCCCGTGGCGTTGAAAAAGCTCAAGGATGAGCACGGCAAGAACGTCAGCCGCAAGGTGGACGAGGAAGTCCTCCGCGCCATCGACGTTGACGAGCTTCTAGCGTCGTTTGCAGACGTGCCAGCCAGTGCACCAGATTTGTCGAATCCAGACCACGTAGATGACGAGCACATGGCAATTACGTTTGCCGGTTTAGGGCTCGGGCCACCCCGCAGCGTGCCGTCGCCGCCGGTGTCGCCGCTCGTGGCGTTGCCGCAAGAAATCTGGATCTACGTGCTCCAAGTGCTCCTACGGCAGGACACCGCGGCGTGGTTCCTGTTCGGCGTGACGTGCAAGCGCAACGCGTTCCTCGCGTTCCACCAGTCGGAGATATGGCAGCAGATGTGCTACCTGGTGTACCCGAAGCAGAACTTTGAGGAGAATGTAGGGCGGCAGGGTGCTGCGTTGCCGGTGCCGCTCGACCCGCTCGAGGTGTTGCCGCAGTACGGCGGCTCGTGGAAGCAGATGCTAAAGCAACGCCCGTTTCTCAAGTTCTTGGGCTGCTACATCAGCGTGGTCAACTACTACAGCGAGGGCGGGCGCGCGGAGCTCTCGTCCAGCTGGACAAACCCGGTGCGCACCGTCACCTACTACCGGTACTTGCGGTTCTACCCGCATGGCGAGTGCGTGATGGCGCTCACGCGGTTGGAGCCGGCGCAGGTGGTGCCGCAGTTTCTGCGCCACAATCCGCTCAGGTGCTTGCTAGCGAACCCGGACGCCCGGGACGCGACGAAAGTGAACCTGGCCGCGGAGCCGCACAAGATCTTCCACGGGCGCTGGACCCTCTCTGCTGATGCCCAGGTGCACGTTGTCGTGGACGCTGGGTCCGTGCCGTACTACTGCTTCCACTACCACTTCCACGTCAAGCACTTGGGAGGTGTGGCCAACCACAGCAAGCTTTCGTGGGAGAAGTTCTACGCGGTGTGGAAGCAGACGCCGGGGCACGAGGACCGCGAGGGCGAGGTGGTGAACTTTTCGTTGAAGAACGAAAAGCACTTTAAGTTTCTGCGGGTGCGGTCGTACGACGAGGGAAATTAGAGGAGGGAAGACACAGAGGATGAAGAGAGGCGAAGAGTTGAGGCGAGGAAAAGAGGCCAAGAAATGAGGCGAAGAAAAATGAGGCGAAGAAAAATATGGCGAATGGGGAAGAGAGATAAAAGAGGCAGGCCGTGGGTGAACTACGCGGGCTCTAGTCGCCTTTGCGGCCCTGGCGCGCCTCGAGCACACTGGGCTTAGGGCCAAAAGTCCAGGGCCGCCCTAGCTCGCGCCGCGCGCTGCCCCCAGTTCCACGCCGCGCGGACCGGGCCCACCATGCCTGGTCCAACACAGACAGCAGGCAATCATCCACAGCACAGTAAACACGCAGCAGCACGTAGCAGGATACTGCAAATCACATTCACAGCACAACAACCTAAACACAGCTGTAGCAGCGGCACGGGCGGCACCGACGCAGTACGCATCACCTTTTGCCACGCTACAGGGTCCTGGGCCTCCCAGTACAACACCAGGGGCGTGTGCGCACCAGCGCACCCACCGTACAGTCCCGCTCTGAAAATTTTGCTGAAGCCGCCAAAAGCACCTCCCTCTCCATCTAGCCGCCGTAATCTCATACCATGTCGAGATTCTTCGCCGCAGGCTACACCTCCGACAGCTCGTCGTCAGAGGAAGACTTGTTGAGTACCTCCGAGGAAGAATTGGTCTCGTCCTCGGAGGAGTTGTCCACAGACAGCGAATTCGAAAACGACGACGACAAAAGTTCCAGCGATGACGATGATTCCGACTACATCGGCAAGGGCCCGTCGTACTTCATGAAGAAGGACTTCTTGAAAGGCGGCTCCAATGATCTGGACTCCGATTCCGAGGACGAGGGCCCCCGCGTGGTCAAGTCCGCGCGGGAGAAGTTGCTAGACGACGTCCGCGAGTCCGTGGACGCCATATACAACGCCAAGAACTTGGAGAACTGGAGCTCGCTGCTCACAGAGTTCGACCGCTTGGGCAAGTTGTTGGTGCGGCTCGGCCAGCAAAACATCCCCGTACCCAACTACTTCTACAAGTTGTTGGCGCAGTTGGACGAGGCGCTTAGCGACAGCCCCGCCGGCGCCGACAAGGACAAGAAAAAGTTGCCCGCAGACCAGAACAGGGCGTTCAACAACCTCAGGCAGCGTGTCAAGAAGCAGACCAAGGAGTTCCAGCCGTACATGGACTTGTACAGGGAGACGCCCGAGGCGTTTGACGCGGAAGAGCCCGTAGAAATCGCGTCCTCCGCGCTCCAGAGCGAGCAGCCCGGCGCCGTGGTCGGCACTGTGTCCGGGACGCAGCGCGTGATGAGCCCGGTGTTCCGGGCGTTGAAGCAGATCGCCGAGTCCCGCGGTAAGAAGAACATCGACAAGTACGAGCAGGTTTCTGTGTTGGAGGGCTTGTTGGCAGACGCGTCAGCCAAGGGCGGCCTGCTCTTCGAGGTCATTTCCATCTACCAGATGTTACTCTCCGTGCGCTTCGACGCGGGCTCGAGCCAGTCCAACATGCCCGTGGACTTGTGGGAGCACAACGCGAGGGACGTGAACAGCTTCTTGACGCTTTTGGAGAAGAACGCGTCCGTGTACCAAGTGTCAGAAAATGGCGTGCCCACCGACGAGTTGGACATCGAGCCCGAGCAGAACGCCAACGGGGTGAAAGTCGTGCAGGGCTCCATCTCCGCTGTGGTGGAGCGTTTGGACGACGAGCTTGCCAAGTACTTGCAGAACACTGACCCGCACTCCACCGAGTACATCGAGCGCTTGAAGGACGAGTTGCTGATGTACAAGTTGATTGTGCGTGCGCAGGTGTACGTCCAGAGCGTTGCGGGAGACTCGGAGCAGTTGGCCAGAATCGTGCTCAGAAGATTGGACCACGTGTACTACAAGCCAGCGCAGCTCGTGCAGATCATAGAGGAGGCGGCGTGGCAGAACACGTGGAGCGGCGTCGGTCTTGAAGACTCTTCTTTGATAACGAAGGGCAAGGACGCCGAGGATGTTGTGAAAGCATTGAGCGGCTACTTGTCCCGCCAGTCTGTTGCGCTATACAAGAAGGCTGCGTTGTTGTCGTTGACGTACTACTTGTCTGTGAACAACAAATACAGCGAAGCCAGAGAGTTGTTCTTGGGCTCTCAGCTCTACAACCAGATCTCGCACGCCGAGTCCACGACGCAGGTGCTATACAACAGAGCGTTGGTGCAGTTGGGGTTGGGCGCGTTCAAGCACGGCGAGATTGAGGAGTGCCACCAAATCCTCAACGAAATCATCAACTCACAGAGGCTCAAGGAGCTCTTGGGCCAGGGGTTCAACAGCAAATACCCGAGCCAGGCGACAACTGCGGAGAAGCAGAAGTTGTTGCCGTTCCACATGCACATCAACTTGGAGTTGTTGGAGTGTGTGTTCATGACGGCGTCGTTGTTGATTGAGATCCCCGCGTTGGCGTCCGCGGCAAGCACAACCAAGGACTCCAGACGCAAAGCAAGCATCAAGTCTTTCAAGAGCAAGTTGGAGTTCCACGACAGACAGTTCTTCACTGGCCCACCCGAGAGTATCAAGGACCACTTGATCTACGCGTCGAAGTACTTGCAGAAGGGCAACTGGGCCAAGGCATACGAGTTGTTGTCGTCGATAAAGATCTGGAAGTTGTTCCCCGACACCGACCTGTTGTTGCTGATGTTGAAGAGGCAGTTGCAAGTCGAGGGCTTGCGCACGTACATCTTTGCGTACAAGACGATCTTTACGAAGTTGTCGGTCGCGACGTTGGCCACCAAGTTCGAGCTTGACCAGGAGACCGTGGTTGCCATCTTGGAGAAGATCCTCGCGAACGGCGAGGTCAAGGGCTCGCTCGAAAACCAGTACCTCAATTTCGCGTCAGACGAGCCGCAGAGAAGCAAGTTGCAGGAGTTGGCCATTGTGATGAACGAGAAGGTGGGCCTGTTGAACGAGAAGAACGAGATGACTGCATCGAACGGATACGGCCGCAAGCAGGCGATCCAGCAACAGCAGCAGCAACAGAAGGAGCAGAAGGAGCAGAAGGAGAGCTTGCAGGAGGAGAACAGCAAGTTCCGGTACGCCAACGTCAACGCGAACAACGACGAGTTCCAGGTCACCGCGTGAGGGCGTTTGCCGGCGGTATCGTACACGTGCACACCCACACACACAAACAAACACACGCACACACAAACACACTTTCATAGCATGGGATGTATAGATCTAGCACTGATCTGTGTCTAATACAAACACAATGTTCAGTGGCCACAGCCACAATAAAAAGTATTCGCAGCCGGAGTCGCATTTTTTTTTTTTGTATGTGTGGAGCCGTGATGCGCGCCAGCCCAGCTGACCGCACCGCACCTACAAACCTCATCGCAGCTGCGCAGAACGAGCAGAGCAGGAATCGCAAAGGTGCAAAAAAGCACACGCAAAAAGCACACACAAGAAGCACACAGGAGCGTTTTTGAGCGGAGATGCCCGCTCCAGAAAAGATGCACGCTCCAGCGAAGACGACCAAGCGCGCGGCGTTGTGCCAGCTCTGCCACGGGCGGAAGGCCGTGATGAAGCGCCCCAAGAACTTGCAGAAGCTCTGCAAAGAGTGCTTCTTCCTCGTTTTCGAGACTGAAATCCACAACACCATCACGGACGCACAGCTCTTTGCCCCGGGTGAGCGGGTCGCCATCGGCGCGTCTGGTGGCAAAGACTCTACGGTGCTCGCGGCGGTGCTCAAGACGCTCAACGAGCGCTACAACTACGGTTTGCAGCTTGTTCTTCTCTCGATCGACGAGGGCATAAAAGGTTACCGCGACGACTCTTTGGCCACAGTTAAGCGCAACCAGCAGCAGTACGGCATGCCGTTGCAGATTGTGTCGTACAAGGAGTTGTACGACTGGCTGATGGACGAGATTGTGACGTGCGCAGGCATGCGCAGCAGCTGCACATATTGCGGTGTTTTGCGGCGACAGGCGCTCGACCGGGGCGCCGCCATGCTCGGAATCGGCCACGTAGTCACGGGCCACAACGCCGACGACATGGCCGAAACAGTGCTTATGAACGTGTTGCGCGGCGACACCGCCCGGCTCGAGAGCTCGTGCGCGATTCTCACACAGTCGGCGGGCTCGCCCGTTCGCCGGTCCAAGCCATTCAAGTACGCGTACCAGAAGGAGATTGTGCTCTACGCGCATTACAAGAAGTTGGACTACTTCTCCACCGAGTGCTCGTACGCGCCGGAGGCGTTTCGCGGCACGGCGAGAGAGCTTCTCAAAGGGCTAGGCGCCATCCGGCCCTCATGCATCATGGACATTATCTACAGCGGCGAGCACCTTGTTTTGGCGAAGCGCCCGAAGCGCGGTGCGCGCCGTGGCGGTGCTGATGCTGCCCGCGAACACGAGGTTAACGGCGACGGGTCTGTGAGCCTCGGCCGCACGCGCAAGGACGGCAATACTTGCGAGAAATGCGGCTACATCACATCGAACAGGGTTTGCAAAGCGTGCGTGTTGTTGGCGGGTCTCGAGGCGAGCCGGGCCCGGGTGGCCGTGGACACTGGCGCAGACGGTGCGGCGAAGTTGGCCAAGACGCTTGAGCAGCTCAGCTTTTAGTGACACATGGCTGCAAAATCAGTGGAGGACAGCGATTGCCGCAAGATTGGAGGGCGACAGAAAGTCTGCTAAAAAATTGGCAGGCAGCAGATATTGCTAAAAAGTTGGCGGATGGAGAGACTGCTTCAAAATCGGCGGACCACAGCGACTGCTACAAAATTGGAGGTCGAGAACGTCGGTTACTACAAATTCGTTGATTGATAATGGAGAATGCTACACTACGGCGACCGCTGCCGGCAGAGAGCCGTCTTGCTTCCACCGCCCTACTCCAGTTCCCGGTGCACGTGGTATGCGCCCGCCTGGTTCGACGGAAACACCAACGTCTCGGCCACCACGGTGTTCGCCCGGCGCGACACCCCAAAAACAATCACCTCGGCAATATCCTCGGCAACAAGCGGCTCGCCACCCTTATACACGTTGTCAGCCGCGTTCTTGTCGCCGCGGAACCGCACCACGCTGAACTCCGTCTCCACTGCGCCCGGGTCCACCTCCAACACGCGGATTTTGGTGCTGATCAACTCCTTGCGCAACGCATGCGAAAAAAACTTCACCGCTGCCTTAGTGGCGCAATAAACGCTTCCGCCGGGGTACGGCTCGCGGCCCGCAATCGAGCCGATGTTCACAATATCCCCGGCGTTTTTCTTCTTGAAAATCGGCAACACCGCTTGCGTCATGTTCATCAAACCCACCACGTTCGTCTGCATCATCCCGGAAATGTCCTCCGCAGCAAGGTCGCCTACAAAATCGCGGCCCAACGCCTTGCCCGCGTTGTTGATCAACACGTCAATGTCGGCGAATTCCGTGGGCAATCCGTTGATGAACGGCTGGATGGATGCTGCGTCGCTAACGTCCAACATCGCCGTGTGGATGCGGATTGGGCCATATTGCCGCTGCAACTCCTCGGCCAAATCGCGCAAACGGCTTTCACGTCTGGCGGTCAAGATCAACTTGATGTTGCCCTTTGCGGCTGCAGCAAACTCTTGAGCCGTGGCTGCTCCGATTCCGGAGGACGCCCCGGTGATCAAGACGATTCTGTTGGCCAATCTTTCTGCGGCCTTTGTTCCAAACGACATGTTTTTCTGCTTACAGCTTGTCTGCTCAGGATCTCAGCCCTATTTATACGTTTTTGGTGCGTTTCTGAGCTGCCCGGGGTACCACTGGTAGATTTCCAAGCGGATTCCGCCTGATTGGCGCTCTGTCTGCAGTGCTTGTCGCCCTACCATATCGGGAAACCCGAGCATGGCATGCGCGCGCTACTAGTGATTGGGGTTTTAACTAACGCTGAGATCGTGGTCTCGACTATAATTAAAAATGTATATTAAATGCAAATACTATACGGGAATGGAATTCGGGGTCCCTAACGTACGACGCAGGAGCGAATTGAAAGGAAAGCAAGCTACGGGAAGACCTGCGTGTGCGGCCCCGTCTTTTTTAGGGTGAGCGACAGGCCAGTCCCCCGTGATTCTAGATGTAGAATGTGTCAGTCCACGGTTGCTGGTAGTTTGTGGGAGTCATGTAGCCCGAGCTGAGAGAGGAGCTCGAGCTATTGCATGAGCCATAGATCGAACCCGCAGTGTTGTGCTTTGGTGTCTTGGCCAGGTGGTCCGTCCCGGTGAAACAGTAGTTCTGCAACAACGCTGCGTAAGACATGGACTGGATGTTCGGCACGCTGCTCGACGTCGTGATCGCGGGCCGGGCCGTAGGGGCAGCTAGCGGTTTCGCGGACGCAGCAGGCGCAGACGCCGGAGTGGAGGTCTTGGTGGTGTTGGCGGTGGTGGTGTTCTGACCAGTCAGAGCACCGGCGGAAGGAACCTCCTCTGCTGCAGTCTTTTGCTTGAGGGGAGATGCCTTGAAACCCGCACTGCGTGCACCGGATTTTGCAGAGTCATCTGCATTGCTGTCTTTCTTAAGTGGCGAGCTGTACTCGTCAGACTTCTTGGACTTGTACGACTGCGAGTATCTTGGCTTCGGGGACAATGTGAGAGACCGCTGGAACTTTGGCCGCTCGTCGCTGACTTGCACAGACATCAATTTGCTGACGAGTTCGTTATACTTGGGCGCGCCCGAGCTCACAGAAAATTCATTAAAGACATCCGTGGAGTCTGTGCGAGGCGCTCTTTTTGGAGTTGCGCTGGGCGAGAAGGTGGGCGGCTTGTATGTAAAGGAGTCTCTTGTCGCCGATGGCTTGAGGGTCACTGCGTCCTTGTCGCTGGCAGGTTTGGAGTACGCGCCGAGCGAGAATCTATAATTTTTGGAGCCATTGTTGTCCCAATATATGGATCCACAGACGACGTATCGGATGCAGAATTGGACGTCGAGCGCCGAAGGAAGGTGGGAGAGCGGGATGCTGAACTTGAACTGGTCGAAGTTGACCGAAGCAAACAGCTTGGAGTAGCTCGCGCTGTTGTAGGTCATCAGACTCAGCCAGTTGTTGAACGTCACTTTGAGGGAGAGTTGCTTCTCGAATGCCAAGTTCTGGCACATGACCAGCACAATGAGCAGCTTCTTGTCGGCAGACAATACACAGCTCTGGAGGTACACTGGCGAGTGGCGCTTATCGTAAATGTTTTGCGGCGACACAAAGTTGCTGGAGGAGAGTTTGTACTGTTTGTCCTTGGTGAACTCGGTGAATGTGTCTGAGTCGGAGGACGAGTAGTCGTCGTCGTCCGAGTATGTCAAGTCGGTAAAGTTGTGGCGGAAGGAGAAGTAGTCCTCGGAGGCGAACTCCGAGAAGCTAGGCGACCCCACGGGCGTGTTCTGGAGAGACACCGCGGAGGGCGACGCCATGCCGTCGAACATCTTGACCTTTTCGAGCCGCGACGCGAAGCGGACGGACTTGGGCAGCGCGAGCTGCGAGGTCGAAAGCAGCTTGGTCAAGCCCGGGAGCTTCAACGACAGCTTCAACTTGCGCAATGGGGGCGCTGTCAACTCGTCCGACACGCTGCGGGGCTTTACTGTGCTTGCGGCAAGCGCCGGTGCGGCCAGGGCACCGGCGGCACAGGCGCTGGGAGTCGTTGTGGGTTGTGGCTCGGTGGCTATTTGTGTGCTGTGGCGGGGAGTGTCCAACTTGGGGATCACCTGGATCACTTGTGGGAGTGCCACAAATATAGGGGGTGTGGTGTGCGGCTGTGCGCGGCTACCGACGGCGTACTCCGAGAGACCTGAACCGTGGGCACGCAGCCACAGCACGCCGGAGACCGAGTCGTCCTGGGCCCCGACGTCGGCGAAGTCGCTGGCAGCGACGGCTGGCGACGCCGCGAGTTCCGAGGTCGACTTCAGGAACGCGCCGATCCCTGGGAACCGATTATCGGCGCGGGCCGCAAGAGCCAGTCTGGCGGCTACGGTGGCAAGGGGCGAGAGGGCGGAACCAGCCGCCACAGGAGACTCTGCCTGGGAAGGAGAAGGGAGCTCTGAGCCGAGAACCTCCGATTTGAGGACACCCTCGACGGCTAGCGTCAAGGTGGACATTGTTTTTTTTTATT
Organism: Metschnikowia sp. yHMJ9; assembly: GCA_030444895.1. Taxonomy (NCBI): domain Eukaryota; kingdom Fungi; phylum Ascomycota; class Pichiomycetes; order Serinales; family Metschnikowiaceae; genus Metschnikowia; species Metschnikowia sp. yHMJ9. Next base: position 135,282 of record JAJMQU010000004.1, on the reverse strand, counting down.
TTTTTAAGGAGGGGGGCCGAGAGCACCGTGCAAAAAGAAGGCAGGCGCTGTTTCGGAAGGAAAGGAAAGAAGAAGCGTGTCCAAGCTTCTTATTATGGCCGCCTCAGCTAATCGTACGATCTGTGGGAGAAGAAGAAGAGGGAGAAAAGCGGACCCGACGGAACGCAGCGTATTATTAAAGGCTCATACGATTTTTTCGCTACTTTTCTTTTTTTTTTTTTACTCCTTACTTGCGCTTGCAGGCCCGCTTGCTTGCGGCTATCGGCAGGAATATGCGCCGAAGGCTAAACTTGTGTGGTGGGACAAAAAGGCGGGGACATCTAGGAGGGGCACGGAAAAGTGAACGTCCGGCGGCGGCCAAGGCGCAAGAATAGGCGGAAAAGTCCAGAACACGGTGTGGTAATGGCCCTGGGGCTTGTGGTGGATTTGCCGCGAGTTTCCGCCCGATCTGGCCGACCCGGCAGAGGCCTTTTCTTTCGCAGATCTGCCCCATGGGCCGACGCTTTCTCCCAACAAAATACGCACACCTGGACGCCGCATGCAGAGCCGCCTGCATCCAGCACGACTAGAAAGTGTTGAGTCGCGCCTTCAGCACATTTGTTCCCATCTCGGGAATCAACACTGCCCTCCGCCCGTCGGACTTGTTTCGAATGGGGGGTACCCACTTTGTCCAGCGCAGCGAAAGCGGATTTACATTGTTTTAGGTTGCGCTAGTGCGCGCCTGTGTTCACGCTCTCTGCGTTGGCCGGCTTCTCGGTTTTGCCGGCGGTGTGCGCTTGCGGCTTGTGGGGCCCTGGCGCTCGAGGCTGGTGGAGGCCCTGGTGCTCGAAGTCTCGAAACGGGGCGCACTCGGGCGGAATCTTTTTCTCGCACCCGTTTCTGGCTCACCCACATCTGGGGCCGCATTACCTTATTCGTGCCCTCGCCGAATTTTGCCGCTGCGTTGCTTTGAAATGTACTATACTCTCGTTCTGGCTGGCCCAGCAAGCAAAGCCTGAATATCCTGTTTTTTGTTTTACTTCTTTTTTTGCTGGCACCGCTGGTTGGTGTTTCGCCCAGTGCTGGCACTAACGGTGTGGCAGTCATACACTCTGGGTAATTACATGCATGGAACGCAGCAAATTGAGCCCAGTTTGGCGCGCGCGACGCTATTATATGCAGTACCCTTTGCGCGACCCAGCAAGGGGAACCGATTTTTAGCCCTGGCGCTTGGGCTCTCCACCTTCAGGGCAAGGCTGCGTCGCGTTTGGCGTGCGAAGTTTTTCGGTGCGATCGGTGTTTTTATCTCAGCGCGCGAAACCGGCCATTTAAGCTCTTGTGCGTGCGAAGCTTTCGGCGTACGCGTCGCTGACGCTGGTGTTGTTGGCATGGGCCGCACTGGGCGCGGCTTGAAAGTGTGAGCCAGGATCCGAAGCGCAAAAGTGAAGAAGCCAGATTTTTGATCAGTTCCCGTATTTGCTGCGGTCTCAGTCCCTGTGTCGTTTCCGTTCCATTGATGTTTCATTGACGTTTGAGGTGGAGTTTGAATTTTGCAACGTGGCTTTGCGATCGGCGTGAATTTGGCGGCGGCTGCGAACGCTCTCTGTGCGTGGTAGCCCGAATGAGCCCCGGTTCGCGTATGGGCACATTCCACAAAATAGACGGTGCCCCAGACGCGGGCGATGTGAAAGGCGCACTAGGAAAAGCGTAACTGCGGGCAAAGCGGGGACCCTAGCTGCGCAAACGAGACGACAGCATTTTTTACGAAACCAGGTGTTGCCGAGAGACAGACGAAGGCTGACGCACACCGACACCGCGAACATGGCATATCAATATACGAGAGGTGCAAAGTGCCATACAGCTGTTCTACGACGGTGTCGTGCACCATTGATTGCAATGCGCTGGCCACAGAGTTTACATCTCACGACGGTGCTCGTTGCACAATTATATCAAACACTGCCTGCGCCGGCACCCTGTGCCAGCGCCCTATTTTTTTAAATATTTTTTGCTTTTCCTTTCCTTCTGGGGCTAGTCCAGACAACACTGCCAAAGTCCAGACTTTGCTACCAAAGACCAGACCTTTCCACCAAATACAAGGCCTCACAGCCAAAGTCTTGACCCCGCTTCCAAAGTCCCAAACGTCCATTCAGGTCCTCCCAACACCACCACCAAGCTCCAGTAGCCACCCCCACACTACTCCGCGTCGTGGCCCTCCGTCTGCTGTGCAACTGGGTGTACGTAAAGCTTCTCCATGATACTAGCAGGCGCAATTCCGGCCATGCTGCAGTTAGTGTCGATGCTTCTTCTCCGCACGCGGAGCGACGAGCTCGCCAACGTGATAATCAGCTCGCTGTCGCGCTCGCGGTCTCGGTAATCGCCGCGGTCCCGCTCGCTGCGCACCTGCGTTCGTGTGCTTGGAGCAAGCGAAACAGGTGCGCTCGGTGGCAACGACGTCTCGGCCGTGGACGCCAGAAGCGACTCGAAGTCCGCATGGTGTTCCCCGCTGAGCACCGAGGGGTTTGTCGTAGATGTCTGCGACATTACCAGTTTGAGCGGCGTCGTGCTCACATTATCTGAAAGCATAGAGTCTGCGTCCTCGTCGCTGCCACAGTCGGCACTGCGCACCAGCTTCCGCGTGCTGTTGCCGTCCGAGAGCACAGGCACCCGCAAATCGATGTCAAGCTGCCGTTTGTACGGCGGAGCCCGCATGGTTGTGGCGATGTTTTTGTTCTGGCCCTGCACGAGCCGCTTGACCCAGCGGAAACGGCTCCGAGGGTTTCGCTTGTCGTCAATGACATACGCTGCTGCTGGGTTAGTATGTGTTTGGTTGGCGTGGCGCTGAGAAAAGGATCCTTCGGCGAGGTCAACTGGGGTTTGACAGGTCAAAGCCTGCCCGTCAAACCTCACTCTGGCAACACCATCTCAAGCCTTCGTAGCGCATGTCGTTTCTTCACCGTGCACCTGCTATCGTCTGAAACACCAATAACATACCTGTCGTTGCAGTCTGGCTCATTGTGTGGTGAGTAAAAGTACAGAAAAAGTGATGAGGGAGATATGCTAAACAGTGCCAGGAACAAGCAGACAAATCATGCACCCCCGTACACCAAGGCGGGGAGTCAGTGCTGGTCCAGGAAGCAGCGCGGCCCAAAATGGGAGCCGCGCGACGGGGATCGAACCGCAGCCTGCTGCGGGGGCAGCCGCCCCTACCCACTATGCTAACTTTTCTTATCACGTGACTGAAGGCAGGACGCCTTTTTTGCGGTCTGGCGTGGCCGTCCTCTGCACTGCGTGGTCGTCCTCTGTACTGCGGGCTGCCTTTCGCAGCCACTACGCGCGGGTCCAAAATCCTAGTCAATATTATTCACCGTATGTATTACAAGTTGGTCTTGCAGCACGACGCGTTGCTGGCGTTGCTGGACACGCCGGCCTCCGCCAACGTCGAGCGGTTGAAGTGGTTGTTGGACTGTGGGAGGTCCAAGCCAGGGTTTCTGTCGAAGAAGTTCGCAGGCACGAGGTGGATGTTGTGCGTCTCCACAGGCATCACAGGGAAGTCCTCAACTCTAGGGATGTGCGTGAAGCCCATGGTGGCCCACACAACAATGTCGTCGTTTCTGACGGGCTCCTTGGCCTTGACCCACTCGCCAAGTCCAGTGTCTGCCTGCGACTGGTTGGTGAACTCACCCGCGGCAAAGAGCTGGTCGTCGTGGTACTTGGTGACCCAGAGCTGCTGCGTGGCAAACTGCGCTCTCTTGCTGTTGAAGGAGTCGGCGTCGGCCAAGAGCATCTGTCTGGCGGGCATTTGCACCTTGTAGCCCACAGGGCCCTTGCTGATCGGGTTGACGACGTTCTCGTTGACAATCTTGTAGGTTCTGTTGGTGAAAGGCGACTGCTCGACGTAGCCGGCCTGGTCCACGAATGTCTTCTTGGTGACGAAGCCGATGCCGAACGGGTTCAACTTGGACACGGGCATCTTCTCGGTGTCCTCGTACAACACGGAGTTCTTGTGGCCATCGACGGCAGGGTCGATTCTGAACGACAAGATGTGCTGGTGGTACGCGGCCATGACGTTGGGGCCGACGACGGTACCCCAGGGCACGGTGACGTTCTCGTCGATGGGCATGGTGGACAAGATACCGGTGGCGCGCACCTCGATGTCGACAATACCGTCGTTGGTGAACTTGAAGTTCAAGATGTACTCGTAGTTGGCCACGGTGGCGATGGTCTGCACGACAAACTCACGCTTGCGGGCCACCACGGCGTTCTCCGTCCTGTAGTTGAGATGCTTGTACAAGATACCGGCGTCCTGCTCGTGCATGCACACAGCGTTGGGCAACACAAGCGGCTCGCCCTTGGAGCCGATCAAGCGGCCGTCCAAGTACTTAATAACACCGAGGCAGTCGCATCCGAGCTTCAATGGGTTCGCGTTGATGCCGAACCCGCAGTCGCCCAAGTCAAACGCCTGCTTTCTGTGGTAAGGGGCACGTGGGTCGCCGTATGGCACCGTCATCTCCGACAACGAAATACGGTAGAACACCTGGCGGCCCTTGAACCAGCCGTCGTAGATGGCGAAGCCCTCTCTGGCGGTGGTCGCCACGCGGAATTCCCACCCGAGCCACTTCACCTTGGAGCCCTCGGTGGTGAACGACGCGCCCTCGGGCTGCTGGATCAACAATGGCTTGGGCTCGCGAAGCACCTTCTCGCCGTTCAACTCCGGGTGGTACTCCACGCCCGGAACCTGCTGCCAGGGAAGCGTGGGGGTGATGCTCTCGTCAAAACCGCCGGGGAGGTAGTCCATGCGCACAAACTTCTTGGTGTGCGCCTCAAAGACTGGCGAAAACTTCAAGGGCAAAGAGTAGTGGTTCGACTCCGTGTGGCCCTTGTTGGCCAACACGTACATGAAGAACTGCACCAATGGACGCTTCTCGTTGGGGTCGTCCGTGGCGTAGATCCAGGGGTCCGTGCGCACGGCGTAGCCTGGGGGCAACTGCAACTTCTCAATCTCGGCAACCACAAGCGGGTGCGCCGTGCAACTCTCCTCCCAGTCCATAACATCCTCGGGGAGGAACGGGCCAACAATACCCTTGGGCAACCGGGTCTTTGTGATCACGTGACCGACGCTTAAGTTCACGAGCGCCTTATTGAAGTCCAACGTGTTGGTGTAGTAGTAGCAGTACGCGCGCCTGGGGATCTGCGGGAGCTGTCCGCCCACGCGCTCGGCTTCCAAGTACTTGAGCATGTCCTGCTTTGGAGGGTCCAATCTGTCGATTTGGACAAAGTGCACGTTGTCCGCGGCGGGGTGGGCGTCCTTGACGACCTTGGCGGCCAACCGGATTTCGGCGTCAGTAATGGAGTCAAAGGGGTGTGGGGCCATTACGAAGTGTTTGCTTGGGGGAGGAAGGAAAACAGCGTAGAGGGGGCGGGCGCCGAATCGTTATATATAGTAGGTGCGCTGCTGGGCAGAGATATTGGCCTGCGGAAGCGACCTGCCTAATGCGGCCATGCGAAGCGATGGCGCTTGGTGGAGCTGCCTGTTTCTGAGGGTTTTGCCGCGCGAAGCTATCGTCCTGTGTGTAGTGCGCTCACTGTACGATTGATCCCACACGGGGGCCGCTGGCCGATAAGCCCAATGGTACAGGCAGGTGCGCGCAGGGCTGATAGGCCGGCAAAGGTGCAACACCGTGGGTCAGATTTGGCAGAATTGCGCGGACTTTGGCATTAAGGGGCGGAGCCTCTCGGCTGCCGATGGTGGCTGCCGGGGCTAGTTTTAGTTCTCCGGGTTTTTGAGTGCATTCCTCGCAGCGCAGTGTGGAGGCTGCTGGGCTGCCGCCGCTAGGCGAGCGGAGAACGCCTTGTCCGCTGCGCTGTGCCGCCAGGCCCAGTGCTGGGGCACGGGTGTGCTACGTTGTCCGGTATCACTGGTCTACTGCTTTGTCTGGCTTCTTTTTTTTTTTACTGATTTCGATAGCTGTATTATTCTGTTCGGAGCCTGTTGAAAGCGGTTTCGTTTTTTTCCAACTTCTGGCCCGTCGACTGTCTCCAGTGTGTGTTCTTAGGTGATGCCGACCGTACTTGCGATCGCGCATTAGTGCTACGCCCAAACCGAGCCGTAAGTTCCGTGAGCCGACCTTGGAAAGCGAGCCGTAGCCGGGTAAGCCCTAGTGACATACACTGCTGACTCTTGCGCGGATATGGCCACTCAACGGAATTTCGTTTGACCTATGTGACTGGGACCCCTAGCGTGCGGCGCTGGCCAGGGCGCAAATATTTGCGCTGCGACTAATCGGGAAGGTGGATGAGCCAGAGCCACCAAATTCTGGAGCAGCTATAGGCGGCGAAATTCTGAAATTCCGTTGAGCCCAGCATCACGCCGATTTGACACTGCGGAGTTGATGCGTGCTTGCGTAGCCTAGCTTGGCCGTTAGAACAGATTGGCAAGTCAACTCAGAGCGGCAGTTATAACCACGGTTCGGCTGCCATAATCTCGCAGTAGCTCCTGCTCATGGCTGCCGGATTTGGCATACCGAAAAACCAGAGGTGCCAGAATACAGCAGAACGCTACAATCTCTCGTTGCAATAGACGGAAGATCCATAGGCAGACAGTTCCCTACGTTCCGTCTTTCTCATCCCTTTACTCTCTCCTCGCCTCACGCTCTCCTCACCTTGTACTCTCCTTCTTCTACTCTTCTCCCTTCTAATATACTTGTATTGAGCAGAGTGTACTCGCACAGCAAATAAACAAACCTCCCAATAGTACTAGAATACAATCTCATCGCGTAGCGTCCGCGCGCACCTCCGTGTCCCATTTCTACATGTTCACTTGTTCACCGCAGGGGAGCCCGCCCGCACCTTGTTGTGCGGATTCACAATCTCAATTGGCTTCTTGATCCGGGGCGTCTGCACCCGCGAGCCCTGCTGCGTGCTAGACGCCGAGGGTTCCGCCGCAACCGTCGTGGGCGAGAAAATCGACGCAGTGTACGGGTTGAACTTCTTCGTGTTTGGGCTGTTGTTGCCAATCTCAGGAATCTCGGGGCAAAACTCAAGATCGTCCTCCGCATCAAACGACTTGGACAAGTAGTAGCGCAACCGTGGGTTGTGCAACGAGTAGTTGGAGCTCACCGACGACGACGCCGACGATGCCGACGATAACGTACTCCCGCTGCTGCCTGAAACATATGGCATATTGTGAAAGATAGGAGAAGTGTTCATTTGCCCGTCCGAGAGCTGTGGCGAGTACTGCTGGTAGCTATTGTTGACGCCGTTATTTGCAGCACTGTTACCGCCACTATACTGGTACAGGTTGGCCATGGCTTGTGTGTGTGGAGCTGCCAAGACTATCTGTTGGATTGTTTCTCGCGAGTTTCAAAGTCACTCGCCAGAACAAAAAAACGACAAAGCCTGTTTCAGCGATGCTAAGATGTGTGTGGGGGATGCGACTCTTTCTGATTTCCGGCCGGTATACACGTAACGTCCATGTAGTGTAAAAAGGGTGTGCTTGATTATGAAACAAGCTGGTGGAGTGCCTCAAGAATCCGTGAAGCGACTTGCGTAATCTCGCTCCTGCAGGAAATAGGGCTTATTTTGCTATTCGGCCGGGGAACAAACAAAGCACCGGCCACTCTGTATGATGCACAGCGTTCCCCGCTGGCGGCCGCCGTACAAGTGCTAATATCGCTAAATCACAGTTAAATTCTCGTGGCCGCCAATTTTTGGCCCACCGTCGGCCCGTTGCAGGCCGCCTCCATCTCCTCGCTGACTCCGTTCTCCGGCATTGTATGCATGAGTGGTGGGTTTCCCCATGACCACTCTAAAGTGCAGGACACGTGACAAGCTCTGATCTTTTGGCTGCACCTCCTGTTTGGCACAATGTTGCCGCCTGCTACTGGTAAAATCTCGGGGTCTATTGGCTCGAAGCTTGCAGACAAGTGTAAAGCAGATGTAGAAGCAGAAGATGCAGAAGCAGAAGTAGTAGATTTGGTTCAGAGATTTCCAGCCTGTGCTAACGTTAAAGTGCCTTCGCTCGCTAGCCCGAACCCTGCGCGGTGCGGCAAGACGCTGGCCGCTACAATTGTACGGTCGCAGCGTGGGAAACGTTTTGCACTTTATGTTCCTGCGCTTGTCTTTCTGCGTTTGTTACCAAAGGAACCAAAGCGCCAACATGGCAATAGGCGGCACCGTGCACGTCACATATTGACGGCCAAGTAGCTCAAAGAGATAGCTAACCCCTATTTTTTTGTGCTATCTGGTCGCCCCCCACTGACGCCATTGTCGTGGCCGCATTAGGAATTTTGCACCCAGGAACCTCTGACGCAGCTGACACGAGCGCATTCTGAAACACACCTGAAACGTATCACCACTTCTACTACTACGCCTCCTTGGTCACCGGCCCTCAAGCTGCTCGCGCCAAAATCCTGAAACAACTCACCGCTCAAGCACCTCCGCGCGAAGCCACACATGCTTACAACACGCAACTCTTTCACCAGAACCTCGCCACGCATTCAGCTACCGGACGCTTATTTGAACAGAAAACACGAATTACTCCATTTTGACTCCGGACTCAAATGTCTACTAATAAGTGACAGCTCGTCTAGTTTATTCTCCGCTGCTGCTACCGTTGCCTGTGGCTCCTTCCACGACCCACAAGGCGTACGTGGCCTCGCGCATTTATGTGAGCATGTAGTGATGCTGGGCAGCGCCCTGTCTCACTTGCAAAAAACAATCAACGATGCTGGCGGCTTGGTGAACGCTTTCACAGGCTCCGACCTGACATCTTTCGCTTTCGAAATCTCGTCTTACGCAGCCGGGGATGGAGACGGCGCTCCATTCGTCTTGGAGTCGCTTCTACCTGATTTCGCGTCCTTTTTTGAAAAGCAGAAGTTCTCAAACTCGATAATAACGAGAGAGATAAATGCGGTTAATGAGGAGCACATTCTTAACCTCTCAGAAACAGATAAAATCATGTGGCACGGTTTGAGGCTCCTAGCCAGTGAAAACCATCCGTTCAGCAAGTTTTCCACCGGAAACACCGCAACACTCTCCACAAACGTCAAAGACCTCAAATCCAGCTTGCAAAAATTTCATTCCGACTATTACCAGGCGGAAAACCTCGCTGTAGTTCTCAAAGGTCCGCAGTCCGTCAACCATTTGAGAAAGTTGGCCGTTAGCCTGTTCTCCTTCAATACTGGAAACCTGACCCGCGAGCACTTACGCCATACGAAGGTCCTGTACCCCAACTTGTTCAGCAGATGTGAGCACAATGCCATTTTAATTAGGGCTAGTTGCTCTCCTCGGATTCGTTTATGTTTCTCTATGTTTCGCAACGGTGTTGAGGTCCCTCGCTCTGTTCAAAACTTGTTTTGCAAGATTATAGGAAACGAATCGGTGGACACGTTTTGCTACTGCTTGAAAAAGAGCCAGTTGGCGGAAACAGTGCTTGTCTATACTCAGGATATATCCTCTCAAGAAGCTGTTTTGCTTATAGATCTAGAACTGACCGAGCTAGGGTTGAAAAAGCTACTGACCATCATTGCAGTTTTCTTTCATTACATCGAAAACGTTGTGACTTCTTTGTCAAAAACGCAATTTTCACAGCTACTAAATGAGTACAATTTGGTAGATCAGATCCACTTCAAATTCCAAAAGACATCACAGTCTTATCTCAATGAAGTTGTATCGTTCGCTGAGCACATGCTCCAAGCAGACGACTTGAACGGCCTCATTAAAGGACAGGCGTGGAGCGGTGGCGCCGAAAAACTTAAGCAATGGCTTAGCATATTTCTATCAAGGGAAAAGCTCAGAATTCAAATCGTAGGCAAGTCATTGTCTCCTATTGCGAAATTTGCAACCGCTTACTCTCCGAATCTCACGGAACCGCATTACCAATTTGAATTTAGAAAGGGCCGGTTTGACTTCAATTCGCTACTGGACCCACTTTCACTAGATCTCAAAATTCCTTTCCCCATTGGTGATTTAAGAGAAAATGTCCTTACACTTCTTGAAACTACCAAGGAAGAAGCACTCGTCAGACATAAGGATTTCGTAACAGAGTTTGAACTGCCGCTGACTTATGTTTTAGAGGACGTTATGCAGTTGTGGGTTCAACAAACAAACCATAACGGTGTCATTGAGGTCAGTGTGCATTTCCGATTTCTGCACCTACCTTGTGATGCGGAGTGTCTTGTTGCTGTTGAGATATTCGCATCAATTTTAGGAGAAGGTATGAAATTCCAGTTGTATAATCTTGAGGCACTTGGGTGCTCTTGGGGAATATACGCAAACATTGACGGGGTGCCTTCCATAATGCTCAATGTCTGCGGTAAGTCCACTTTAGCAATTTGTTTGCTTGAGATTGCTCTCAAAGAGCTAATGCTGAAAATCCAATCACCAAAACGATTCACTTATAATGAGCTAAAGAGTACCAGAGTTCTGCTTCGAAAAAAGTACAGTGACTACGTGAACTCAAAGGGAGTCACGAACGTTTATATCCTGAGCTACGCACTATTTGACGAGCGCATAGTCTCTTCGGAGGCTCGAATTGAGCAGTTGGAGTTATTCCACTCGGACTTGTTGCAGCGGCTATGCACTCGCATACTTCGTTCAGATACGACAACCTCCATTCTTGTAAGTGGGGATGTACGCACGGTGGACGTCGATAAACTAACAAAAATGAGTAAACTTACGGGGAGTAACGGCCTGGCTGCTGGCTCAGGACACGAACTCTCCAGTTACTTGCTTCCTCGAGGAAAGAGTTTCATATTGAGAACGGAAGCACCGGAGGGAGATCCCCTTGAGGTGGTATTTTTCTACGTGCAAATCGGAAGGAGGACGGATTCCAAAAACTTTGCGTTGGCAAAAATGTTGCTGATGGTGATTTCTGCTTCTGCTTTGCACAACCTACGGACAAAGCGAAACTTGGCGTACGCTGTCCTCACAGGCATCAAGCTATTTCGGAGGACTTTTGGGATCTACCTCACGGTGCCCACGAGTCAGCACAAATGCGACTTCGTGGTTGGGCAAATCGAGGAGTACCTACTGGAGTTGGAGACAGAAATTGGAGCGTACTCCGACCAGGAGTATGAAGCATTGAAAGACAAATTTTTGGACTCAGCAGAACGGTCCAGTCCCGAAGAACTAGCCCCAGCAAGCCTTTTTGCAAGTCTCGAGCCTCTACACGGCTCCGATGTTCAAGCCAGTGACACCGAGCACGATGCCCACTGGTCAAATCTAGATCAGATTCTCAACCGGACTTACAACTTCGGAGGACATTCCTGCGAAGAGAAGATTGATTCTGAAATTGTCAAAAACATCACCCGGGAACAATTTATCGAGTTTTTTATGTCCAAGGTTTCGTCGCGTTCGCCAGATCGCAGTGTGGTTGCGATATGCAAGCCTTCCGGCGAGATAAGTCAGCAGAATCAAATACAAATGGCCAGTAAGCTCATAGCTCGTCTACTTCAGGAAGTCAATTTGTTCTTGCCGGAGGAGACGTTGGTAGGAGAGTTAGAGAAATGCAAAGACAGGGAACGGTTCAGCGATCTATCTTTGGGCGAGTATTTCTCAAGGCATCCGTTGCTATACCAGAAGTTCAAGCTCAAGCTCAAGGTGGGGGGCGTGCTCAGCAAAATTGCCGCAAGGCGCTCAAAGACTTGTTCTGCAAAGAACCTCTACGGAAAAGAAATTATTTATGCGGTCGAAGACCTCCAAAGGCAGTGTCGACTTGCAAATTGATCAACTTGCAAATTGATTGCAGCCGGGCGAGAACAGCGCAACTGCGACTGCGCGAAAGAAGAGCGATAACAAGACGCGGAAACTGCAACTGCGAAAAGTGTCGAAATTAGCACGCTGATCATGTCCGCAACTACAGCGACCGCAGTGACAGTTTCGCTCGAGGACTTGGAAGATGGCCTCGATTTGGAGCTTTTAAATGACGCCTTCGGCGAAGACTCGCTCGGTATCATCGTGGTGGAAAACCTTCCGGAGGCGTTCAGTGAGCTCCGCAAGAGAGTGCTCACAAGCATTTCCACACTAGCAAACCTCCCGCAAACTGAGCTCCGGAAACTCGAGAGCGAGGAGTCGATGTGGCTCACCGGCTGGTCCAGGGGCAAGGAGAAGTTGAGGCACTCCGGCGAGCCGGATTTCTATAAAGGATCGTACTACGTCAACTGTGCATTTCACAGCGACGAGGCTCTAGAAGGGCCGAAACAGCCGCTCGTGGACGCCTTCCCCGACTTCAAAACGTACACTACCCCTAACATCTGGCCCCGCAAAGAGCTCCCAGGGCTTGAGTCGTTCGAGCAAGACTGCAAGAGCTTGTGCAACTTGATCATCGATGTTGCGTGCAAAGTAGCGAGGAACTGCGACCGGTACATCAGTACCACGACACTAAACTACGAAGAGCACTTCTTGGAGCGCGTCGTCAATGACTCTACATGTACGAAAGCCCGCTTGCTACACTACTACCCGATGGACAAAGAGGGGTCTGAGGATGAGTGGTGCGGCGAGCACACGGACCACTCGTGTCTCACAGGCTTGACCAGCGCGCTCTTCACCAACGAGCACAACGGCCAGTGCACCGCATTGGAAGGATGCCCCGACGCCGATGCCGGCCTATATATTAAAAGCAGGCACGGCGAGGTGGTGAAGGTGGCGATCCCCGCCGACTGCTTGGCTTTTCAAAGTGGGTCTGCGTTGCAGGAAATTTCGCAGTCGTTCCGTGCGGTAAGCCACTTTGTCCGGGGTACGTCCGCACAGCATGTCGCCAGAAACACACTTGCGGTGTTCTGCCAGCCAGACTTGGACGAGATGGTCAACGACCGCGAGAACTTCGCCCAGTACGCAGAACGCATCCTCAAGGCAAACCACTGATTATACGCTCCCCCACCCCCTTCCTCCATCCGAGACGTAAGCACGACTAGGTCACGTGACACCATCGCCATTCGAGTGTAGGCCGTGTGTCATAACCTCGAGTGCAATGGCTCATGTTTTTGCGCCAGTAGCCAACGATCCGCGTCGACGGGGTCTGCCGTCCATAGGCATCGTCCCAACAGATGACGCGCAAGTACGGAGCGAGCTCCGCCGGTTGGGCGAGCCAATCACGCTTTTTGGTGAGGGTAAGCCGGAGCGAAGAGCGAGGCTAGAGAAGCTTACGAGCGAGCAAAAGCACACGAATTTCGGCTTTGGCGAGCTCGAGAGTACGGACACGAACCAGGCGCTAAGTGAGTACCTGGACGATGACGACGAGGGCGACGATGACGACGACGAATTTTATACGCCGGGATCGGAGGAGCTACTACGAGCGAGAAAGCAGATTCTCGCGTTTCTGGTGCAACGAGCGGCAAAACGCGTAGCAGAGCAGAGGGTGGCGGCGGCCAGCCACGACTTTGTGAAGGTCCTCAAACACAGGCGCAGCATTGCCCGTGAGTTTTCGCAGTACAGCCTCGGCGGCTCGTACACGGCGCGGAGCAACACGCGGGCGCTCGGGTGCGTGCGTATCAATGCCAGCAACACGCAATTGGCGTGCGGCTCGTGGGATGGAGGCATTTATTTCTTTGCGGGCTGTGGCGATCAGGGCTACGAGCACGGCACGCGGCTGGCGCAGGGGTTCCACAGCGAAAAGGCGACGCTATGCTGGCACCCGAGTGAAAACGTGCTTGTCTCGGGCGGAGCAGAGGGTACAGTGAACGTGTGGAAAGCCGATGCGGGGGCCGCGGAACCGGCAACGCCGCAGGCCACGGTGCGGGATGCACACAGTGGGCGCATTGCGCTGGTGGCCATGCATCCCAGCGGCGACTACTTTTGCAGTGCGTCGTTCGACCAGACGTGGAAGCTCTGGGACGTGCAGCGGCCCGAGCAAGAGCTCGTAGAGCAGGAGGGCCACGCCAAGGAGGTTTTCCTGAGCGCGTTCCACCCCGACGGCAGCTTGCTTTCCACGGGCGGGCTCGACGCCGTCGCACGGGTGTGGGATTTGCGCAGCGGGCGGTCTATCCTCACGCTCGAGGGCCACGTGAAGGGCATTTACAGCATGGACTTCTCGCCCAACGGCTACCACGTGGCCACGGGCAGCGGCGACAATGCAGTGAAGATCTGGGACTTGCGCAGCGGCGGTGCGCTGGAGCTCTTTTCCATCCCTGCGCACACCAAGCTTGTAAGCGACGTGCGGTTTCTACAAGGCAGCGCGGCGAGCGCGTTGGCGCAGCCGGTTACGGACACCGACGACCAGAATCCACAGACGTTGAGCGTGGCGGGCACGTGCTTGGTATCGGCGTCGTACGACGGCACGGTCAAGCTCTGGTCTGCGGATAACTGGGTGGGGATTGGCACGTTGGTGGGACACACGGACAAGGTGATGTCGTGCGACGTGAGCGGCGATGGGACCAGTGTCGTCAGTTGCGGCTGGGACCGGACGTTACGTGCGTGGCGCAAACCAGAAGCGTAGGCTGTGGCTGCTCAGCCGCTGTTTGCCCTGGTCTTGTGCTGCAAACGTAGAGTGCGCGGCCGTGCCGTTGCGCGCAAGCAGCCGTCTGGAGCAGCGCGCCAGTAACAGCCCACTGAGGCACCATTGCCCATTGGAAGGCGTCTGCCAACGTTTCTGTAGCAATTGAGGCTGCTCTCTGTCTCTTGCTGTGGCCCTTTTTCTGCCTGTTGTTTTATCGCTGTTCGTAGCAATTTTGACATAATCGGTAACTAACTTGTACTTATCCGTGTACACAGGGCCCTTAGGCAGGGCCGCATGGCTGGCAACGGCTGCGCGCCTAACCGTCTGCCTCGCACAATCTACTACTCCATATCACTTGGGCGCAACTACACCTCTACAAAACACACTCGCTCCCCCACGGCCCCCCACCACCCACGCCATGGACTTGCTCAGCATCCTCGACGGCACGCCCGAGCCGTCCATCGTCGACCTCCACCTCCTGGAAATAAACTCGTCCGGCGAGTACTACGTCGCAGCACCAATGTTCGAGTTCCAGACAGAACTCACAGACCAGATCGTGTCACTCCACTACCCGGACATATTCAAGTACTGCGAGACCAACGACGCGACGGAGCTCATCACCAAGTCCTTGCAGATCTGCGTGGACAACTGCATGCTTGTGTCCACGCACCCGTATCTCTTGATCCAGTACTACCTGCCTAAAAACCTCACCCAGCGGGACCTCCCGGCGAAGTTGGCCGAGACCAGCGGCAAGTTCAGCGTGTTGCGCGACTTGCTCAACGTTATCATCCGCAACGGCGCGTGGGCGGCCCAGAAAAACGTGGCGCTAGTTATGAACAACGACCCGCGCTTGTTCGACTTGGTGGAGGCGCTTCTTTTGGGCTGCCCAGGGCCCAAAGTTATCCACCGGTACGCGGGGAACAACATCAAAAAGGACACTGCCAAGGTCGCCAAGGCTGCCACGGGCAAGAAGCAGCAGCAGACGTCCATTCACCTCGTGCCCAGCGACGGCAACGTCTCGCGAAAGGACTTGGACTTGGCGGGCGTCAAGTTCGACGTGCTTATTGTCGTGGATAGCACCGTAGACACCGCTTCTGACTTTGTTACGCAGTTGCGGCTGCAAAACCGTTCGCTGGGCGAGCTCCCCGCAGTGGTGTTGCGTGTTGTGCCCACGTACTCCATCGAGCACTGCCTCCTCCACTATGCGCCCGTCAAGGACGACAAGTCATACTTGTACAAGCTCATTTCCTCGATCGTGTGCTTGCGCGACAAGATCGGGTACTTGCCGCCGGACTTGCTTCCGATCTACAACCACCACCTCACGTACCTCTCGCACACGGTGTTCGACCACATCTTCGACGAGCGCGCCACCACGTTCCCCGCGTGGCCGTTGCCGGAGCTCTCGAACATCCCGACGTTCTCCCCGAAGGACGTGGCGCGCTCGTTGTTGACCGAGGTCGGCTACCACTACACGCCGTACGACTCTTCCGACCCGACGAACGGCGGCTCCGGCGCCGAGAAGGAAAAGACCTACTACGACACAAAGAGACTACAGCTGGACTACTTGACCAATCCGTTGAAAAACGACTACACCGTGTTGAGCGGCATCCACAACCTCCATGCGTCCAAGTCCACCAGCAACCCGTCCATCTTGACCCACCTTCTAATATCGGAGCTCAACGCCGACTACCTCGAGTTGGCGAACGTGGAAGACGAGATCAAGTCCTACAAGGCGTTCAACGAGCCTTTGCGGCAGCGTGCATTCGGGAGAAGACTCGACGAGATAACAAAGACGCTAAGCTCCATCGTGGAGGAGGTCGACCACGCAGAGCAGAGGCTTCTGGTCACGCAGCGGAAGATCTTGAAGCGCACGCAGGAAAACGAGGCGTTGGCAGAGAAGCAGAAGCGCCTCAAGACAGACTTGGGCGCTTACTCTGCGGATGCCGACCCCCAGGACTTGAACGCTGTGTTCAGTGCGCAGCAACTCAAGATATGGGAGCTTCAGACGGAGCTAAAAACGATGGTTTCAATGCTCAAGCTGAAAGGTGAGGAGAAGAGCTACATGGCAAGCGAGGTGGCTAACTGCGACGAAGCTTCCGCGCAGACCGAGAACCAGATCTTGTCGTTGAGAGAGGAGATCGCGGAGCTCAAGAACAAACTTCAGCTCTCAAGAGACCAACAGGCGACGGAGGAGCAATCCTTCAAGCAACGAAAAGCGGAGTTGGTCGAGAAAGTCGCTGTTGCCGAGTCTGACCACGTGGCAGCGAAAGCAAAACTAGCGAAAGTCCTCTCGTACTTGCGGGACACTTCGCATCTAAAAAAGAGGAAAGGACGGGGGTTGACTCCCAATGCACGCTGAGCACACATCTTGCGTTTGTTCACTCTAAAGGTAATATATGGGCATTTCCGACCGGAGCGCATCGAGAACCAAGCAGTTGTTGATGGGGCTGTCCTTTTTACCCAAATACTGGATCACATCCTGTGCCAACACGCCCCCCAAAATCGCAGCCACCGGGGCAAACTCGGTGTATGCCTGCTTGGCGAGCGTCTCCACGTACTCCGGCGAAAGGATGCACTCTGAGAGTCCTAACTTTTTGCAACTCTCAGCCAGTTGCTCACGCAAGAGAAGCGCATCTACGTCGTCCTCGACGCTGGTTGGGCGAGGGAAGTTGAACAAAGCCATCACAAGGGGCAACGCCGCTGAAAATCTCTTTAGCTGCCGCTTGGTCAACTGCTGCGGCAACTTTCCCGAGGAAAAGACGTGCTCGAGCGGCACAAACTCGTCCAACATGGTGACGTACTCCATGTTGTCCTTCCCCTTGTCCTGCACGTCTGTGATTGTTTTCACCCCGTTGACTGGAGTGCCCGCCACGCGGCTCTGGTTGCCTTTCTCGAGCTCCTTTGTCGACTCGTGTCTAATCAAGTCTGTAAATATGTATCCAAACATTCCGTGAAGTCCTCCGACGTATAACGGTAGCTCTAGCTCCCGTGTTATGGCATTGACGTGCAAGAGCTCTTTCTTGCTGAGCTCTGTGCCAATGACGAGATCAAAGTCCCTAAAGTAGCTTTTCCCAAGACCGTCGAGACTTTCGGTGTTTATCAGAAGATGTACCCGCGTATTGAGCTCTTTAATCGAGGGAAGTACGTGGGGAAGCTTCGTCAGCCCAATAATGGCGTCGTCATTCGGCAAGAAGAACTGCGCCGCAAAATCCTCCTCCTTGACCACGGAATCGTCGAGGATTTCTATCGTGTTGACTCCTCCGAGGACCAAGTTTTTCACGATTTCTGTGCCTAAACCACCCAATCTTACTATCAAAATTTTCGCTGATCTCAATCGTAGTTGTGTTTCTGTGCCCCATAGCCTGATCTGCCGATCATAGAGAGCCACCTCGTCTGCCGTCAGTTAGTATTCTGAGTATTTGAAATTGCGCTAGATCTTGAAGTTCCACCAATTCTTCAAGCTTGCAACACCGATAAAACACCGGTTTTTTTGAAAAAAAAAAAGCTCTCTGGAGATAGAGCAGAATACATACCAGCACTGAGAGTCTCGGGGTTTTTTGTCATGACAAACGGTAAATTAGCGGAGCTCTTTCTTAGTTTACGCTCGTACTCAAGGTGCTTCGCTGCTGAACTGCGAATCGCAACACACTATCCGCACACCAGAGTCCACACAGCTTTTTACACGGGCTATTGTTGCAATGTAATTGCTGAAAGCTTTTCACCGCTACAGTGATTGCTGTCTAAATATAATCAATGATAGTAACTTTTATTTT
Organism: Metschnikowia sp. yHMJ9; assembly: GCA_030444895.1. Taxonomy (NCBI): domain Eukaryota; kingdom Fungi; phylum Ascomycota; class Pichiomycetes; order Serinales; family Metschnikowiaceae; genus Metschnikowia; species Metschnikowia sp. yHMJ9. The sequence goes on along the minus strand of JAJMQU010000004.1, from coordinate 117,099 downwards.
CCCGGACAACTGCAACCAGCGGGTCCGACACGCATCACGGTACCGGGCCGTATTTCTGCAATACTTCCACTCTCTAAGTCGTTAGTTCCATGCCCTTAGTCCCGTGCCCTTAGTTCGATCCAGACACAACCAACTTTTGCAAGTGAGACATGAACACTTGCAAGGACACGTCATCTGTCAACACCACCGCGCCCCTGGATACCTCTTGCGAATTGTAGGACGTACTAGGGTTCAACTTGGAGTACAAGAACCTGGCCTGCGATCCGCCCTCCTCTGTGTCGATGAATCTCGGCAATGGGAAACGATCGATCAACAACTCGCCAGCCTCGATCTTGGGATCGTTCAACAACCTCTTGAAATCGGCGTACTCTTCCTGGTCCTGGTAGCCCATTTTACGCCACTGCGCAACCGTCCGGCCATGGAAAATCAAAATGTGGAAAAATGTATCTAAGAGTAAAATTCTGTCGTCTTTAATGGAGACGGAGTCCAACAACACCGCCTCCGGCTCTTCTAGGTCTAAGCCGAAGGCAGTCAATGTTGGTTGAATCATGATTAAGGAATTATTCGTGTCCTCCGTCATCAAGATGTGCCTGTAGAATGCAGTCTCGTCCGGAGAGTTGTTAAACACTTGCAAGAACTGGGATCTTCTCAAGTAATAGATGAACTGCGGGTACAACGCAAACTGTGGATGCAAGCGGAACGACTCCTCCACGTCTTTTCTGTAGTCCGCGAACTTCTGGCACAATTTGATCAACATGCGGTCGATCCACCGCAACACATCTGCGCCGTCGTCCTGGTCGGACTTGAAGAGGGTCACGCGGGCCATCAACACCGCGGCCGCCTCTTGGTCGAACGACTGCGCCAACACCTGCTCGTCGCCCGTCAAGATGTTGGACACCGTCGTAACTCTCAACCTGTAAGTTCCGGAGGAGTGCTGGTAGTGTGTAATGAATTGAATGTAGGATTGGGCATTCGGAGGCAATGGCGTCACGTTGGCGACGTCAAAGAAAATGGCGTAGGTGTGCTGCGGCGAGAGCGAGCAGATCCTGTACTGGCTGGTTCCGCCGACGCCTACTTCGTTTTCGGAAACGTTGCTGCCCTTGACGTTGAGCGAAGACGCGTGGCCAATCAAGCCGCTGACCTTCAACTCTCTGGAGGACTTGATGTCCAAGGTGGCGTTGAAGCCCATCAACAAGAAGTCGTCGGCGTCCTTGTTGAACATCTTCAAGAAGGACTGCTTGAAGATGGACGTGGTGAACGCGTCCGTCAAGAGCAACACGCCGCCGGTCTTGCTGCACATGGACTTCATTTCCAAGAAGCCCACCTGGTCCAAGCAGCCGCCAAACAAGTCGATTGTGTGGGCGTTCTTCACGGCGCGCGCGGCGACCATCTCGTAGAACTTGACGGCCTTCTTGTAGTGCTTGGCGTTGTCCTTGTCAATGTCGGAGTGCGAGCGGATGGGCTCCTTCAACTTGCTGCCTACGATCAAGCCCGGGTTCAACGTGCACAGGCCCGCGGAGAACAAGAAGATGCGGGCGCCGAACCCGGAGAAGGAGTTGCCGAGCAACGTGGTGGCAATGTTGATCGCGGAGCCCGTGCAGCGCAAGGGGCGGTCGCCGTGGGCAACGGCCCAAGGATCGGCAGACAACGACTCCAAGATGCCGGTCAACTGGTCCTCCACCTCCTCGAGCGGCAAGAAAAACCGGTGCAACGAGTTGGGCATGGCCATCTGGCCGGGCTGCGCCGCCGTGGGCTTGTTCAACATGTCCGCGACCTGCTTGTCGGAGTACTCCTTGTCGCCGCGGAAGATGTACGAGCGATTCACGGATGCGGTGGCCAAATCGTGGACCTGGACCATGGTGCCGTAGGTGATCAAGCCCACCAACGCGTTCGGCGGCAAGTACGCCAAGGAGATCACCAACGTCTCCTTCAACGCCTGCAAGTTGTCGTCATCCTGGCACAAGTCGACAACAAAGAAAAATATCGGCGGCTGTTTGACCGGTTTGGCGGTGATGTACTCGATGGTGGAGGAGTTGGGGCTCAACTCTACGGGCAAGTTCTCCTGGGTGATTCCCTGGTAATGTGGCGGCAACTGACTGCGAGAGCCGCACAACGGGCAGATCCAGAAGCCCGTCGGGTCAATTGAGCAGTAGGGGTTCAAGATGCTGCGGCACAGCGCGTTCTGGCAGTAGCACGGGTCGTAGGCCGCTACGGGCAAGTCCTCTCTGTATTTTAGCGGCGTGTACAAGACACCGGTGGGGATGACGACCTTGGCGGCCTCGGCCTTGGTAGAGGGGAGCGAGTTCCACGCGAAGCGCACGCCGTTGATGTCCTCGGCCTCTTCGAAATCCATTTTGTTGTGCTGGGATTTGGCGGTGCTAGGGTTTGGCGAGTTGGTGGAAAAAGTCTGTCGTCAACGGGACAACACACGGTCGTGCGGGAGCGAAATCGCGCGTGCTTAGGAGGAGATCTGGCGAGGAAGCATGGCTGGAGAGAAGTAGACGGCGGTGGAAAAAAGGGAAAAAATATATAGTAATATATATATATATATTTATTACTCTGAACCCTCTGTCTTCTTTCTTTCTCTTTCTCTCTCTTTTTTTCTCTCTCTCCCTCTCTTTCTCCCTCCCCTTCCCCTCTCCCTCTCCCTCTCTATTGTGTTTAATTGTCCTTATTTTTACTCCTTTTGTTTCTACTCTGCTCCTCTCACTGTGTTCTCTGCGCTCTTTCGTCAGACTCACAGCTCCCTCGCAGTAAACTGCGAACACACTGGCTACGCTACCACCACACAAAACAGCAATGATAACTCCCAAAAATGTAGCCACAACATGCAGCAACTTACATACCTGACACAGACTCGAAACCGCCCTGAAACACTCGAAGCACCAGAAACGGCCCGGTTCAGGTACCAGACTGCACCTGTTGCACCCACTGTTGCACCCACGCCCTACATTCCTACTTCGGTGCAGCCGGTGCGGCCGCGCGCGCTGCACAAACCACCTCACCTAGCAAAGTTCCCCAGACTTCGCTTCGTCCCCCCACGAATGTTCCGGCCCCAACCGCTCGGCGCCGCGTTCCGCCGGCTCTACGCACAGAAAGCAGAGACGTTCTTCGCCCTTTTCCCAAAATGCTTCCCCGCGGGCGGTCCGCCCAAAGACCCGTTCCTGCCCAACTTGCGCCTGTTGCGCAGAGAGTACCGGGCACTCCAGAGCGAAAACCACCCGGATATCGTCATGGGCTCGTCGGCATTCACCGCCAACACCTCCACGGCCGAGGACCCGTCGTCCGTCATTAATAGAGCCTACACCACGTTGCGCAATCCCTATACGCGCGCCGCATACACCATCCAGCTCCTCCACCCGGACCACTTGGACATTACGCAAGACGAAGTCAGCAAGAGCCTCATTTCCAAGTACCAGAGCGGGTCGCTGGCGCAGTCGTTGAACTACAAGTCGCTTCTCATGACGGTTTTGGATGCGCACGAGGCGTTGGAGGCTGCAACCTGCGAAGCAGACTTGCAGGTATTGTCGGACGAGAACAACGCCCGTATCGAGCACAGCGAGGAGGTTTTGAGCGGGCTTCTTGCCCAGGACCCCATTCCGTGGGAGCTGTTCATTATCGAGACCATCCAGTTGAAGTACTGGGTCAACATTGCCAACGGCATCAAGGAGTGGGAGCCCGGCAAGCCGGTGCTTTTGACTCATTAGTTATGTATTGAACGACAGTGAATATATGTGCGGCACAGGCCGCGCCTCGAGAGGCCGGCCGCTTGGCGCCTTAAATCGGGAGTATATACATGCGGAGCATGGCTCTGGTGCTGTGAGCCGCCCAGCAAGTCATAGATGCGCCACACGCCAAGGCACCTTACCACGGGCACTGGCATGAGGGCAAAAGTCGCAAAAAGCCAAGACGGCAAATGCGGCACCGCCATAGCAGGTAGACAGAAATAGACGGCAGACGTGCGTGCCAGACAAGCGAAAGTGACGTATAAGCGAATGGTACGCCGCGCTCAGGCGGGGTAGCCTGCGCAGCTCTGCTGCACTGGGGCAACGGTCACAGACTCAGTTGCCCTCGCTGGCCATGGTCTTGTCGTCGTCGGAGTCGTCGCTGCCGCCCGTGTCGCCGCCCGTGTCTCCCACATCCATGTCGCTGGCCGCGCTGGACGGCACCGCCAACTCGCAGTCCTCAAACTCCCTTTTCTCTGCGCCCAGCACGGGGTACTGGCGCAACCACTTCATACGCGGCCCCGTGGCGCTCGACTCGTGGATGCAGAAGCCAAACAAGCGTATGCCGGTGTTCTCCTGGTCAACCTTGTTCACGCGGATCTTGCACTGGTTCTCGATCTCGGGGAACATCTTCACCAACAAGCCCAGAAACGTCGTGCCGAAAAACGCCCCGTCAATGTTCAAATACCGCGAGCTCAGCGGCAAGTATATATCGCTGCAGCACGGACAGTACAACCGCACGGTCTCCTGGCCCGGGATGTCCGTGGCGCCCACGGGGATGAGGTGCATGCCGTCGCAGTAGTAGCGCGGGCAGATGCCAAACTCGCTCCGCTCGAACTTGCTCGCCATGGCCGTCAAGCCGGGCTTGGAGATAATGTACCGCGCGTGTATGAGCCCGTACAAAAGCTCGGCAGAGTGCGAGAGCAACACTTTGTTGGGCAAGTCCGACCGCTTGCCCCCAGAGCCCCCCGTGCGCACGCTGCCCGACTGCGCGGCGGTGTTGTCGTCGGACGTCTCCACCTGGTAGTCCAAAATTGTGTAGAGCGCCTCGCGGTAGTATGGAACTTGCAGCGACAACCCCGTCAAGTTGAAGTCATCCTCGATGAAGTCCTGCGCGACGGGCACAAAGTAGTCGTGGCCGAAAGACTCGCAGAACTGCTGGATCCATGGCACGTAGTCGTCCTCCGGGTCCGTAGACATGGTGCTGCGTGGGGCGTTGGGGAGGTAGTGACAAATGTTTGGTTTTCTCAGTTGGTGATGATGGGGGTGAGGCCCCGGGTCACGTGACACGCTCGTCCACGCCGCCGCCGCTGCTCGCCTGTTTCTTGCGCTGGCACAAGCCCGGGCTTGGCCCGTAGCTTGCAGCCGGCGTTACCAAACTACCCAGACTGCTCGTTCTGTGCTACTTTAGCTACTGAGGTCCGGCATGCTTTTTGATCTCCTGCCGACGGCGGTCTTGGTGATGGTGTTGGCCATTCTCGTGGTGAAGCACGCCGTAGGCGCGGTAGGCAAGGCCGCCATAGACGACCGCTGTTGGAACGCATACATGGCGGTTGCGTCGCGGGCGGGCCACGCCAAGCTCGCCACGCTCGCCGCCAAGCGGCGCGAGTTGATCCTGGTCAATAGGGAGCGCAAGGCTATCAGCGCACAGGACCAGTACGCCCGCTGGACAAAGTTGAACCGCACCTTCGACAAGTTGTCGCAAGAGGTCAAGACGTTGGCTGACGAGGTGGGCGCCGAGAAGGCCAAGGTCAGCAGCGCGCTCAACGTTGCCATTGCGCTCGTGACCACCGCTCCTCTCTGGTTCTCCCGCTATTGGTACAGGAAGACCGTGTTGCTTTATTTTCCGCCGGCGGTGCTTCCGCACACGCTCGAGTGGCTTTTGGCGTTGCCTTTCACCCGCACCGGCGGGCTCGGGCTCTCGGTGTGGGTGTTCGCCATTAACAGTGTGTTGTCTTCGCTCTCGTTCTTGGTAGGGTACGTGCTCGGGCCCACTGTCCACAAGCCAGAGCCTGTGAGCAAGGAGCACCAGTCCTCAAAGAAGTCTGCCTGAGGAAGAGGTCTGCCTCAGCGAACAAGTCTGCCTGAGGGCGGTTGCATATAGTCGTTTTTAGTTCCCGCTCGCGGCAACAATCTCTGCGAACCTCAGCCGCATGCTCTGCTGGAGCTCTATGTTACTCTCATCAAACCTGTAGCTCACGGCCTCGCCCTTCTGCGTCTGCTCAAGCTTGCAGTCCAGCGCGGTCGAAATGAGCCGCCTTATCGTGCCAGCCAGAGACGTGCTGATGAGCTCTTTCTTGTCGAATGCGAGAAAGTACCAGGGGTCCACCACCATCGTCCAAGCCATCAAGTCCACAGAGAACGAGTATACGGCGTTGGTGCGGCGGAGCGCCACGTACGGGAGCCCGTTGCGCTCGTCAACATCGAAAGCGCTGAGTGTATCGACAATTGCAGTTGCCGGCTGTGGCTGCTTTGCGTCTTTTGCCGGCGCGTCGGCCACTTTCAACATCATGTGCTCGTTCAACACCGGGACAACCGACACCCCACTTAGGATGCTCTTTACGCGCGTCTCGCCGTTCGCCGGCGACGGCAAGCGCCACGAGTACACGTGGCCGAGGCTCGTAAGCATCACCAAAAACTGGCCCGCATGCCTGGCCGCCACTACGTTGCTCCCGAGTTCGGTGCTGGGCGCGACGAAGCTCCCTGTTGCAGCGCGGATGATCCGCACGGTGCCGTCAAACGAGACGAGAACATAGTAAACGAGCTCGCCCTCGAGCACAATGGGCAACGCCTGCTGGATTCTGTAGGGGAAGTAGAGCACGTAGCTCCGCTCACCGCCGCGCATGTCGTTTGTGACGATGACCTCGGTGGGGTCCTGGAAATCGAGTCTCTGCGTGATGTCGGAGCTCAAGAACTCCTCGTCCTCCGGCCACAGCGGCCCGTTTCGGACCTCTATCATCGAGTTCACATGCGTTTCAGCGCCGGAGCTGTTCGCAGTGGGCCCGCCCAGCGCCTTCTGTCTTTTAACGTGCGTGGTGGCGTTCACCACGACGCGGAAGTAGAGGCTCTCGTCCATGGAGTCGAGCTGCGACGTGTTTACAAGCTCTGCGGCGTCACCCGCGTCCGCGCCGTCTCTGTCGATGAGCTGGCCCAACGCGCTGTTCATGATAGCCTGGTTGGCGAACAACGCCTCGGGCAAGTCCGAGACCATCTTGAACGGCGTGGGGTATTTGCGCTCCATTAGCTGCTTGCGCAACTTCTTCAACCGCACGCGTAACCCGGCGGACGTGAGCGTCTGCGGCTGTGCCGAGTTAAGGTCGTCGAGGCCCATGTCCTCGTTGTCGTTGTCGACGTCGTTGGCGCCGCTGGTTTCGTGCGCAGCCGGGCCCGCCCGGGGCCGAAGCCCGCTGACCACCGTCTGGAGGCCGAGTTTCGGGAGGTAGTACGGCGTCTGCGAGAGCTTGGAGGCCAACTCAAACGTCTTGGCGGCGTTTGGCGCCGGGGCCATCAGCAGCGCGCCAAGGAGGTTCATCGGTCCCGAGTACTTCGACACAAGCGTGGGCGCCACGCGCTTTTTGCCGCCCTTGATTGTCACCACGGGCGCAGCCCGCTTGGCCCGCTTCGGGCTCACTGTGGGCGCTGCTGCCCTTGTTGCGGTTTGCACTCCTGCCCTTGCGGTTTGCGCTGCTGCTGCTGCTGCTGCTGCTGCTGCTGATGTTGGCTGCAATTCGGTGGCAGGCTGGGCCGGCACGAGCGGTGCAGCCGGAAGCAAAGCCGGTGCGAGCAAAGGCGCCGGCTTGGGGTTGGACGGGACTCGCAGCGACGCCGACGCGCGTGCGAGGTGCTCGAGGCCGAGCTGCCCCACGCTCTCGGGCATCACAGTGGAGTCCCTGTCGCCGCCGTAGCGCTCCAACAGCGCGCCGACGACGTTTTCACCGACAACCTCGCCCAACTCGCCGTCGGCAAACGCCACGTACGTGATGGAGCCGTCCAACGAGCTGAGAAAGAGCGCCTGCCCGTCGGGCACCCACGCGATGTCGGTGATGGACTTGTTCACGATGTCGTGGGCCACCACCAACGGCTTGGTCAGCGCCGTGCTCCACACCGCCAACGTGCGGTCCTGGCCCGCGGACGCGAGCACCGTGGAGTGCTTGTCGGAGCTTTGTGGGAGCCGGAAGAGCGCTGGCGAAAAGGAACACACCTCGCACGGCGCCTCGTGCCCAATAAGCGAAACGTCGGTGGCCCAGTTGCCCCTGTTGATGATTACGACCGCGGTCACGGGCCCGTTGGTGGCGTTGGGCACCGCGATATGCTGCCCGTCCGGAGACCACGACATGCGGCGGAAGTACGAGGTAAGCGGCGACTTCTGGAACGGGTCCATGACGATCTGCTCCATCTGGAACTCGTAGTTGGTGGACGACGCGTCCGTAAGCTTCTTGTAGTAGCGAAATACACGCACCGTGCGGTCGTCCGATGCCGTGGCGAAGAATTTGTTGGCCGGGTCAAACACAATGCCCTTGACCATCGACTGGTGGATGTCGTAGCGCTTGATTCGCTCAAACGTCACGCCGCTCCACACAATGATCGACCGGTCGAGCCCCACCGTGATCACTAGCGACCCGTCGGGCGACCAGCATATGTCCTGGATGTCGTTGTCGTGCGCCACGAGCCGTTTGCGCACTGTCCAGTGCTCCAAGTCCGCCTCGGTTTCGCCAAACTGCTTGGGCCGGCTGCCCTGCTCGTCGTCCTTCTCCCACACCAACGCGATTTTGTCGTCCGATCCGGAAACCAAGTACCTGTTGTCGGGCGAGAACTTCACGCACGTTACCGCGCCGTTGTGCCTGCTCATGGACGCCAAAGGTCGCTGGAGCGCCGGCACGGCCGCCATGCGTCGCAGAAGCGTCTCTTTTTCGCTGTTTCCGCCAGCTTCACCTTGCTGCCGGATCAGCGCAACGTCCCACACCTTCACCTTGCCGTCGAGCCCGCCGGAGGCCAACCTGGCGCCATCTCGGCTGACGTCAATGGAGTAGCATTCCACAGGCTTGTTCTCCGCTGTGGGTTAGTAGACGGGTGGGCTGCAATGGGGGCCCAGCGGGCGGGTTTTTCCGCTTTTTTTCGGGTACCGTCTCCAAAATGTGCTTACGTACCTCGGTGGCCGAGCCACGGGAGCTTTAGGATTCTCATGGGGCGTTTTGCCGTGGGGTTCTGTGCTGGAAGGCTGTTTCCTAGAACGTAGATCTGCGCGAGCGCGCTACATCTGGCTGCTGGAAATGCGCAACCACCAAACCGTCCACCATATCGTAGAACCTATCCTCTACCGCCTGGCGGTTGCCTTTACCGCGGTGTCTTTTTGTTGAATGCTTTGCTCTTTTCTAACTCTTCTTTTCTTACGTTTCCGTTTTTTACTTTTCTCTTATTTTACCTTGCTCGTAGTTTGACTCATCGGTACTCTGCTCAATGTCTAGCTGTCTTGCATGTACCTCCATCTGAGCCGTGCATTTTATTGCACTGAATAAATAAGAAAAGTAATTCTAAGTCTACAATCCAAACTCAACCTTCACGGCGTCACCGAACTTCTCCAAACCTCTCTGCAAGTCGTCCAACGGCACCGCGGCGTACGTGCCGCGGAAAAAGATCCTGTTCTTGAGCGTTTCGTCCACAGGCACGGGCTTCTGCGGTGGGTTGGTCTGGCCGTCCACCTTGAACCACGAGCCCGGGATAATCAAGCACCCGTGCTCCAAGCCACGCTCGTAGACGAGGTTCTCCACCGCCAACGGGTCCTCGCCCAACTCCTTGAACCGCGGGTGCTTCGACGCGTCGACGTACACGACAAAAAACATACCGGCAACGGGAGGCACGATCGTCACCACCTCCTTGGGGAAGTACTTGTGCAAGGAGTCGATCGCCACGTCTCTCTTGTGCGTGTACTCTGCGCGCAAGCCAATCAACCAGTCCAAGTAGCCCCTTTGGCCCCATCTCTGGAACAACCCGTTCAAGAGCGACTGGCTGAACCCAGACGCAGCCTGGATCGTCACCTCGTGGTACCGCACGAGACGTTCCAACAAGTTCTTCTGGCCGACGATCCAGCCGAACCGCGCGCCTGGCGAGATCGTCTTGGACACAGAGTCTAACCGGAGAACACGCCCGTCAATGTCCATGGAGATGTACGAGGGCACCAACGCCTTGATGAACTCGTCGTGGTTGTCCACGTGCTTCCTGTGCCGAGCGTCCACGTCCGTGGTGTACGGCTCCATCTGCAAGAAGTAGTAAGGCTCGTCCTCAACAATGAGAATGTCGTGCTTCTGCGCAATCTTGTACACGGCCCGCCTGCGCTCACCGCCGATACAAGTTCCCATGGGGTTCTGACCCGTGCAGATCGTGTAGAGCAACTTAGGCTTGGCGCCCACCCAGTGGTCCAAGAGCTCAGCCAACGCCTCCGGGACAATGCCCTCGGTGTCCATGACAACGGGCACAGTGACGATGCCCTGCGCGTGCGCAGCCTCCAACGCCGAGGAGAAGGTGTGGTCCTCGACCAAGATGGAGTCGCCACGCGATGCAAACGTCCGCAAGCACGCATCCCAAGCGGAGGTGTTTCCAACGGTCTGGATCAAGTCCCAGTCCAGGTATGGGATCTTGTGGAGCTTGTCGGTATGCTCCTTGAGGAAGTCCACGAGCTCGGTGTGGCCCTCGGTGTACCCGTACTGCAACGAGCGGGCCAATTCTATGTCGAAGGTCTTTTTGTCATTTTTCTCCGCCTTCTTGTGCACCTCCACAAAGGTCTTGTCGGAGTCGGTGACCTGAGCACCGATACCGTTAGGAAATGGCGCAGTAGGGACGTCAGCGGCGATTTTGTCGTAGGGGAAGTAGTCCGAAAGGGGCAAACCTCCGCCGAGGAATGTCATCCCGGGCTGGTTGTAGTACTTGAACGCAGACTTCAAGGGCGAGTTTTTTCTGGACTTGGCCTCGGGGCTCAAGTGGTGGGACAAGTCCTGGGCCAATGGTTTAGTCATTTTGGGGAAGTATTTTTTTTTTTGCAGAGCTTGTTCCGATTGGGGCCTAAAGAGAAGGTGGAAAGTCGGTGAAAAGTCGAGGATTCAGAAGCGCGACACCAGCACCGTGGCGGGGTCCGGGCTTTATAAAGCAGACCCCGGTGAGTAATCATTGAGCGCGAAGATAGCCTTGTGCGTGTAAAAATTCCGTGCGCCATGATAAAGAAAAACGCCGCACAATGCTGTCAAAACTGGACTTTTGCACACCTTTCTCCACGTTTTGAAGTAAACTTGCGCTTGATTTGGCTCTCCCAGTCCAAGTCATTCACTCTACCCGCTTTCCTGCTTTTGTTGATGCGTTGTCTGATCGCTTTGTGCCCTATTCATTTCCGCTCTCTCTTGCTGCTCGCATACACCGTCCGAGTCGGCAGCTTGTGCGTCCTCGCGGCGCACTACCCCAGGTGGTTATGCACACCTACAGCTGCCAAAACCCACGGCGATAGACCAGAACGGCGATAGACCAGAACGGCGATAGACCAGGACGGCGATAGACCGGGACGGCAATACACCAGTACGGCGTTAATTAGCCAGGATTATTAAATTTATTCGAGTGTCTGTAGCTGCGGGGATCACCTCAACTGCAGAAATGCGTCGAGAAGCACCGACGACGGCGGCTCGTCGTTGCGGTTTTTCTCAAACACATTCCAGAATCGTAGCGTCTCATCGCCTGCACCGGTGACGATAGTTTCTCCGTCGGGCGAGAGCGAAAGGTACAATACCCGGTAGGTGTGGCCCGTCAACTGCGCAATTTGCTGCATCGACGGGTACTTCCACACGATGATCTGGTTCCGCGAGAATCCATGCGTGGATACAATCTCGTTGGAGTTCTTGGACCAGATCAAGTTGCAAACCTGCGAGCCAGTCTCCACGTTGTTCACGCAGCTGCCGGTGAGGGTGTTCCACACCTTGATTGTCTTGTCGGCGGTGCCTCCGCCGGAGGCCAAGATGCCCCGCTGGTGCGGGGACCATGCAATGGCCTTCACCGCGGCGTTGTGGTCGGTGAACTGGTGGAGCGGCTTTGTGTTGAGAGCGTCCCAGATAAAGAGGTTGTTGTCGTTGCCGCCGCTGGCCAACTTGTTCTCCTCAACGTTCCAGCTGAGCCCGCACACTTCCTGCTTGTGCGAGTCGAAGCTGTTGATGTAGTGGCTCTGGATGCGCACGTCGCGGTTGTAGATGGTGCGGTCGCGCGACCCGCTCGAGAGGATGTGCTCGTTCCAGGCCAACGAGCTCACGCGTAGCTTGTGGCCCGTCATGGTGCGGGCGCACTTGATTTTGGTGGCGTCCCATATCTCGACCAAGCCCTTCAGTGTCCCCACGGCCAAATGGGTACCAGACCCAATCCAGCTCAATGAGGTGACCTTGTCCTTGTTGTCGAGCACGCAGAGCCGCTCCACCAGCTGCGTCAGACCGTCCCAGAGGTACACGGAGTCGCCCAACCCTACGGCCAATACGTCCTGCAGGCCCCAGTCCACGAGGTTGAGGTAGAAGTCATCCGAGAGCTCGGGCGCGTCCAACACCCGGTACGGCACCTTGGAGATGGTGCGCGGCTTCTTCTGCGGGCTCAAGAGGAACTTCTGCGAGTCCAGCCGCACGGGCGAGAGCGAGAAGAGCTCCTGTTGCAAGTCACGCGAAATGGGCCGCAGTTTCGTGGGCAGTTGGTACGTAAAGAGGTTTGTTTTCAGCCGCGGCGTGCCGGCGACTCCGGAGTCGCTGGCCATGGGCGGCGTGGTGCGGCCGGCCGCCGAAGCGGCCGCCGCTATCGTGGTCGGAAGCGCGTTTGCCGAGCGAAACGTTTGCGGTGTGTTGAAGTGGGAGTCTCGCAGGCCCGCGGCTCGCGAAAAGTCGGCCGTTGCCATGGGAACGTTGTCGCCGAACAACTCAGCCTTAAGAACACTCGAGAAGTTGCGGTTGGCCTCCTCCTCCTTGCGCATTTCGATCTCGTTGGCGGTTAGCTCGCTGTGGTCCGGGTGGGTGTTGCGCGCAGCGCTTCTGCCGGCCCGGAGGTCGGGCAAAACGTCCTGGTTGGAGAGCGAGAACGCAGCCTGTAAGTCTACGCCAGTTCGGTTTGGGATGTAGCGGTCGCTGAAGAGCGATCGGCCGTTGTTGCGGCGTCGGGGCGACGACGACGGGTACGGAAGGCTGTTTTCGCCCGGTTTTGGCGGCGAGAGGTTTCTGGTGGAGCGTGACGGCGATCGCGGCGTCTCCATGTGGTTTCGGGCCGACGACGGGCCGCCTGTCGGCGTGGGGGACGCGGAGAGGCGGTTTGCGCGGGGCCGTTCGGACATTTGCGGCGCTGGGCGGGCTTCTAGCGGTGTTTAGACGGTGCTGGCGCAGATTCTTGCGTTGACTGCGGAGCCGGGTTCTGGGCAAACGCGGCAGAGCGGTGGCGGTAGGCGTGCGGCTGGGTTGCGGGCACGGTGATTATGATTTGTCTGCGTGCGTGCAGCGTGTGCCTGGTGCTGGGGTGGTGTTTGTGACTGGAGTTGACTGTGAAATGAGGAGGTACTGCAGGTAGGTCAGAGGTTTTTGGCTGCGACGGTGGCCCCCGCTGGAGGCAGAAGGCCCGCGAGCTTTAGGATTTGGATGGGTAGGAAAGAGGAGCAACGAGAGCAGGGGGAGAACGAGGGAGTGGAAGAAAAGTGTACAAACTCGTTGCAGAGGGAGATTGCGGAGGACAATTACAAAAATGGATTGCAGGGAATTGCAGAGAATGGTAGAGAATTGTAGAGAATTGAAGAGGAGAATGGCACAGAGCTATTGCAGGGACAAGGGCAGTAGGAAAAAAGAGTGGTGTGGAGGAGAGAGGCTTTCGGCGAGAAATGCAGAGGCTCCAAAAGCGTCGCTCGTGCAGCGTAGGGCCTCAGCTCGCGCAGCGCTGCCGGCCCCAGTGGCGCCACCGCGGGCACTGTTCGCGGCCTCGCTGCACCAATAGCGCAAAAGCTCGCACATCGCACCACCAACCACACAATGAAAATCATCGACAAGGAGGAGCGCGAGGCCCACGCCTCGCACGTGTTGGCCGAGGGCTTGCGCGGGATGTTCTACGGGTCCATCGTTTCGGTGGGCCTTTTTGCGTACTTGAAATCCCGGCACCCTGCGCGGTTCGCCCGGTTCAACACCTCCATCAAGGCATGCATCCTCACCATGCCCACGATCTCGCTTGCAGCGTTTTTTGCCGACGAAGGGTCGGTGGACTTCGACCGGCAGATGTACTCTGCGGGCCACACAAACAAAAAAGTGTTGGAGGAGTACCAGAAGTGGAAGAATTTGCCGTGGAGCGACAAGATCGTGACCGGGCTCGGCACGCACAAGTACAAGATTATCTTTACGTCGTGGTTGGCGTCGATGTACGGGTCGTGGGTGTTTGTTAACCGCGACAAGGTGATGACCACGCCGCAGAAGTTGGTCCAGGCGCGGATGTACGCGCAGGCGATTACGATTGTGCTTTTGCTCAGTACGATTGTGTTGGCGGTGAAGGAGGACGAATTGCGCAAGCTGCAGCCGGCGCCGGTGCCGGAGTGGAAGCAGTTTTTGATGGAGAAGGAGGCACGCGAGGCCCACGAGCCGGCGGGGAAGTAGGCGACGGCCATTATATAGAATTACTGATAGAAAAGATACCGCCCGGCATTTGCATGTATTTTGTTGTACGGATTTTGTTGTATGTATTTTGCTGCTTGGGGATTGATGTGAATTTGGCATAATTTGGCAGCCTGGATATGACTGTCAGCTTTATGCTGCGACTTATAGTAAGTGCCGCGGCCAGAGCATTGACAGCTTTCTATGCTGGACACCGTACTCCATCTTCTCTGTTCTTTATCTACGTTCTCTTCGTATATATTACTTTTTCTGTACCTTCTGTACCTGCTTCCTTTTCTCATTAATATTTCTCTCATTAATCTTTTTCTCATTAATCTATCCCCGCTTAATTCTTTCTCCCAGTATACTTTCCCCCACTATACCTCTCTATTCCTCGCTATGCCTCTCACTATTTCCCTCCCCGCTCAAAGCGCGCAACCGCACATACGACTCCACTTGCATCCACATGTTCAGAGACAGAACAAACCTATATCTCTCGTACCGCCGCACGGTGCCGCGGCAGAGCCGTGCGGACGCCCGCTTCGTCTCCTTGGCCGAGGAAGAAGAGGGCCTCATGTCCTCTAGAAGAAACCGCAGCTACAGAGATAAAGACGGCAGCGACGCCGTGGAGATGAAGCCACTTTCGCCGTCAATCTTCCAGATCTCGTCATCGTTGGACGACCAGCTCGCTGCAGCGAAGAAAAAGACAAACGAGTTGGGCCTGCTCTACAAAAGACTCCTAATTACGAGCGATGCCGAGAAGCTGCGGCTCGAAGAGAGTATCGAGAACCTCAACTTTGCCATCACCAAATTATTCGAGGCGTGCTACGTGCTCATCAAGAAGTTCGAGTTCATCCAGAAGAACCACACGCGGCTCGGCCTACTGTACTCCGCCAACGAGCTCGCCATCGTCGAAAACTACAAGAAAACATACGCGTTGAAGATCCAGGACTCGCTGCTCGTGTTCCGCAACTTGCAAAACAACTACATCAAGTTTTTGCGCAACGACGACGACGACGACGATGACGAGGCCCACGGCCTCCTCTCCGCACAAAACTCCCTGCCGCTACTCCTTGAAGAGGAAGACTCGCGAGACATCGAAAACTATTCCAGGAACGCGTTGCACCAGGCCCAGCAGCAGATTCAGAGCAACCCAAACTCGCAGATGTTGGCGTCGCGGGAGCGCGAGATCTCCAAGTTGGCCATGGGAATCCTCGAAATCTCCACCATCTTCAAGGAAATGGAAACCCTTGTCGTGGACCAGGGCAGCATGTTGGACAGAATCGACTACAACTTGGCCCGCACCGCCGAGGACCTCAAGTCCCTGGACCGCGAATTGATCCGAGCCCAGGGCTACCAAAAACGCACCACGAAGTGTAAGATTATCTTTCTTCTCTGCCTCATTGTGCTAGCGTTGTTTATCCTTGTGGTGGTTCGGCCGCACGGTTCCACCACCGTCGTCGAGAAGCCTGCGAGCCTGGGCTCGGATCTGCGGCCGGAGCCGCAAAAGGGAGACCAGACGAGCTCGTGACCTCATTTTGTTCTTTGAGCATCGGACGTGGGGGCCGTTGAACGAAGAGAAGGATTGAAGAGAAGGATTGTTGCACAAAGCGACGGATTGTTGCACGAAGTGACGGATTGTCACGCTTGATGGATTGTCACGTTTGAAAGATTGTCACGTTTGAAGGAGTGTTACACGATAGATGGATTGTTACACGAAGTCTAAGTAATAATGCACAAAGAAGAAGTAGAGTTCGCAGCTCGCTGCGGCCGACGCATAATCAGTTGTTAGACGTAGGGTCCCTCTCTTGCGCCGGGGCGTTGAGGATAGCCTCCGGCTCCAGCTCCGCGTGGCATCTGGAACCCGGGCCGCCCACCCATTTGCTTTCTTCTACTATTGTAGCCAATCGCAAACGCTGGGTTGTTCTCTAAAATGTTGTCGGAGACAGTCGGCACATTTTGCTGACGCTGTGGCTGGATCCTGGGCTGCGGCTGCTGCTGCATAGGCATCTGCGGACTCGGAAGGAATTGGTTTGGGCCTTGGTACTGGAACTGGTGTCTAGGCAAAAAGTTGCCCTGGTTCATTGCCATGGGCTGCAGGTGCATTGCCTGTGGAGGCTGCTGCTGATAATGGGGTTGTTGGTAATGCTGTCCTTGAGGCGGCGCGTACATGATGTTCGGAGGCCGTTGCGAAACACTTGTGAAGTCGGACTCCTCATCCGAGTCGAGCGGCCGAGAGGAGCTCAACGACTGCTTGTCTCGCGAATCGTCATTGTCTCGGAGTTCCGTGAACGGCTGGTGTCCTTCCACGTCCGGATGGTGGTCGAAAACACCGTAGTTCATCGAGTTGTAGAGTGTCGACGCCCGTTCATTCGACGGGTATGGTGCCGCTTTTCCCGGCTGATTCGTATTTGACGCAGTGCCTGCACTGGGATGGAAGCTAGGTGCCATGAGCCGCTTCGACGAGACCGGCGTGCTGGGACCGTTCTGCAAACTCAACCCGTGGTTCACGGTAGGAGTATTCTGGTTTGTGGCGACAGGCGCGTTTGCTTGCAGCCTGGTGAGATCTTCCGCAGTACTAGGATTGGAGTTTAACAAGCTATTGTTTGACAAGTTAGGGTCTTGTGCCTCGAACTGTTTAGTAGAGGCACCTCTGTAATTGAAGTCCTTCAAACTAGACGACGTCTCAGACGCGTAGTTGTAGGGATTCTTAGGCACACTGTCAAATGACCCTGCATTAAAGCCACTTCCTTCATCTAGCCTCGTGATTTCGCCGAACTTGTGCTCACGGGAGTCGGACGTAGATTCCGTGTCGTCAGTCTCACGGGCAGTGATCGACAAGAGAAGAAGCGGCACAGCAATCAACGCACAGGCTGCTGCTGCAACAAGAAGCCATCCAGTTAAGGAGACGTTCGGATGGAACACCAAAACGGCCATCACGGCGATCAAGGCCGAAGCAACAAAGGCTAGCACTGTCAAAACAAGTGATAAGATTTTGAAAATAGGAAGCGTCGCTATCAACGACACAGCCGTGAAGACGAGTGCTACAAAGGCAAGGGCTGCTGCAATTGGGGCCACGATAAATGTCTTCGATAATGTGTTCCTGGTGGCCTGTGACAAAAGCCACGAACCACTGCTTTCAATATCCCCAAACAGGATAGGGTACAGGGCCTTGACACACAGAGAGCCCTTACAGTACCCAAGTAAACCATACGTATAGGACGAGGTCGATGCCACTTTAAGGCTGCTTGCTACGGGTACAGAAACAATACCCAAGATCAAAAACACCAACGTCACAAGGAGTAGCACCGCGCTGATGGAGGTAAATATGAGGCTCCTCATGATAGAGCTTTCAACTTTTTTGCAGTCGAGATTGAGACAATGAGAATGGAAATCGCTTGTACAATGAAGCCGTGGACAGAAGATAGGGGCACACTAAGCTGTCGTTGCGTGAGATCAATAGAGCAATCGTAACACCTGTATATCGAGAGAGGCCCTGCTTTACTTTGGCCTTATGTTGTCCCTCTCGCAGAATATGCAGTAAGAGCACAAAGTGTTGGTTTCAGAAAGACGAAAAATTCTCGAAGATAGTCTGAGGAAATGTCGATGATGACCGTGTTTTTAGTGATTGCGAATGTGAGAGCGCGCATTGACATGGCAGACACGAAACGAGGCCGAGCACGCAGGCCAATATGCCCGCCCTGCCTTTGCGGTGCACGGCTTAGTCCAGACACATGGGCGAGCACATGCAGTATTCACATTCAGAAATACCATAAAAAATGCCGGGACAAACGCATGGCGAATCATCCTGCTGTGCACGTGATTTATGACACCTAATAGATATTTTCTGTTGCCACTCGTCCAAACATGTACGGTTCATGCCATTGCGGAGCCCCTATTCCAGGAGCCCAAGTGATACGGCTGCTGTCAGCCTGCATAATCTGAACAGGCGAACTAGAGCCGCACCTATCCTGTTATCTCACGCGGCTCGAATGCGCGCCAATTCCATCTCAGGCGCCTCACTGTGGATTATTCCTGCATAACGCCAAAGCCTAGTTCAATTGGCTCCTTCGTACCAGATGTCTGGCACCTCAAGGATGTATCTGTCCATGGCTTCTCTAAATCTGGCCCTGTACTGCTTCGGAGTGACCACTGTAGGGTCTTTTCCTTTTTTCCCAACCAAACTGTTTCCTTTGACCCAATTCTCCACCTTCTTGTCCCAAGTGAACGTTCGCAACCAATCAATGATGCCCACGTACAACTTAGCGGACGAATCGTCAATTCCCACCACGAGAGAGTAGTCCATAACATCCATTGCTGAGAGAAACGACGTGTCATTGAATAAAGATCCTCTTAGGAGTTTCTTCAGGTGCTCCTTCACGAACACAGGGCTCTCGTAGATGTACTCAATCATATTCTCATCTAGTAGCACTTCATTCTCTCTCCCCGTTTGCTTGACGTGCCTGTTTCTCATCGAGCCTTTCAAGTCAAAGATTCTTGTAGTCAGCCTGTTGTAAAATAGATTTTCCATAATCAAAAAGTCCATCTTGAACGTTTTGCCGTTGGAGGAATTCTTGAATTCGACCTGATAGAACCCAAATATTTTGGCGAGTGCTGTTGTCAACGTGTTGAACGTAGACTGGGAGATGTATTTGAAGTAGAAAGGTGCTATCGACACAAACGATTCCAACTCCGATTTCGAAAGTTCCTTCACAATGTACCGGTTGTCTTGAGTTTTGAGGAAGTTAGAGCCACTCTTACCTCCTTTGGAATTCCATTTAACGCATCTAGACAAGCTTTGGATGAACAGTTCGTCCACTCCACAAGCCCGACGGAATGCGTCAAACTGCTCACTATAGAAGATTTTGCAAGCCATCTCAGTTTCTCCATCAACAAACTGGTACTTCAAGTGGTTTGACTTTTCTTTATTCATGGTCAACTCCAACTCACTTGTGTCTCCCTGTTCTCTGGTACTTCTTTTTTTGAACTTCCTCTCAAGTTTAGCGAAATGATCAGTCTTCTTCTTGAATTGTTCGCTGAAATCCAAAGATTCACTGCCCGCATCACCAGACTCACCTGTACCATTCGCGGCCATGAGCTTGATCTTCTGTTTGTAGTCATTTGTAGAGAGACAAAAGGCTACAAGCGAACTGGGCTCGTCCTCTCGTACAATCACGTCAGAGTCAGCAAAAGTATGCTCTGTAAAATCCAATGGATACTCTAATGGATCCCATAATGTTGCCGACCTATCAGCCCAAAAATTGCTCAAAGATTTGAGCAATGAGCTTTTCTCGGGCTGTGGTATGTCTGTCTTAATTGTGGTTCCGTCATTTGTGCCCTTGGCTGGCTCATTCGTTGACTCGCAAAGCAAACTCCCAGATGATTTGTTGAGACCGAGCTTGTCCTCAAGACTATTGCCTTTAGCTCTGTCGTCCTGTTTTGATCTCGAGACGTTATTATTAGCGTCACTTGGCAGTGAGACAGCCGACGCGGCAGGAGGTTTCTGTCCAACATCGACGACGTCCTCGATGTTGTCGTATATTTCAACAATGGGCTGAGAATTGGCGACAGGAAATGCTTTGTACTTGTTGGTCTGCTGCTCAAGTGCTGCCTCCCTCTGCTTTTGAAATTCCAAGGTCATCTGGTTAAAGTAATTGGTCAAGTCTTGAACTCGATTAGAGCCCGAGGAACCTCCTTGAAACTCACCAATGTTAACATCCGATAGAGACTCCGGTCGCGATTTAGCTGGTGACTTCGGGCTATGCTTTATTTGGTCGCCCTCTAGTGATTGCTTGATCTGCATTATTCTGTCTTCGATTATTGCCAGGGGGACCCTTCTAGACCCAATTGAAATTGATTCTCTCCGCTGTTGAGCATTACCACCGACTATTGCCCGCGGCATCGAATTCTCACCATGGGAATCTTGCGAGTCCAAGTATTCCTTTTTGTCTGACTCAGATCCTGATTCGGTTGAGGGGACAGCATTTAGCTCCTTCTCTTTAAAATCGGAATCCAATCTATCCATCAAAAACTTCTTTAAATGTACCTGCGTGATTCGTGTGATTTCATTCTCAGTTGGTAGGAATTTGCTCTCAAATTCTTTAAACTCAACATCCCACTCAACCCCCAATTCTTGAATGTCACGTAATATGAGATTTAAAGAAAGATAGTTAGTCGGAAGTGTCGAGTTGTAAACTTGAGAGGTTTTCGCAGATATAAATTCCTCCTGCTTCAGTAGTTTTTCCTTCAATTCTCTCGTCCTCTCACGGCCAGCCTCAGCAACATCGAATGTGTCCACTTTAACTCGATTGAGTCGCTTCGAGACACTGAAGAAAAATTTTTCAGAGACTTCTTGAATTCGTTGAAGAGTTTTGAGCTTCAGTTCGATATCCATGAGAGCGGTGGATTCGAGCCTTTTTGTTGGAACAACAACGTCATATGTGTCGATACTGGAAATCTGCATTCGAATGAAATAACCGTTGAATCCGAAGTACTTCACATGATTCCTAAAGAAGTCGTGCCGGCAGTCTTCCTTGGTGTATGTGTCTTGGGACAAAAAATTGAGCTCAAAGAATTTCCCGAGCGACAAAAAATAGGTTTCGTCACTCATAACAGTAATCGGGGTTGTGATTTTGCACTCGGGACAAAAACTCCACATTACTCTTTTGTCTTTGTCTTTGAACTCTTTCTCGGGATGCATATCATCGATTTTCTCAACAATCAAATCAATCTTAGTGTTGCCATGAGCATAGGTCTTATAGTGATTCATTAATAGTTCTCCACATTCGTCGCATGTTTTGTTTGATTCTTGCAAGATTTGATCCAAAAACAAACCAAGACTTTTATCGTTATCCGAATAATAATTCACCATCACGACAACTGGGCCATAACATGGTGTTGCGTACTTGATGGACACCGTGGAGTGTAAGAAGTGAATGCTTTTGTGGAAAATTGGATAAAGTTGGTAGGTCGTATACTTCATACAATTGGACCAAAGCCTTATTCTGAATTGGAAGTCTCTTAAATGATGCATCATGATGTAGTTGCTGGCAAATTTCAAAATCCGCACTAAGTCATTATATCTGCCAGTCCGATCCATCGTTATGTTGAATGGAAGCATGTTAAGGTAAAGGGGGTCAATCGCGTCTTGATCGTTCAAACCTTGCACTTTCGAATTAAAGTTGTATGTGCTCATGAATGTTGTGAAAGATTGAACAACATTCTCAAGAGCCTTCGGAAGAGGAAATTGAACTGATGGTGAGGAGCTCAAGATTCTGTCGTTGAACAATTGAACGTAGTTCAAAATGCCGAATTGCTCCATTGACTTGATACAGGTGGCTCTCAAATCATCTGCAGCCTCATCGTCTAGAGTCATCAAATCCGTGAGGGTTTTCAAATCAGATTGCTTTTCTTCCTTACCGTTTTGAGTAAGCAAAAGGGAAAAGTCATTGAAAAAACTCTTCTCGAACGTCGAGTTGAATACACCAGGTATCACGGACTCAACCGCATATTTGGCACTACTCAAGGTTTCTTCATCTCCACCGCGAAGACAGATAGTGAAACCAAGCGACATGTCACTCCCCACAAAAAAGGAGTATGTCTTGATCTGGTTTTCAAACAAAAATCGTTTCACTTCAAAACGTTGACATCTACCCAAACTTCCTTTCTTGAAGAATAAGTCATTAACCGACTGGAAAATGTCCGCTTTAGTATAGCGTGAAATCCTTTCAACAACTTGCGGTTTCACGTTGGAGATAACTGTAATATTAGCCTCTTCAAGCAATTTGGCTGCCAAGCCACAAACTGTGTCTCCAACCACAACTATGTCCGGTTCTAAGGATATCAAGCGAGATACCAAATTGGAAATGTAGACTGATTGTTGAGAGTTTACAATTCTTAGACTGATGAATTGCTCTTTCTGCTTCAAGTACTCTAGAGGGAAAACAAGTAACGCAATTTTGGGCTCATGAATCGATGATTGCATCTTCTTTGAGTCGACATCTTTAGTTATGAACAAGCCATTCAATACAGACGTCTCCTCAATCGCGCCTCCGAGAATTTTCTTAATTTTGACATACTGTTTGACATCCAAAGTGTCGATGCCACGTAAGAGTTCCATCTTTTTTAACGCCTTCCGTAGCACGGAAACCCAGCGTTTTTTTTCTTCGGGCTCTTTGATATCACAATCCTCCAAACACTGTCTTATCATATGCTCAAGATTTTGATCGTAACATTCAGCGAGACTGATCTTGTCTACTTTCGCAAATACTTGGCTGTCAGACACGTCAGCAATGCTATCGGTGCCGCCATTCAGAGTGAGTTGGCCCATTGTTGGAGTTGGGAGAGTCTCAGAATTACCGAGCAACTTTTGGGAAGGAACAATATTCGAAGAATTCTCTCGAGTAAGCAGATTCTCAGGAGACAAGGTTTGGTTATTAATCTTATCTTTGGAATCAAAAAAGTTGAAGACGGTCAGCTGTCCGGATTCGGGCATCTGATTATAGCTCATGTAAGGAAACGTCACATTAGAAGCATTTAGCCTTCTATTCAGTTTCTGGTTCCTTCGATCTTTGATTCTTCGCATTGAAGCTTTCGCTCGTTCACTCGATCGGATGTTAGCTCTCAGCTTGTTTTCGTTGATGAAAGAGTTGCTTCGGTGTTCCATGGGCCGAAAGTCAAATACTCTGCTCGAATTCGCCCGGGTCAAACTCGTGGGGAGGTACTTGTCGTCCATCGCAGGAAACTCGGACAAGGTCGGAACGCTGGACATGGAGACTGATAGGTGATTGTGAGCAGTGGGCAAGCTCGAAGTCGGAGTTGAGTGATTCAAAGAAGTATAGAGAGACATCATTTTCTCATCTTCATTCTCGCTTTCTGCATCCTCCTGCGAGCCAGGATCCATAGAGAGTGGGGGCTTGAGGAGGTTTTGCAGTCTAGAGGTATCGTCAGCCTTTTTGGAAGAGGGCAAGCGGCCATATTTGCTCCGCACAACAGCCTTGTAGAATGCGCTGAGATTTTCCAAACTGCTAGGGTGAGGAATAATGGAGCTGACAGAAGCGGACCGTCGAGGGATCTTGTTGAACCATGCACCAGGGTCCGAGACTTCACTTCCAACGATAGAATTAGCTTGCAACCCATGATCTGTTGTGCGCCAAGCCTTATCTACGAGCTGGTGACCCGAATATCCAACGCTAGACGGAAAGGCGATCTCGACGGATTCGCCAGCTCTTGTTGTAGGAATCGCCATTTGGGGCGGTTGGCGGTGACCGATAACTGGACTTAGTTCGCCATCCTCATTTATTTGCGCATCGGTAATCTTCACCGACGGCGTCGCACCATTGTTGTCGCTGAATAGAGTGTGTTTAGCGGAGGCGGGCGACTCGAGCACATCGCTGCCTCTTTGTGAGCTGAGCGAATAGCTCCGTAGCCTTGCCAATGGATGCTCACGCAAGTTTGTATTGGAGTCCAGATCTTTGTTTGATGCCCCATTTTCCGAGCCCGTGGGCTCCAAAAAGCTCTTATTGAGTATGCTCTGTTCGTCTTCAGAGCTCAGGGAATCGTCGCTGAGATAGACGATGACGTCAGTGTAACACGGCTTGCAGACGCGTAATCTGTCTTTGAAAGATTTGGTCAGGCTAAGGCTGCTCCGATCCTGTCTCTGTTCTTTGTATTGGGTGTAGGAAATGAAGATAGTGCAATCAGCACAGAAGATTTGGCCACAGAAGCGGCAGTGATGCTTTCTGCGAAATGTAGTGAAGGGCTTGAAGCAATTGAGGCAGTCCGCGACGAAGGAGTCGTTCATCCAGTACTTTTTCGGGATGCCGCCGTTCTTGAGCGGGTTGTTCGAGAGCCGCTGAGGACGCTTCTTTTTTCGCCGGTTCTTCTTCTTCTCCTTTATGGATCCAACAATGGAAGAAGTCGACGCGCTGACGCCGGCTAGGTTTGTGTTAAGAATGGACTTCGCGCCGTCTATGAGAGACGACGACAAATTTGCGGAAATCTTCCTCGGCAAAGTCTGTTTCCGCTGGCTGGAGCTTCTGTTTGGCGTAGGGATCGGGACGGACGACACGCTGGGCGACGGAGGTGTGCGTTTGCCCTTTGGTCGGCTAAACTCAGGAAGCTCCTGCTGAGTACTCACGAGCGAGTTGTCAAGGGTGTCGCGGTCGACAGTGTCTTGGTCGGAGCCGGACTCGTCGTCAGAGACTTCAATGTCGTTTGGAAGGTTGTTGAAGATGGAGGAGATTCTGTTCTGAAGTGACCTGGCGGTCGCAGACTGGTTCTGCTGCGATGCGGAGCTCGACTTCGAGCTCTTGGGCGGCAGAGCGTGGCGGGGCGAGATCTGCGAGGATGCTGCCAGCGGCGCCTGGGCCTCGGAATTGACTGCGGTGACCTCCCTCCTGTCGATCAGGGACGCGGGCTGCTTGCCCATAGTGGAGACCCGCAAAAAGCGGTTGTCGGACGTCACCTGCGGCGTGGAGCCCCTATCCTTGGCTCGGAGTGCGCTGGAGAGAGACAGCCGGGTGTCTGCCAGGGAGACGTGAGCAGCGCCGTCGAAGTTTGACGCCGAGGGCGAAACAACGGGTGGCGCCGCTGTGTTAGGAGGTGGCGCGAGGCGTAGAGGCGCCAGCGGAGCCGTTTTTTTACTGTTCGTCTCGTCCTTGTCCGTATTTTGCGCCGAGGATGGCGTTGGCGACGCAGAGGCCAGTCTCAACAGAGGCTGCGCCACGTAAAGAGGGTCGTCGGCGGAAGAACCGCGGGCGTCGCTTTCTACGGCGGCCAGGGCCGCGCTCAAGCGCCGCCCGGAATAGAGCGACAGCGTCTCCATGATGTCATTGGAGTGCGGGCCGCCGGTGGACGGTGACGCGTAGCTGTGCACCAAAGTGGAGGCGTTGTTTGTGACTTTGCGGAGCGTTTTGGAGATCATCGTGGAAAATGACCGGTTGGCCTCGACCTCAGTGTCGGGCAACGTTGGGAACGACACAAAGTCGTCCGGAGGGTCATCTGGACCGGAATGACCGATCTGGCTGGAGGCGGATGCCCCGTCAAAGGAGAGGTTCCGGGCCATTGTGGCGAGATTGGGTCATAAGCTTGGAAAGGGCACGGCGGAGAGGCGGGGCGGCGAGTTGTGTATGTGCGTACCTTTCTCGCGGTTGGGCCGGGGTTCTGTACGCTTATATGGCGTGCTGTTTGCCGTGTTCCGTCTTTCTGGGTGCTTTTTGCAGTGATTTGGCCCTTGGTATGGCTGCGTGGGGCCAAGCGTAGGCGTTTAGCGTGGGGGAGTCGTTGCAGTGCGACGGTTCCAAGTGTGGAAGAAAATTTGTACAGATTTGCCGACGGGGGGTTAGTGTGGTGGTACTCGGCGGGGCTGGATGACTATTTTTTGGGTTATATGGGAGAAGTCGCTTGCTTGAAGTGGATCAGTTGCAGTAGTACTGGCAAAGTAACGTGCCGCTACAGTCGCGCTTGGGCAGATGCACCGGTTGCTTCAAATTGGAACGCTACGGGCGCAGAAAATCAGAGAAAAGCGGACAATAACCAAATACACCTGAAGACACAGAGGTCGGAAGATACGAACACTTAGAAGTAATTCGCCATCTCGGCAACAACACTAGTATGGCGGATGGTGGGCTACGGCGGCGGAAGCTGGGGAAGTCACGTGCGCGTTACAACTGCCGAGGGAGTTTTGAAGCGGCGACGCTGGCGGGGCGGTAGTCGTGGTAGCGTACGTTGAGTAGGGTGACGGGCGTGTTTCAGGGTGGATTTGGACCGTGTCAGCCCCATCGGGCCCCAATTGGAGTGACTGTAGTGGGGTTTGCTGTGTGTCGCAGCCGCACCGACTCAGGCAGGGCGCGGACCAGCCACGCCGCAGCAAGACAGCGGGAGAGCGAAAAGGCCTAGAGGGCCGAACACGATTTCAGGCACGGTCTCAGGTATGTTTCAGGCTGCGCGCAAGCTGCATGTCAGGCCGATGTTTCAAGTTGGTTTCATCGTAGCTAGACCGGCCTCCGCTCTTCATTGTCCCGCCGCACCCGCTGTCCGCTGTGCGGCGCGTGCTGCTGCACAGTGAGGAGCAGAAGATCAGATCTGCGAGCTGATAGGAATTCTCACCGAGTCACGACTCAGCAGCACAGAGCACCAACAGCCTACGCGCAGTTGCAACTTTCCCGCGGCACCCTCTTTTCTAGCGGCACTACTGTCTGGCGGCACCCTCGGCCGTACGTCCCCGTTCGGCCGCGTCCTTTTTTGGGCTCCTTGTGCTGCGCGTTTCTAGCCACCGCTCGCACCAAGACCCCCAGCAGCTGTCGTGCGCGAGAGAATCGACCGGGGCTTAACGCAAACCGCTCACGGCGTCTGCCTATCCAAAGCTCGCCCGCCTTTCCCCCACACCATGTCCTCTTCTGTGTTGCAGAAGCGCCGTGGCGCCAAGGCACAATCCACGTCCGTGTCCCGCAACTCGGACTCGTTCGATGAGGACGACTTCCAAAGAAACGACGGCGGCCACAAAATCGGCATTGACGACCGCGACATAGCCCACAACAACACGTTGAAAATCCCATTCTTGACCTTGATGGAGGAGGTCTTGCTAATGGGGTTGAAGGACAAAGAGGGCTACTTGTCGTTCTGGAACGACAACATCTCGTACGCGCTCCGTGGCTGTATTTTGTTGGAGTTGGCGTTCCGCGGGAAAATTTCCCTAGTCAATGACCCCGCCAGGCGCCGCTTCGACTTGTGCGACCGCTTGGTCGAGGTCGTGGACAGCGAGCCCACGGGTGAGGTCTTGCTAGACGAGGCGTTGAAGATTATGAAGAATGACGAGGGCCACTTGTCCGTCTCCAATTGGATAGACTTGTTGTCTGGCGAGACGTGGAACTTGATGAAAATCAGCTACCAGTTGAAGCAGGTGCGCGAGCGCTTGGCCAAGGGCCTCGTGGACAAGGGCGTGTTGCGCACCGAGCGCAAGAACTTCTTTTTGTTCGACATGGCCACGCACCCGATTGCCGACAAAATGGCCAAGGAGAACATCCGCACGCGCGTGTTGAGCTTCTTGACCCAGAGAACAGTAGACTTGGACTCTTTGAGCAACGACCAGTTCGCCGCAGACACGTCGTTCCGGTATCTCCGGACCGTGGCGTTGATCTGTGGCGCGTACGCCGCAAATGTGTTGGAGAATGTGTTGTTGCTGTTGAACTACGACAAGCGCGACCAGGCGTTCGCGAGGGCCGACGAGTTGTTGAACGACTATAGCGAGTTCCCCTTCGGCGGCAAGGGCCTGGCCAGCCCATTGGGCTTGGGCACCAACTTGGCACTGGAGGTGAACGCGGAGGTCGAGCAGACGAGCGAGTTGCGGCTAGAGTTGATCGCCGCAGTGTTGAGCGTGTTTGCCAGGATGGACTCTATACTATAGAAACATGGCGTGCGTAGGGCTTCTACTAGATAGGAATGCAGTATCAATATGTCGCCGCGGCCTGGTCAGGCTCCGCGTGCCCACGGACACCCAGTTCTGTACCCACATGCCCAGTTCTGTCTCACTATACCCAGTTCTGTTCTACTATACCCAGTTGGGCAGCCGGTCGAGCTTGCCGCCGACTTCGGTCACAAACGCGGACACGAGGCTTGCCGTGCGGGTGTCGCCCTTGGCGTCCCACCAGAACCCGCCCCGAAGCGCCCTTGCCTTCACGTACTTGGCCTTCTCCACCACACAACGCGGGTTGTCGTACGTGACGAGCACTTTCCCGTCGGCGGTTGCGGCACGTGCAGCCACCTTCTCCGCGTCGTAGACTTCGAGAGTCCTGTCGATCTTGCAGAAGTCGAGCGTGGGCTCGCAGCTGGGTCCGCGGCCCGAGAACTTACTGCCGACGTTGGGCGACTTCGGACCCACAAATGTGCGCCCATAGGACGGCATGCCCAACACTAACTTGTGCGCGGGCACGCCGCGGGCCATGTAGGTCCGCAAAATGGAGTCTGCGTTGAGGTCGTTGTCGCCGTTGGCGCCGTACAAGTTGGAGTGGTAGCCCGTGCGCGACAGCCAGCCGGAGCCGGTGAAATCGTAGCACATGACGTTCCAAAACGTCAAGAGCGCGTCCATCTGCGGCACAAGCAACGCGTCAATGTTCTCTGTGCCGCCCGGCGCTGCCACCGTGAGCGCAAGCCCTGGCCGGAGCTTGTCCAAGTTCAGCCGGAGCAACCGGAGCAACTCGACGAGCTGCTGCGCCTCCTTGCGATTGCTGGGATACTCCCAGTCGATATCCACGCCGTCAAACTTGTACCTGGCGACTAGCTGCATCGTTGTTTGTACGAACGTGTGCATTTTGGCTGCGCTGGCCATGGCCAGCTTGAACGCCTCGTGCGTGCCCCACCCTCCAATCGACACAATCACCTTGACCGAGCGGTGGGCCGCTTTGAGTGCCGCCAACAGCGCGAGCGAGCCCCGGCAGCCGTCTGGCATCGGCATCTCGGTGTCTCCCCACGGATCCGAGAGGGACACGGTGCCTGTTTTTGCGTCAATCTTTAAGAAGGCGTAGAAGACGTGGGAGAGCTTCTCTGCGGGCAAGTCCAGCACGAAGTACTTGTCGTCGTAGACGCCCCAGCTGGAGAAGTAGATGCCGGACACGTACAACATGATTTGTGTGTTTTTCCTTTACTTGTATCTATTGAGCGAGCAGCGTTTTGCGGGGTAGCACAGAGAGGCTAGTATTTGCCAGTGACTTTGGTTTTGAGGCGTCCGGAAAGTAGCAGTTCGGCTCGGCAGACGTAACTGACACAGGGGCGTAGCAAATGTCTGGGCGTAGCAAATTTCTGGCTGTAGCAAATATGGGCGTAGCAAATGCCTGGGCGTAGCAAATGCCTGGGCGTAGCAGATGCCTGAGCAGCAGATCAGGTTTGGGGCCAGGTGCAAACGTGGAGCAGCAGCGCGCACAACAATATTACTGCGCAGCGTCGGCGCGGGCCAGTGCGAGAACCAGCCTGCGCACGGCCAGCAACAGCTCAACGGAAGACCATGCTGGACCTCGTCCCCCTTTTTTATTTTGCCCGTTCTTGTGTGTACCAAGCGTTTTTGCCACCGCAACCAACACACACTTGGGTATTTTCTGCAAGCACAAAACAGCAAACCGCAATTTGGCGTGTTCCCCAGCGTACCTCACTGTCCGGCTCCAGCAGCGCGGGTGCGAAATCTCAGGCCGGCTTAGGCCCTGAGGCCCGCTTAGGCCCTGGGGCCCGCGTTCGGCACCACACGCCTTACACTCGGCTTCTGTGAGAACCACACCAGCAAACCACAGAGGCAAAGCACCCCGAAATACCGCCAACGTTGCTGAAACATGTCCCTCGCCGACTTCGTGGCCTCTGCTAGCGCCGGGCTCCCCGCCGCCGTCACCGACAGAGTGTACAAAGATGATTGCATGTACTCGTTCGATACCGCAGAGAATAACGCCCTAGGGCTAGACGTCTGCATGAGTTGTTTCCAGGCGTTTGCCCGGACACCGCAGTACAACTACACACAAGATCACTACGCACAGAAGCGCCACCTGCTTTTTGTTAACATCACAAGGGCACTAAAGCCCGAGCTGGTGCGCACGGCGCTCGAGGAGGAGCGCGTGCGCCAGAACAAGGTGCCCAAGCTTGAAATCGTGGCGCAGAAGGACCTGGACCTCTACGACACCGCCACGTCGGTGTATGTGGCACCACGTGACGCCAGCTTGTCCATTGACGAGTGCCCTGCTGCCGTTCGGGACTTGGCGCGTGATATTCTCAGCGCAAACTCCGCCGGCGTCAACGACGACATCAAGGCGTGGGAGCTGGAGGTTTTCCCGTGCGAGCACTCGGCACACATCGAGACTCAGCACCCGCTGCTTCAGGGCGACCTTGCGCAATGCGCTTTGTGCGATTTGAGGGAGAACTTGTGGATCTGCCTCACTTGCGGCGCCATAGGCTGCGGACGTGAGCAGTTTGGCTCGTCGTTGAGGGGTAACTCTCACGCCTTGGCCCATTTCCAGTCGCTGGGCCACCTGGTTGCCGTCAAACTTGGCTCGCTCTCCGCGGATCCCGAAAGCTGCGATTGCTACTGCTACCAGTGCAACGACGAGGTGAAAGTGCCAGATTTGGCGGCGAAGTTGCTCCCGTTCGGCGTAGATCTCACGTCTGCGGTCAAGTCCGAGAAGAACTTGATCGAATTGAACCTCGACACGAACAAGACGTGGCAGTTCAACTTGGACGGCGCGTCTGGCGGCAAACTAACGCCTGTTTTCGGTCCTGGGCTCACCGGGCTCCAGAACCTCGGCAACTCGTGCTACTTGAACTCCGTGGTGCAGTCGCTCTTCAGCTTGGACGCATACAGAGAGTTTTTCCGGGACAAGCTGTTCGACAAGAGCATTGCCAACCCTGCGCTCGACCTAACTTCGCAGATGATCAAACTATACGATGGCTTGCTCTCCGGACGATACTCCAAGCCCAACGTTTTGAAGGGTGACGAGTACCAAACCGGTATCAAGCCGTCAACGTTGAAAACGCTCTTGGGCGCAGACCACCCCGAGTTCAAAACAAGCAGACAGCAGGACGCCAACGAGTTCTTGTTGTATCTCTTTGACAAGTTGGACCAGGAGTTTGGCCTCACGCTCAATAGGGATTTCAAATTCTTGCTCGGCTCCAAAGTGGTTTGCACCGAATGTCACAAGGGTTCCTACAGCGAAAGCTTGGTGGACAACGTATCCGTGCCGATCGAAAGCGAAATGGAAGGCGTGGACGAAAACAACGCCAAGCTCTACAAAGAAACAGATCTCCTGAAATCTTTCCGCGCATTTCACTCAGAGGAGGTCATCGAGAACTACAAGTGCGATTTCTGCGGAAAGCTCACCAATGCAGTCAAGCTGGAAGGTTTTAAAACGTTCCCCAAGTACCTTGTCGTCTCTTTGCAAAGAATCAAGCTCGAAAACTGGGTGCCCGTGAAGCAGGAGGTGCCCGTTCTGATACCCGAACAGATCAACCTCGGCAGCTTCACGTCACCGTCCATAGAGGGGGACGATATCGAAGTGAAGGAAGCCAGCTCAGCATCCCAAGCTCTGGCGTTTGTGCCAAACGCTGAGGCGCTCTCGACGCTTGTCGGCATGGGTTTCAGTGAACCTCGAAGTCTCAGGGGCCTCTACAACACCGGCAATAGCAGTGCGGAGGACGCCATGAATTGGATTTTCGCTCACATGGACGACGCCAACATTGATCTGCCATTCGTGGCATCAGCACCAAGCGGAGAGACACAGGGCTTCAGTGAGGTTCTGCAGGACTCGATCGATGGCTTAGTTGCAATGGGCTTCAGTGCCAAGCTCGCCAAAAAGGCGCTTCTTCTCAATCGCAACGATGCTAATGCTTCGGTTGAGTGGCTCTTCAATAACCCCCAAGATGACGGAACAATCGAAGAGAATGCGAAGCCGGTTATCAATCTCGCCAAGGAGACGGAAGCATTGACGAAATCACTTTCTAGTGACGACGCCGCTCGCAAGAATGGAAACTACAGGCTCAAGGCTGTGGTCTGCCACAAAGGCACTTCACCTCACACTGGACACTATGTTGCGTTTATCAAATCAGAGGGCCATTGGCTCCAGTTCAATGACGAAAAAGTAGTGCAATGCGACGACAATATCGAAGACGTTGTGAAGTGTGCCTACATATACTTTTTCGAAAGGGTTTGATGCATGCTGTGCGGCGTTGTCATTAGCAATTAATTGCCTTCGATTGGGTCTGCACACAATGGCTGCTAAATGACACCTTGTCCTTCCAGCGTACGATACTTTGAAACGATTCCGGGAGGTAAAGCTTTACGTGAAATGCTAATTCTGAAACTCGACATATATGGCAATTTGAGGAGCGAGCGACCGTCCACTTTGGAGTTTTGCGTGACGGAGATTCTGTGGCCACATGCTGCTATAACATTGCCTGATGCCGTGGGTACAATGTGCAGTATGTTCCGAGGTGTCCCCACTGAAAAGTTCCTTCATATAGGAAACATCGTGAGTCAAGTCTTCGCCAACCTAACGTTCGATTGAAAAAAAAGAACCTGCTGTACAAAAAGGAACTACATTATCAAGAATGTTCATTGAAAACGCGCATTTCGGCGACAAGTCCAGAATGGAAGACTGGAGGAGTATGTTTCCGCGCACTTTTTAGCGAATATCGCAAATGACTAACATATCTTAGTTCGTGGCTACGACCCTTTGACCGCACCGGACCTCTTGCAACACGAATACCCCCTTTCTTCTGAGAGCTCCGAGCAGATCTTGAAAGGAAGAGATGAGGCTGTTGCTATTTTGAAGGGCGAAGACGACCGTCTCATGGTTGTGGTTGGCCCTTGCTCCATACATGACCCAAAGGCTGCTCTTGACTACGCCCACAGATTGAAGAAAGAGGCTTTGAAGCACAAAAACGAGCTCCACATAGTTATGAGAGCCTACCTTGAAAAGCCCAGAACCACCGTTGGCTGGAAGGGCTTGATCAACGATCCAGAGATTGACGGCACTTTCCAGATTAACAAGGGTCTCAGAATCGCACGTAAGTTGTTCGTTGAGCTCACAGAACAGTTGCCCATCGCAGGAGAAATGTTGGATACTATCTCTCCTCAGTTCCTCTCGGACTTGTTCAGTGTAGGAGCTATCGGCGCCAGAACCACCGAGTCTCAGTTGCACAGAGAGTTGTCCTCCGGTCTCTCCTTCCCCGTGGGCTTCAAGAACGGTACCGACGGTACCTTGGGAGTTGCTATCGACGCCATGAGAGCCGCCTCGCACCCCCACCACTTTTTGAGTGTCACGAAACCTGGAGTTGTTGCCATCGTTGGAACAGGCGGCAACGAGGACTGCTTCGTGATTTTGAGAGGAGGCAAGAACAGCACGAATTTCGACGAGAAGTCTGTCCAAGAAACGAAAGCTGCCTTGGCCAAGGCAAATGCCACCAACGGCAAGGATGCTGGGCGCAGGATTATGATCGATTGCTCGCACGGTAACTCAAGCAAAAACCACAGAAACCAACCTTTGGTTGCCGCCGAGGTCGGCAGACAGGTCGCTGCCGGTGAGGAGAGTATTTGCGGATTGATGATTGAGTCCAACATCGAGGAGGGCAGGCAGGATGTGCCTCCAGCTGAGAAGGGAGGTAAGGATGCGTTGAAGTACGGATGCTCCATCACCGACGCGTGCATTGGCTTTGACGACACCATCTCTGTTTTGCAGCAGTTGGCAGACAGCGTGAAGGCCAAGAGAGCTCTTAAAAAGTAAACTGTTTATACCTTAATTCTATATTTTGTCGAGGGCCTCGGAAAATCTCCGTCGTATGCGCCTCGTTACAGTTCTCTCATTCATCGTCGTCGTCGTCGTCGTCAGTCTCGTTAAACTCGATCATTAGGCCAGCTTTCTGAAGCACGGTGTCCCAGTCACACGTCAAAATCACCAAGGTCTCTACTACGCCGATCAAGAACATGCCGCTGCCGACGCCTATCCACAAGCCTTTCAACTTGAGGTCCGTGGTTTTCGAGAGAACGAACGCCAAGGGCATCGCAAACGCGTAGTAGGCGAGGAAGTTGATGAGTCCTCCGATCTTCTGGAGCCCCTGTGCTCGGAGAATGCCGCTTGCAACGGACGCCAAGCCGTCGAAGATCTGCAACACCGGCACGAGCGGCGTGAAAAGCGAGACGGTGAGCTCGATGACATCAGGGTCGTCCGTGAAAAGCCTCGCAATGATACCTCTGAACGTGAACAAAAATACGCAGTTGAACACGGCCACGGCGAGGCCGCAGAGCAAGCCGACCTTCGTGGCGAGTTTGGCGGAATAGAGGTTCTGCCCCCCAACAAAGTTGGCAATACGCGTGGACGCGGCGATGCTCACGGCAAACGGAATCATGTAGGTGACGGAGGCCACCGAGCCCACGGCACTCTGCGCGGCCAACTCGGTGGTGCCGAAATACAGGGCGAAAAGTGTCATGACCTCGTACGCAACGTACTCGGACTCGAGCATGACGATGCCCGGCACCGCCAAGTGCGAGAGCTGGCTCCAGTTCAGGAAGAGCTTGGAAAACGGGCAGAAGCCGTACCAGCACTTGGAGCCGTCGACAAACGCGACGTACAACACAAGCAACACGGACATCATCCAGAAGTTGATGACGGTGGCGATGGGCGCGCCGACGAAGCCGATGCCGTATTTCTTGTTCCAGACCAAGAACCACGAGAGAAAGATGTTGACGGGCGCGCTGACGAAAAGCACGCCGGTGCCGGCCTCAAAGATGCCCTGCGCCTGCAAAAAGCGCTTGGCGTTCTCGAAGAAGATGTACGCGGGCCCGCCGAGGATCTGCACGCGCAAGAACTGGGTGGTGAGCCGCAACACGTCGTCGTTCTCGATGACGTAGCGCAAGAGCGCTCCGCTGTTCCACCAGAAGAGCGCACACGGCACGTACACCACCAACGAGAACATGGTGCAGCGCTGCACGTGCACGGACACCAACTCGTAGTTTCCAGCGCCATACGCGTGCGGGCACAACGTGTCGAGCGCGGTGGCTATGCCCTCAAAAACCGCAAGCGTGATGGTCGAGGTCATAGACGCCAACGACACCGCGGCAAGCTCGTTCTTGCCGAGGTGGCCAACCACGAGCAACGACACGATCGAAAAGAGGTGCTCGAGCACGAACGTGACCACCAACGGAAGCGAGTACCGCATCAACATGCGCGCCTCGGTGCGGTACGTCGTTTTCAAGTTCGCAAAGTCCTCAACCAGCAAGTACAGCCCCGCGGACTTGCTGTCGGACGCTAGCGACGCGTGGCTGCGCCGCGACCCGTGGGACCGGCGCTCCGCGGCATGTTCCGTAGCCTCGCCGTCGCTGTCCGCGGCGTTATACCTCCGCTGGTGTTCCTCCAAGAGCCAACTGTGGAAGGATTCCTGGTCTGTAGCCGTATGGGCGGAGCTGAGCGTCGACGGGAGCGACCGGGCCGACGTCACGCTGGCGCTGTCGCTGTCGTCGCCCAATCCCGTGTACACCAGGCCGGATTCGTCGAGCGAAAGGAACGATCGCTGGTCTTCTGCAGCTCCGTAGCTGAAGAGCGGATAATTCGTCGACGGCGGGATGTAGAGCCGGCGCCGGCGGTTGCTCGCCGTGTTGGGGTTGGCGAGCTGGTTGATAACCTGTGAAAGCACCATGGCGGTGGGCGGTTTTGGTGTAGAGCTGGCGGGTTTTTGGAGGTTTGTTTGGGGCCTTTAGAGCGTAGACGGTCTGGGCGGTGTGGGCGGCGTGTGAGTGGTATATGCGCCCAGAAGCGGCCGGTTTTGTGCTGACTGTGTATTTGATGTGGCACGTAAGCCTCGGCTTTATCTGCCAGCGTGTTTGGGTTTGGTGTTGGTGGTGTTTTTGGTGGGTGTAGGTGGGTTTTTGGCGCTTTCGGACTTGGCGATAGCATCACCGCGATGCCGGGGCGCGCACGCGATAAGCGGTTGCGGAGGAAATCTGCGCGCAGAAAACCGCACTGCGCCAATCCAGCACAGTGTGCTGCTGCTACTGCTGCTGGTATGTTGTGCTGGTGTGTTGTGCTGGTGTGTTGTGCTGGTGTGTTGTGCTGACGTGTTGTGCTGACGTGTTGTTTGCTTGAGGTGCTCTCGCTTGGGTGTGCTGCCGTATGAGCGCTCAGTAGTTCCACCACTCTACTTCCGCCACTCTCTTTCCATCCAGTTACTGCACATGTATTCTGATCCTCTCTATTTACTGGCCATGGCCATCCTAGAGCAACATCCACACTCCACCGCCAAGCATCGTGCCCAAGACAACGAGCGTAAGCACCGCGGCACCAGCCTTGTCGCCCGTAGAAACGTCAATCAAATTCAGGTTCGTGGAAGTGTCCGTGTTGTTGCCCGCGCTGACGTCGTTGCCGGCGTCCGAGCCGCCGGTCTCCGGCGTCAACGGCGTGACTTGCACGGAAATAAGCGACTGGATAGTTTCCAACGCAGACATCTGCTCGCCGAGCCCGTATCTCCCGTCCCAGCCGCTGACCGACCAGTTCTCGCCGCAGGTGTCGTGGCCGTCGCCCGAGCACGACTGTGCTGCGGCCGCGGCGCTCGGCAAAAGCCAGCCGGTGACAATGGTGTCGTACGTAGAGGGCATCATGACTGCGGTTAAGGCCAAACAGCGCGCAAGCAACGCACGGAACCCACGCTGGTCGTTGTTGCAGGTGTTGCTGTACGCGCACGTCGTCTCGGTCATGATGCTGTTGTTGAAGAAGTACGACGACGCAGTGATGATCTGCTGCGCGCTCAGCGACCACTTGGAATCGCCCGTGGTGTTGTACAAGTACGCGCAGCCCGCCATAAAAATCCCGTACGTGTACGACCACTTGTGCTCAGTCAAGCCCGTGCAGTTGTTGTCGTCGTTCGCGCCGTCGTAGATGACAAAATCCGACGTGCCGTTGTTCGCAAAGAACCCCACGTCCCACATCCAGTCGTACACGCGCTCCGCAGCCTCCAAGTACATGTCCTCGCCGGTGTAACGGTACAAGCGCGCGGCAAGGTGGAAGAGGCAGCCGTTCGCGATGGAGTTTTTGTAGCTGTAGCCGGTGCTCCAGGTGAAAATCTGCCATCTGAGCCCACCGCCGCACGTGGTCGTGTCCCAGCGGTTGTTCATGGAGTTGAAAAGCGCCTGCACCAAGTTGAGCCAGCTGTGGTCCGACGGGTTGGTGAAGTTCCGCTCCACGGCCTGCATGATCGCCATGCCCCACACGCCCTGGTCGTCGTTACCCTCAGTCACGCTCTGGTTCGACGGCATGTAGTTGTTTTTGGACCCTCTCTGCGCGTACATCGCGTCGTAGAGGATCCCCTCGAACGTGGTGTTGTCCGACTGGCAGAACGACCAGTAGTCGACCCATCCGCCAAACATTAACCCGGCCTGCCACCAGTAGTACGGCGCAACCACCATCCCGATGGTTCCGCCGTAGGTGAGGCCCGTATAGTAGTCCATTTCTCCGCGCACAATGGCCTTGGCGGCCTCGCAGATCGACTCGGTGGAATCCGTGTCGAGCGACACGCACACGGCCGTGGTGGCCCAGAGAACCAACGCTGAAAACGTCTTGAACAGCGCGTACATGCTATAAGGCGAGAGAGCTGCCGGCCGGGGAGAAAGAGTGCGTAGGTTTGTTTTTTTTTCACTTGCCCACTAGATGCAGAAAGTAAGGTGCACGTGATCTCGGTCAGAGGGGTGTATTGCTGTGCTTAGTTGCAATCGGGGTTTGCCAACGTTTGTTGTGAGGTGTGTTTGGCGCTGTGGGTGAGGTTTTCGTGTGTGGTTTCTTTTACAGGCTCTTTCAAGGGCAGATCAGGCAGTGCGGGTGTGTGCAGGACGGTGTCTTGGCCCTTTCCAGGAAGCCTTGGCCCGGCTGTGCGAGGCACTGGCTGCGGGGTGGGAATGCACTGCTTGAAGCTTGCCGCGGGTTTTGTATATGTGTGGGTGGGTGTGAGTGAGTTTGTGTATGGGATTTGCTTCAGGTTTGTGTTCGTTTTTTTTGTTTTATTTTTTGTTCTGTCTGGTGACCGTGGAAGTGCTATTATTAGCTGTTCGAGTGTTCGCATTGTGCGTTCGCGTGGTCAAGTCTCCGCAAAATCGCTGAGTGTAGGATGCGGAATGTGAGAAGCGGAAATATCCACAATCTGGGGTTGAGGCATGTTGACCGGTACGTTCAACAACTTCTTGCAACCAATTCTTGCAACCAATTCTTGCAACCAATTCTCACAACATTACTTACACTTACATTAACCGGTTCTTGTAACAGCTACTCCTCAGCCACTTTATTTTCGCTGCTTTTTCCACTTTTTATTTTCTCCGCTTCTTAGTCACTTACATTGCACCCACTTGCCGCCACCACTCTTACAGCCTGCCTCGTCTGGCATCGGCTGCTCGGACAGCCTGCCACTAATATAAGCCACTTCTTAACATTGAGCGCTCTGCAACATATAATCTTTCTCAAGTAGTCTCTTTCAACCGCTCCACTGCCATGCACCTTGGTAGCCATGTACCTCCCTCAATGCCCATCGTCCCCTCCACGAATTGAGAAAATCCGCAAGAGCGCCCGAAGCGTACTGATGCAGGCCCGGTTGTTTGAAATCATCACAGTATCGTCGCCACTGAGCGTCTCAGTGCTCTGACCTTCAAAGCAGTCGTTGGTAACCACCTTTTCCTGCTTAGTCTGGAAAAACAAGCTCGATTTCGCTCGGTCTAAAAGCACACCATTCCAGCCTGCCTTCACAGCGCCAACAAAGTCCTTGTCGTAGCTGTCTCCCACGTGCCACGTGTTCTCCAAAAACGCAGTCATGTCTCCGGCGCCCGTCTCGCGCTTATCTATGGCGTAGTACTTGTTGGCGATTGTGCGGAAGAATTCCCGGCTGGGCTTGGCCACGCCCAAATCGTACGACAAAAATGTGCTTTCCTCCGGGAAGTACTTGGCAATCCCGAGGCTCTGCATAATGGGAAACACCCGGTGGTCAGAGTTGCTGGCCCCTACAACCCGCACATTATGCGCCTCCAACTGCTCAAGAACTGGCACTACATCGCCAAATAGCTTGTATGCCTCGGAGCTGGAGAACCGCTCGATAAGCCGGGCGCACAACTTGTCCGCAAAGGAGTCGTTTTTCGGAAGGTTGTACACTCGCAATATGAGCTCCAGCCACCAGTCGCGGTACGACGAGATTTCCGGCGACATCTTGCCGTAGTTCGGGTACTGCTGCTCCATCTCACGGAACGCCTTTACAAAGTCCTTCTCGATGCTTTGCTTCAGCTTGTCGATGCCAAACTCCCCGTGGGACACCTCGTAGTACTGTTCGAAGATCGGTGCTCTGGGAGTGAAGAGAGTGTTCCAGAGGTCAAACGACACCAACTTCGGCTTGTCGAACAGGCTCGCCGTCTGCGACTTGCTGATTCTGTTCGGGTGGAGTGGGTCTGCGATGAGAGATGCTCTACGCGTGGTTGCCCGTGCAACGAGTTTTCCACGGCTGAACATGGCTGATAAGATAACGGCTGATAACGGTTGCTAACAGTTGCGAACAGTTGCGAACAAGTTGCGATTGCGAAATCCTCCGGCCCATGTTCGCGAAGAAGCAAAATTACCACTAAAACATTTTGCCCCAAGAGAAAAAGTGCTTGTATAAATAGTTTCCGTGCTTACACTCTATGCTAGCAAGACCTCCCAGCCCCACTCACGCATAACCGAGCTCCAGTGGAGCTTGCTGGTGATGCCCTTTTCGTCGGTCATGGAGTCCGTGCGCATCGCTGCAACCACGTCTTGCAAATGGTTCGACACGTTCCTGGGATGGTCAAACGTGAGCTTCTCCATCACCTTGCGCTCCTCCGCGTCCTTGCGCATGAAGCTCTTGTGCTCATCTTTTCTGCGCCACACCTCCTTCACCACTTCGAACGCACGGTCGATGTTCCCGATCCATATTCTATTAACAAGGAGCGCCCACCTCGCCTCACACCACTCCCGTTCCTCGCCAGGCAACGCCTCACACGAGCTCACAAGAAGCGGGAAGATGTGGATAATGTAGAGGTTGGAGCTGCTTGGTATGGACGCCAACAACACAAAGATTTTCTCCGCCAACTGGTGTGACAGCGTCAGAGGAACCTCCGGAACTGCCTCGTGCAAGTAGAGGAGCGTAGCATAACGGTACGCCTCGGCCGTGGAAACACACGAATAGAGATCCCAGGTGGACTCAGAGTCGTCCGCGTTCATCATCTCAGCGAAGTGGCTGGAGATGTTTGGCTTCCAATCGGTCAACTGCCGCTTGAGCTCTGACGCTTGCGAGATGTTGGTCAAGTTGTTTCGCTTCGGCCTTTCTCCCAGCTCCTGGTCCTTGCGCACTTTCGAAATCAAGTTCGCTACCTTGCCCATGATCAGGAAAAGCGACTGCGCACACCCCAAGAGAGGGTCGACGTAATCGTTGTTCTGGAGCATTGTGTCCAAATTCTCGAAGAAGTTCGTATGCGTGTTAGTGCCGGGCATACCGCTGGACGAAGTCAGGTGCTGAGAGTCCGTGGGCGATTCGTACTTTTCCAGGGTTTTCGAGCTCTTGTTGCCCTCGTCTCTCTTCTTCTGCGTTGTCTGCATGAACTTAGTGATAGTTGCGACAAGATCGATTCCTTTATCGTCATGCCCACTGTAGCTAGTCATCTGCGACAAAACCTCAAAGTAAATCCACTCATTGAACAAAAGCTGCACATTCTTGGGAATGTACAAGCCGCCGAAGCCGCCGTGCGCGTGATGATGCTCATCTGACTCGTCGGAGTGGTCCTCGATTTTCTTCCACTCGTCATCATCAACGAGCACCAAACGGCTCTTCAAAGCTTCGGCCTTTCTCTCGTCCTGCACTTGCCTCTTGCTGACTTCTGAATACTGTTTGATGATACTGAGAACTTTTTGAATCATGCTCTTCGCTCCTTTCAAGTGGGCGATTCCACTAGAGGTATGTGTGTCCCAAGACTCACTCACGGCAAGATTAAGGCAAGTAGCCAACGCAACGTCAGCAGGCAACTGGCATTGAGAGGGGTCCCCGGTGTCTGACCTCGACAAGCCGGTAGCCAACTCAAAAATGCACTTTTTCATGTAAAAATAGCCTTTAGACCGCAAGCTCATGCTGCTTTCGTGCAATTTGGCGTTTCCGGCGAGATGGAACAACGTCATTGACGCAATGGAGTTGAATAAATACGAATATTCGGTGGCGAGTGGCAAATAGATGTTCCTCCAAGGATTTTCGGAAGTACCGGACTTGATGGACATGATTCCACAAGTGTAAGTAGAATAGAGGTACAAAATCTGCTCCTGCTCTGAGGTCTTCAACAAGCTCGCGTTCGACTGTGCTTTGATGATCGATGGCGACTTCAGCTCATACCTGATGAGCCTGTTTCCGACATGGCTCAATAGCACGCTGGGAGATCTATCCTGAACGAGGCCATGCTGAAACGCATCTTTGTTGGCAAAGTCGGTGAGTTCCAATTCTCGCGACTCAAGGTATGGTGTTTGCGCGTTCGAGAGAGACGACAAATCAAGAGGGCTCAAGGCGTTTATGTGGAAGTGTTCGCCCATCATTGGATGCGACTCCGCCATCTTTCGCTGGTGGTCATCGTTCGTGAAGACATAATTTATGAGCGCCGACAACGAGGGCGTGAGATTGGCGTCCAGTAACGCGTCTTTTCCGGCAGGCGTAGTGATGATAGAGGGAGATGGGGCTGGGTTCTCGTGCGCCCACTCTTTGGGAGTTTCGGTGAGGGCGGATATTTTTGAAGACATCATCTCCTCTTTGATGGGAAAGTGGTGCGCACTCAGACCATCGGAGTGGACCAAGGCGTTTGAGAATTTCACCTCGGGCGGTCGTGAGCTGATCTCGTCCACCGCGGCCTCTGCCAAGGAGTGTAAGCCGGTGGCACTGCGCATCTCGTTGCGGAAGAGAGCAAGGTCTGTGGTGGGCTGCGGACTCGACATTGACTGTGACCGCCGGAGAGAGTGCAGAGAGTCCGCTTGGTCGACTTCGTTAGTGCTATAACTTCTGCGCAACTTTTTTGCCTTGTGCCCTTGCGTCGAGTCCGCATCAAGGTACGTCTTCGGGTTGATGCCCATGTCTATAAGTTTGTTTTCGAGCCTGATGTCCTTGGTGGTCTTGCCCAAAACGGAGAGCGAGGTTAGCTCGATATGCTCCTTTAGCAGGATGGACTCGGGCCCAGCGCTAGGCTCGCTGGGAGAAGTTCGCAGCGATAGTGTGCCGTGGGAGTTGGAATGCAGATTAGTGGAGGAGTGACGAGACATTTTTTCCGACGAGTACTCACGGCTCGACGAGGGCCTCTTTGTGGTGTCGTCCGCGGCGGCGGCAAACGCCACTTCCTTGCCATCGTTGAAAGACTTCCACTTGAAACGGGTGGCGTAGCCAGCGCACGGGATGTTTTTCTTAATGCAGTTGAGACACGCCGGCTTCACCTCGTCGCACTTCAACCTTCTGCGCTTGCACGTCAAACAGCCGTTTCTGGATTTTGTTTTTCGGTTGCCGGCCGAGCCGTCGTTTGGGTGCCTTGAGCCAAGCGTCCCTGTGGGGCTGGAGGTCTCAAGCATGCCCATCGAGAGAGCGTATTGCTGTCCGGAGATGCCCAATGAATGTGGGGAAGGCGAAAACAGCGGGTGGGAAAGAGCCTGAGATTCACGAGATTTCCACTGGCTGCGTGGGTGTGTCTGACGGAGAGACAGGAGATTCCGGCCACTGGTTCCAAATTTGCAATTGCCGAGGTTTTATTCGATACGGTTAGGAAGTCGCCTGGTAGATCTGTACTTGACGCTAGCAGATACGCACAGCTATCTTGCGGGATTCGCGCGCCAGGTTGAGATAAGATATCCGAAAACGGTATTAGCATCCGCACTGCTCGCGCACCTGGCGCGCATGCAACGAGTGTCAAACCTGCACGGGCCCCACTGCCACCTCTTTCACTTCTGCGTATTATTGCAAGCGGCAGCTGCGAAACGCGCGCCATTATGCGGTCACACAATGTGGAAGTTGGACGGGCCCATTCTGAACCGGTACTTCCCCGGCTTGGGCCTGCTAACGCCAAGCGATGTCTCCGCAGTCGCGTGCGTGGCGTAGCGTACC
Source organism: Metschnikowia sp. yHMJ9 (assembly GCA_030444895.1). NCBI lineage: Eukaryota > Fungi > Ascomycota > Pichiomycetes > Serinales > Metschnikowiaceae > Metschnikowia > Metschnikowia sp. yHMJ9. Next base: position 74,129 of record JAJMQU010000004.1, on the reverse strand, counting down.
CACGGAAAACACGTGTACTTCATTGTGTCTTCGTCCACGCGTAGGTAAGTGATTTTTAGCCCCGAGTACGTGAGCATCGGAATCTCAAACGACACAGAGACTTCGTTGGACCTGTTCACGGCGTTTTTCTGTAGCGTGGAAAACAGCGAGGAGGAGGCCTTGCCCACGCCGTAGTAGCGGTCGAGCTCTGCAAGCGTCGAGGCGTTGTCGTTGTCGTTGTCGTTGTCGTCGCCAGACGCAGGAATAGCGCCTTCTTCTCGCCGGAAAAGCTCAGCGTGGACAGAGGATTCCGAGAGATGTTCGCTCAGCTGGAGTGCCACCTCGGCCATGAGCCGGACAAGCTTTTTGGAGCCGGGCAAGTCGCCGATGGCCCATACAATCTCGGAGGTGTCGACGCGGAAGCGCACGTCGCCCATCTCGCACTTGCAGCGAAAGTTTTCCTCGCGGGAGTTGTCTAGCGGGAAAAGGGCCAGGTTCACCGGGATCCGGACGATAACCTTCTGGCAATGCAATTTTTTACGGAAGCTGGTGGTGAGCGTACACATGACCTGGAGCTTGTTTTCCGCCGGTAGCACCCGGTACACCGGTGCCACCATGATAAGCGGCTTTGTTTTCTTGCGCCGCTGCTGCTCCACGCAGTACGAGAACAACTGGAACTCGTCATCCGGCGGCGTGAAGTAGATGAGGTTTTCCTCGTACAACTTGGCGAGCTCGATGCACAGGTGGAACTGCGCGTTGGTGATGGGCACTTTCATGAGCCTGCGCTGCGGCAGATTCGGCGCGGTGGGAGTTTCTGGGTTTTCGGCTTCATCGTCATCATCGTGGTCGGGCCGGAGCTGGCTGTCACCGCGCGTATTGGGCTCGTATTCCTCGTCGTCTTCGGCCTCGGCCTCGGCCGCGTCGTATTCTACCTGCGAGATGTACTTCTCGTTAAGCCCCAACTTGCACACGGGCATCCCCGAGAGGTACGAGCGCACGGAGCACACGCCCTTGATGTGGTTTGTGCGTACCAGCGCGGACTCTAGGTCGTACAAGAAGTCGACCTCCTCGTTGATATCGATGTAGATCTCGTTTTTCGCGTAGAAGATGCCCTTAGGCCGCCAGCTGATCGCCAGCACCTGCGTGCGCACAATGGCGCTGTTGATGAGGTCCGCGGCAGCGTCGCTGACGACGTCCGTGCGGTTTGCCTGGTTGTGGGTTGACCGGACGCTCTCTTTTGGTGTTTTCCGGGCCTTTTTCAGCGGCCGGCTGCGCGAGGTGCCGCTCCACGCGGTCAAAGCGCGCTCATCGTCGGAGCCCAGGTCCAGATCCAGGCCGGCGGCCGCGCCGTGGCCCGTTTCGCTGCGGTTGAGCCGCACCTTGATGTACTCTTTGAGGATGTTGAAGTCGGTCACCTGCACGAGCCCAAAGTCCACACACTCGTCGAGCAACTCGAAGATAAGCGCGTGGTTGTCGACTATGGCGTCGCGCGTGACGAGCAGGTCCGCTGTGGCCGTGTTCTGCTGGCCGTTGCCGCTATTCTGGCCGCTTTGCTGGCTGAAGTAGTGCGTTACCAACGAGTAGAACTGGTGTAGGAGCGACACCGTCAGCATGGCGTTCACGTTGCGGCGCGCCACCGCAAGAAGCAAAATGTCGTTGCGACCCCAGAGCGAGATGTACGACACGCCGTTGTGGCACGAAAACGGGCTGCGCTGGTGGGGCTGCTGCTGGAGGTAGTGGGCCGAGAACCGCGACACGATGGTGTTGGCACTCGGCACGTCGTTGTGGTACGTGCGGTGGAGGAGCAACTCGCACCGCAGGTACTCGAGCCCGGTGTCTGGCCAATGGCACACGTAGATGCCCGAGACCATGAGGGGAGTGCGGGTGGCGTGGTTTTATTTGGTGTGCCGTGCTTGGTCTTCGGTGAAGCTGGGTGCGAGTCTGATGGTGCGAGTCTGATGGTGCGAGTCTGCTTAGCGCGAGTCTGCTTAGTGCAAGTCTGTTTGGTGCGAATCTGGTGGGCGCGCGTTCCGGGGCCGTCGTTACGTGGGGCCGTCGTTACGTGGGGCCGCGGCTCTGGGGCCGCGGCGCGCGCGCGCAGAGACTACTTAAACCTCCAACCACTGGGCCACCAATGCTCCGCCAAACGTGCCTCAGCTTGTCTGGCTGGCCCGTTCTTGGCCATAGTGCTTGCCGTGTGGGTCGCAGTGGACCGCCAGTATCGGCCGTGCTGCCCTTTTCGCTGGCATTGCCTCAAAATGTCGCTTTCTTTATACGCTACGCTCACCAGAAGATGGAGCCTCTCTCCCAGCACTCGCTCGCCCGCGAGCTCGAGGCCCTCAACGGTTTGCTCCCGCGGGCGTACTGGACCGTGACGTCGACGCCGGAGTCGTCTCAGCTCGAGACTTCCTACACGCTCAAGGGCTTTGTGCGGACGTGGAAGTTTCTCAACGCTGTGGCTGCCGCAGCCCACCAGCTAAAACACCATCCTACCATCACCACGACGTACAACAAGGTTCACTTTGCCATCACCACACACGAAGCAGGAAACAACGTCACCTACATGGACACCAAGCTCGCCACGGCCATCCACAACCTTTACGCGTCGGAGTTTCTGCAGCGCACTGCCCACAACGCTTCTCCGTCGTCTGCGTTTATCATGGACAAGGCGTTTAAGGTTATCGACGACCTCACCAAGAAAGACTGACTGCTCCGCGGCACGCAGCACTGCTGGTAATAACAACAATACTCGCGTAACGTTTCCGTCGCATACCGTTTCCGTCGCATAACGTTTCCGTCGTATTCACCTAATGTACACTATACCTCCTCTCGCAAGATGTCTTGCACGTCTCGGCTCGCCGTGCAGAACGCGTCGCTGACCTTTATCGCCTCGTACGTGCCTTGCAACCTGACGATGTCGACCGTCTCGTAGTCCCAGATGTCACTGATTGTTTTTGTCTCCACCACTCTCCTCCTCGACGACTTCGTCTTCTTTCTCCGCTTGTGCAGCGCATCCTCGTCTCCCAACGTTCGCACATACGTCACCAGGAACGGAGGCGTTCCTGTGAATTTGAAGGTGATTTCCGACTGGTCCCCCTCGTGGAGATTCTGGATGATGCTGTCCCCGTGACTGATCTCGACCGACGGCAAATCGTGGATCTGGAGCTTTAGCTCCTCGTACTCCTTTTGGCCATCTGCAAACTTCACAACACACTGGTTCGCGGACGAGTCCTGCAACGCAAGAATACTCAAGTCCCCTGGTTTTGTGGCTAGGCGCGTGAAGTCATAGCTGGGGTTGGTGCTTCTGTCCTCGCCATTGAACCTGTAAAACACCGTGAACGGCGCAATGCCCGTCATGTTGTATGAGATACGGTCGCCAACACAGTAGTACTCTTTTGAGGAGCTTTTCGCAATACTGGGCACCTTCGTCACAGACACCATTGCCTTATTGTTGTCTGAGAGGCGCAGAGTTTTGCAGTGGCTGGCATCCGAGACCGACTCAAATTTGATTGCGTGCTCTCCAACAGGGAACAAACGCTCGAAGGAGCCAGATGGCTGGATATCGTTGAGGTTGATGACTGGCTCGCGAAGCCCCTTGAGTGAGAAAGGAACGCTCTTGCCGCTCTGCAAATTCGTGATGGAGCCATCAACTTCGTAAGGTGCAAGACCTTTCCATGACACGGGGATCTCAAGGTCGAAATTATCGCCCACCCTGGTCTCACACACTTGAAAGTGTTGTTTATTCACATACAACGATGGGGCAACCTTCACATTGTATTCCACCACGGTAGAGCCGGGCCTGTAAGATAGCCGCAGCATCTTTTCCTTGGTGTAATGTGCGTCGTAAACTTCGCCCAACTCAATGCGGTACGCACCTTCCAGGTGAGACGGCACCGGCAATAATACCTCTGTGTTGTCTATCGTCACTGAAGAAGACCTGACTTTCCCGCTTGGGTTCGTGATGCTGTAGTTGATTACAAATGGTTTCTTTCCTTGCAACGTCACTCTCAATCTCTGGCGCTCATCTTGGCAAAGTGGTTTCAACTTGAATGCTCCGTCCGGCGCTCGGCCCTCTATCAATTTTTGATCCGGAGTGACATCAATGGATGGCTTTGGGAAGTGTTTCACCGTCACAAAATATTTTTCATTCACGGAGCCGGGGCAGCCGTTGTTCGTAAACGAGGATATCTTGTAGACTCCTTCTTCCCGTGCGACCAAAGCAGACTTGCCGCGCAATGTTAGGGTTTTCAAGATGAGTGTGTCTTCGAGGTCGCTTACCAGAAAGACGATTTCGTCATCGCCGGAGACGCCACTGTCTGATTTGACAACCGTCGGGATTTTAACTGAGTCTCCTTCGACTATCTCAAACGTCTCTACTTTCGCAAACTCAATCTGTGGAATGTCCCTCTTGGCCGAGATAAACACTTGGCTTGCGGAAGAAATGTCCGGGGTGCATCCTAGGTTGTCCAAAACATCTTTCAAAACAACCTTGTACTCTCCGCCATCAAGTGGCGGAACGTCAACGACAAATATGTCTTCGAAAAACTCTTTCCGCCTTCCACTAGCCACCACTTTCCCGTTTGCCGCGTCCACAATCTCGTGCTTGAAGGAGAATGGGAAGTTACCTTCAAAATGTACCGGGAAGGACGCCAGCTGACCCTTGCATAAAGTAAACTTCCTAGAGCCATGGGACGTAGCATCGCCAAAGTAATACTTTGATCTCTTCCGCAAATAAAGGGAGAATGTGTTCTCGGACGCCTCGAGCTGCTGAGGTTGCTGTTCATAGTGGACGTCTTTGACGCTCTTGAAGACCAAAATATAATTGCCTTCCTGGGTAGGCGCGTACTGGAAGCTCAACCTGTCACTCATCGACTTCCTCTTGTGCTGTCTCAATCCACGTTCGCTCAAAACTGGCTTGAGAGAGGTGGACGTGTTCTTGAAGACTTCGTAGGTAATCTCAAACGGGGGAGAACCTGTGAATTGGAGATCGAACTCAAATCCAACTGTCCCAACGCATTTGTCCACGATCGGGGTATCGGAAATGTGGACGGTAGGAGGCAACGGCCGGGCTACCGAAAGCAGAGTGCCAGTTTTGGCAACCGAGCAAGGGCAGTACTTGTCTTGGCCAGACACTAGCTTGTAGGCACCTGGCTCAGAGATCCTGAATCCGCCGAGCAACTCGTCCTTGTCTCTAAATGTATAATTCGAAGTTGTGGGTTGGGCACCGCCTTCCTCTGGGCAATATTCTACGGAAACCGTCAACGGGAACGCGGGCATCTCGCTGCAGGCCAAGTGGAGCTGTTTCAGCGAGTGGTGTATGAGCCTCTTGGCGGGGTTTTTGTCCCTGATGCTAATCTCGGGCGCACGCCGCAACTGCAAAGGGTAGTTGACGTCCTTGTGTTTCGACTCCAAGTTGTAGAGCCTCTCGTTTCCAAAGGTGTCCGCGACAGAAACGATCTGGAACTCGACCTTGCCAGGCTTGTCGATATTGAGCATCTCGGGCTCGCGGAGAAGCTCCTGCTCTAAGGCGTTGCGGCTGATGCGTGCGCTCTTGTATTTGGCCAAGCCCCGCAGATCAGCGTCCACAGGACTGGATATCGTCTTGTTGAACACACGAATCTCCCGCCCGTCCTGCAGTGCCGCAAGCTGCACCGTCAACGGAGGCATGCCGAACACGGAAACCATAGGCACCGTCCAGGAGTCGGCGGAGTCGCGGTTGATGCACTTGTGGGCGGCGTACGCGGCTTGCGAGCCAGGGTACACAAACCGCGCAGACGGGCAGTACCCGATTACAAAGTCGGACTTGTACGGGCGAATGACCATGCCGCCCACGTCGTAGACCTTGTGCACTTTGTAGTGGCCGGGCTCCCTTATGTCGATGTCGACGTAAAAGACCCGTTCGTCGGAGGTGACGTACTGCGGGAGTTTTGCGTAGGCGGAGTGGTCGTGCTTCAGAAGTTTGCGCACGTCGCTGCGCGAAAAGTTGAGCAACTTCACCACGTTGTACGGCGACGTGTGCTGGATCTGCAAGAGCCCCACGTCGTTCGTCGTGTTGAACTGCACGGGCAACTTGACCGACGTGGGAAAAGTTTGCGGGTCCAAGTCTGAGTCTGCTGGCTCGAGACACATGTTGCCAAAGCCGAAGGGATTCAACATCACCGACGACTCCGGGAGGTACTGGATTGTGTAGCGGCCCTTGAAGTGGGCGTTCGGGTCGACGGAGTACTGCGGCACTACAGAGTCGCCGCCGATGGTCAACTCGCGGTGCTTGTGCACGGCGTTCCACATGGGCACAAAGATGCTGGAGAGAAGCGGCAACGCGCTGCTGCTTGTGAGGAGAAAATTGAACACGTTCGTCGCCACGGTGAATAGTAGCGTCACGAGCGGCAGAAACGTGAGCAACGGGATGTTGAGCACGGGTAGCGTCCAGAGGAAGAGCCCGTCTAGAAGCGCGTACTTGAGAACAAACGTGAAGTTGTTCAACGATGTGAACGAGTTCACGAGCGGGCCGGCGGCGCCACCTGACCCTGCGGCAGCATATGCGTCCGCCCGTACAAGCAAAATGTCGTAGATTTTCCAGCATTGGAGCGCTACAAAGAGCGACGCCACGAAGAGTCGCTGCGACGCTGCGTCCACGATGTGTAGCGGAATTAGCGTGGCCCCGGGCGGCCGCCGAGCATCTGCGGCCGCCGGCAGCGGCGTTCGGCGCAGCTTTGGGTGTTGTCGGCCTTCCATTGCTATGGAGCGGGCGTTTTTGTGGGAGAAATGCGGCACGTTGGTGGTGCTCTGTAGTGTAAACACGTTGATTTTTGGCGTGCTCGCTGCGCGCAGAGCAGCGCTCAACGCTGCGAAGCAGTAGCGTGAACTAAAGTAGGCATGGGTAAAAAAAGTAGCACAGACAATTCAAAAGGAAAACAAAAAAATAGGCATAATATCGTCTATCCACGAATACGTCGGGTAGTGCTCGGTCAGTTGTTGAATGTTGTACGTTATGTCGTAGTTGTGTTGTGTTGTACGCTGTGTGTCCTCTTGCTGCCGTCCTGCAGGTACTCTGGGTGCAAATTGTCGTGCGAAATGTATAGTAGTAAAGTATGTAGAATGCAATGCGCGCTACTCCTCGAGCACCCACAGCCCGTGCTTCTTGACTTGCACCACCTTCACCACCGGCAAGTCCCAGCCGAGGCCGCCGTCGCCGAGCGCTGCGCCGAACCGAGGCACAACGTAGCACTCGCGCTTGGTTGCCGAGAGTAGCTTGGGCTGGTACGGGTGCCCCAAGGGCTTGGAGTACGTGAGGAGGAGTGACAGCTTGGCTATGTTGGAGAGCTGGTGGCCCGAAAGGTCCACCAACGGCTTCATGCGCAACTTCGCAAGCTGGCCCTCTTTCTGATTGGTGCCCCGGTTCAACGTCTGGTAAACGAGGTACTGCGGCGGCGCAACGCCGGAGCTGCAGAGGAGCGAGCTAGGATGTATGTACACGTGTGGATCCACGTCGGAGCCGTATTGTGCCACCGGGTGCACCGTGGAGTAGGGAACACTGATGATGCTGGTGTGCTTGGAGAGCTTGATGTCTGCGTCGAGAACGTCGCTGCGGATGGCCACCTGGTCGATGAACCCGGACGCAATGATCTGCTTCATGGCCGATACCTGCTCTTTCGAGGGCACCCCGAGCTTTTTCGCCAGCGATCTTTTCTCGGCTATGGTGTCGGGCGACACGCTCGAGGAAACGATAAAGTCGATCTGTTTGCGGAGCTTCTGGATCTCTTGCATGGCCTTCTCGCGGAGGAAGTGGGCCCTGAAAAACTGGCCCTGCTTGCTACCAGGAACGTGGTCTAGCGCACACACCGCGGAGAGGAGCTTGAAGGCGTCCGACTGGCTGTCGAGTCTCGAAAACACCGCTCTGGACTTGAAAAACATCTGCCTCGTTTTTCTCTTCTTCTCGAGCTCGCCCTGAGTGAGCACAGGCGGCGCCTCGTCCGCAGAGTCGTCGGAATCGGAATCCTGACCCTTGCTTCGCGTCTTCTCCTCGGCAATCCCCGCTTCGTGCTCGTCAATAAAAGGGTCGCCGACAGACAACGCCGAAACAATCGCTATAACATACGGCAAGCACTCGAGCTGGTTGCCCACAATTAGGATTTTGGCAAAACGCGGGCTCAACGGGAAAAGCGCCATAGTGCGGCCCAACTGCGTGATCTGCTTGTTGGCTCTGTCTAGTGCGCCAAGTGTAGTCAAGAGCCTCTCCGCTCTCGCAAGCGACGAGCGGTCCGGTGGAGTAGGAAATGGGAAGTTCACAATGTGGTCGATGCCCATGCTTTTCATCGTCAAAACGGTACTCTCCACGGGCATGCGGAGAATTTCCGGAACGCTGAACTTCTCGAAAAACTCCTCGTATACCGCAGATGAGAAAAGACGGTAGCAATGGCCGGGGCCCGTCCTGCCCGCTCTGCCGGATCTCTGATCCGCGGAAGCTTTGGAAATCCAGTCCACCTCGAACGACTGCACACCCGTCTCCTCGTCGTACTTTCTTTCTTTTGACCGGCCGCAGTCCACCACGTACCTGATACCGGGAATGGTGAGCGACGTCTCCGCCACGTTTGTCGCCACAACGCAGAGCCTGCTTCCCGCTGGGGGGTTTTCAAATACCTTCATCTGGAGTTTCGTGGGAAGCATGGAGTAGAGGGGAAGGACATAGAGTGGGTCTTCGTCCGACTGGGTGGACTCACGTTCTTCGTCGAAGCCTTCTTCTTCATCAGAGTCCTCGCCCTCGTCCTGCTCGGAGTCCTCGTCTTCCTCTTCGGCTTTTCTTTCCCTGAGAGCGATGTCCAAGTCGACGTCTTCTGCTTCGAGCGTCACATTCTGGCTCACGCGGTACCTGGCGTTCTCATCCTCCTGGTAGACGGGCTTTTTTGCTTTCAGAAACGGGAACTCTTGGCGCAAACGCTTGACAAGCGCTGTGATCTCGTTTTGTCCAGTTAGAAATATAAGTATGCCCCCTGGAGGCAAGCGCTTGTGGATCTTGCACGTTTTCTTGAACGCCTCTTCGAGGTAGTCGTGCTTAGTCCTTTTGTCGAAATGCACCGACACCGGGAACTGCCTGGCCTCCACGTTGATGATAGGAGGAGGCACAGCAAACAACTGCTTGTTCTCGGAGAAGTCCGAAACCCGCAACGTGGCAGACATGATAATGAGCTTCAACGGCTTGTTGCGTTCTCTGCGAAGCCGGACAATCCTGCTCAACATCCCGATCAAAATGTCCGTGTTGATGTTGCGCTCGTGCGCCTCGTCGATAATCAACGCTGAGTACTTGTTTAGTAAGAAGTCGTTCATCATTTCTCGGAGAAGCACACCGTCGGTCATGAACTTCAACGCGGTGCCATCTGCTTGGCCCTCGTTCTTCACCGTGGCATCGAAACGGATCTGGTACCCGACTCTCTTACCGTGTACCTCGCCGAGCTCCGCCGAGACACGGTTCGCCATGGAAACGGCGGCCACCCTTCGCGGCTGCGTCACGCCAATCATTCCTGGGTAGAGCTTCGACTGTAAGTTGCCAAAGCCGGCCTCGTACAAGAATTGCGGAACCTGCGTGGTCTTTCCCGAGCCGGTCTCTCCGCAGAGCACAATGCAGTCGTGGTGGTGGATGGCCTCCATGATGCGGTGCTCCTCGCCAAACACGGGAAGCTGCATCCTTCTTTCCTGAGTCTCTATCGGGCGCGTGACGGTGACGTAGAAGGACTCGCGCTTCAACTCGGTGTTGATGGGGATTGCGTTCTCGTCGTCGGATGCCACGGCGTCATCGTGGACGCCGCCTGCGTACTGCTTCTTGAGGCTCTCGCTGAGCTCGGGAAGCACCATTTCTTTTGTGCCTTCGAGTGCTCTCACCTGCTGCTCCGCCCACTCTTTGAAAGACTCCGCGATTTTGGAGTGTTTGGGTTTGGACTGAAGTAGCCTTGGCTCTGGCTCGTCTTCCGAACTCTCTGTCCCTTCCAGATCTTCTTCACCTTCTTCCCCTTCTTCAACACCATCTTCTTCTTCTTCTTCTTCGTCCTCATCGTGGTCATGTTCTTCGCCTTCACTTTCTTCAGTCGCATCCTCTTCAGCATCAGCAGGCCCAGCAGCTGACACGTCGCCGTCGTCAATCTCGTCGTCAAAGCCACCGAACTCAGAGTTGTCCAGCTCTGGCTCAGAAATTGCAGCACTGTCGGAGACTTCTTCGTCGTCGTCGTCGTCCTCGCTCAGCACAAAGTCATCCTCGTCATCCGCCTTACGCCGCTTGCTTTCCTCCTGCTCGACTTTTAGACGCCACGTGTACTTTTTCTTGGGCTGTGCCTTCTCCACCTTCTTTATGTTCTCAAACCCGAATCCAGAGCCAGATCCTCCGAACTGCTGGGGCCGGAAATCGACAAATGTGGAGTTCGGGGCGTCCTCAGTGGCGTCTTCCTCGGCCACCTCGTCCTCTTGGTCAGACTCCCAGTCCTTCACCTCTCTTTCCTCGTACAAAATCGCCCGCGTGCGGTCGTCTGCTCGGCCCTGTCGTTCTAGCTCGAGCGCCTCGACCATTTCTTCACGCCGGGTTTGTTTTCCAGACCCTAGTAGCTTTGACGATGACAAGATGCTCGTGTCGACCTTTGTCCCGGCCAATTTCAGCATCAATTCCTTCTTCTCTTCGCGCTTGATCTGGTGCTCGATGTACTTGTCCAAGCGCTTCTTCTTGGCACGCGACATTTTGGACTCCTTCTCGTTCTCTGAATATAGCGCCTCGGCCAACTTGCGCTTGCGTTCTTCCTTCTCCGCTGCTGACATGGGCTTGAGAATCTCGGAGTTGGGGTTTTCGCTGGGCTCTGGTATTGTGCTGCTGAGAGGCTGGTCGCCGGTGTTTTCGTCGTCTGAGCCGGCATTTTCTGCTGCCGCTCGCGTGAATTGCTTGTTGCGGATGGCTTTGAGCGTGGCCCGCTTGGCCATCATGCCAGACCGTGCCTTTTCGTTGAACCGCTTGCTGTACTTGCCCATACTCTGCCAGTAGCGATGTCTGATGGCGTTTTTCGCATCTGATGCGAAGAGAAGCCTGTACAGAGCGGCGATGGAGATGGGGCAGCCAGAGCAGCAGGGCGGGCTTTTTTTTTGGGAAACAGAACTAAGGGTGACGATTGAGTGCCTATGGGAACAAATTCAGGGTGTTAATATTTTTGACTAAAAAAAGTATAACAAAAGCAGCAAAATTATGGTCTCGCTGCTGTATGTGATCTGATTGATGTCTGGAATCTACTGTCTGCGCTCCCGTGGCTGCGAACCGTAGAGCGCAGAGCAGCACGCGAGGACACCACCAGAATGAAAGAGGTAACAACGATAATGCCTACATTCTCTACTTTCTCTCCCCCAGTGCCGAAATTCCCTCTTTTCAGCTCAACAAGAAAGACCAGTTATGCCAAAAGCAGTAATAAAAGGAGCAATAATAAAAAGAGCAGTAATATTTGCACCTACAGAATGCTCTCTGGCCACAACCTACGCACAATTCTCTCCCTCAGTGTATTACACAAGTACCTAGTACTACAGCACAAATAACGTCAGTAGCACTTCTAAGCATTCCTGAGACCATCCTAGTCATCCCCCGCAGCGTCGTCGCCGTCCTCCTCGACGTCTTCCTCCGGCTCGTGGCCCCGCAACTCGTCCTGCTCCTTGTTCATGAGTGCAATGGGGTTTTCTGCCACAACCTCCTCGTCGTTGTCGTCGTCGACGTCGTCAGTGTCGTCTGCGACGCTGCGGTCTTCGGTCTCGTCGTCGTCGATTTCCTCGTCGTCTTCTTCCGCATCCGGCCCAGTCGCGCCCTGGGCTACCGTTCTGGAGTCGTTGTCCCGCAACTTTTTCGCCGCTGGCTCGTCGGACTCGGCCGTGGCCACGCCATCGCCGCGCGCCTTCTTCCTGGTGGCCTCGTTGGACTCGAACGTGCTTAGTTTCTGCTTCACCTCGGGGATAAACCCAGCGAGGTCTGCGCGCTCTAGTGCCGCAAGGATATCCTGGGCATTGACGTTTTTGCGGTCGGCGTCCTTGGCCACCTGGCGGGCGTGGAACATCAAGTGCAGCACGAACACTGTGGCGGACCGCTGGACGGCGAGGAGCGAGTCCTTGGCGAGGATCATGTTGTCGCCTGGTGTCTCTGGTGCAAGAATGTTCTTCGCTAGCTTCAGGATCGTCGACTTGGGGAAGAGGATGTCCTCGATGGAGATGACGTCACTCTCCTTGACGGACTGGGCGTTTTCGCCGTTTTTTCTCCAACCTTTGGGCGGCATTTGCAGACTGGATTCGGAGTTGGTTGTACGCGGTTGATGTATGAAGCGCGAGGCAGCAGGCTAGACCTGACGCGCGCGAGGCGAGCGAGGCCAGAGAATAAAGAGGGAAGAGAAAAGGAAATACTACAGAGGGTAAGAAGAAGAAAGTAGGGAGATGACAGATTTTTGTTGACGAGAGAACAAAGAGCATGATGAGATAGAGAGAGAGAAAAGAGAGAAAGAGAAGAGAGAAAGAGAAGAGTGTGTTAGTGTAAGAGAGTACAAGAGGCAGAAAAGTAGTGAATGCGAAAACGGGAACTGCTACAGAGGCCCGGGACGTGCCTCCGGCCCTGGCGCGCGCGGTCGGGCCACCTCATGCTGGGGCCGGAGCCAGAAGGCCAGGCCAAAACCCACCATTTCGGCCCAAACACACCTTTCTTTATTTCTTCTTATATTTCCTCTTTTACGTCTTCTTTTCGTTTGTAGACCTGGAGAAGCCAATGTGCTTCTTCCTGTAAACCCTGTCATTCGTCGTCTCATCCTCTGCGCTCTCTCCCCGCCTCTTCTCCACATTTCGCCAGCCGACATCGCGGCGTGAAAAACTACCGCCCGCTCTCGTACGTGGGCATGCAAACCAAAAACGCCGCCGCCACGCCAAAGTCCGGCCTGGTGAGCTCGGCATGCTCAGCAGAGTACGGCGTGCTAGATAGCCGCAACATAGAAAAAGTCACGCTCGGCCGCCACGAGTTCGACACTTGGTACGGAAACGGAGCGTACTTCCAGAGCCACGGCGACCACAAACTCGGCGTGGATCCCGACACCCAGCCGGGCAAACGAAGAGCCACGCTGCCGCTGCGAGGGTTCTGGCTTTCCAAACTCTACGTGTGTGAGTTTTGTTTCAAATACACAACGGACGCTCAGCGCATGAGCGCACACATGTCGGTGTGCCCGTTGAACCGGCGCTTTCCGCCCATCGGCACGCTCGTGTACGCCGACACCAGGACGCCGTACTTGATCAAGCGCGTACGGGGGTTCCGCCATGTGCTCTTTTGCCAGAACTTGCTGCTTTTCGGCAAACTCTTCCTCGACGACAAGTCTGTGTTCTACAACGTGGAGGCGTTCGACTTCTACGTGCTCTATGGCTGCGACGCGGACGCCGTCACGGAGTCACCCGCCGGCTCGGCACTCCGCAGCTACTTCCGCCCGATGGGATTTTTTTCCAAGGAAACAAACGCATGGGAGAACGACGTCAATCTCGCGTGCATATGCGTGTTCCCGCCGTACCAGCGCCTACACTTGGGCACGCTATTGCTCGAGTTTCTGTATGCGCTCGCGGCCGCCACGCCGGGGCAGCTGTGCCTGGGCCCGGAGTTCCCGCTCTCGCCGTTTGGCCGCGTGCTCTACCTCCGTTTCTGGGCCCGCCGCCTCGCGTTTGTGCTTTCCACGGCATTCGCGCTGCACAAGGTGCTCACGCTCTATGACTTGGCCGCCGCTACGGGTTTCCGCAAGGACGACGTGCTCTTGGCCTTGGAGTACATGGGCGTGCTCGTGCAGGGCCCGCTGGAGGAGCTCCGGATGCTGGTGGCCAACTTGCGAACGTGGTGCGCTGCGAATGGCGTGGACCGCTTTGTTTTGGCGGGAATGATGAGCCCCGACTGCCTACTTCTTTGACGACGATTATAGAATAATACCACGGGGTGGTCCGCATTGTAATACCACTGCTGACCACTACTTCCGACTTCTTACGACTATTTACGTGTTCTGCGTTCTGTTCTCTGTACCTTTTTGCCAGTGTTCTGCGTGCTCGCCTACACCAGCGACATCTGCTCGCGCGTCGCACCGATGCCTGTTCCCCACAGTGAGACTGCCCGGCACGCCTCTTCAGCGCCAGAGCATGAAAAAACAGCGCTTTTTCTCGCCGGCCGCCGGCCAGGAGCAGCCCACGCCGTCAAGGGACCCGCCTGTCGCAGAAACACGCGCTTTGCGCCCCGACAGCACGGGAGCAGCCCGGCTGCAAGAAGCGTCGTTGCCTGTGGCCGAGCAGCTGCTCTTCGTCGAAGACGAGGATATCGTGGAGCTCCACCCGCCAGATAACAGGATAAACGCGTCTCCGGAACCGCAGCCGTCTCAAAGCGGCCTCTCGCAGGAGCTGGAGGACCGCATGTCGCAGCTTGGCTACGAGCTCTTCAAAAGCCAGATCGAGACCATCATCGGCAACGCGCCCGCCGCCACCATACACTATTTGCACGAAAAGTACTTCAACCGGCCGAACTACATCCAGCTTGCGTCCGACGAGTACTTCCGGGGCCTCGAAAACGGCGCAACCCCGCAGAAACCCGCGGTACAACCATCAAATGGCACCGCCGCAGAGGTGCCCAATGCTCAAGAGCAACACATCCACCAGCTCATGGAGGCGCTCCACGCGCAGCAGGAAATTGACGCGGCGGAGAAGCAGCGACGTGCCTGGAAACGGTACATCGGCACGTTGGACGTCGAGGCGTGGGCCACGCGCCCGTATCTCCGGCCGCTCGCGTACCAGCAGCAACTCGAGATAAAACGCCTAAAGCCCAACAAAATCAAGAAGTCTTCAATCGTCACGGCGAAGTTCGGCGACTCGGCCGTCATTCGTCTCTACACCGTGCCTGATGCACGCGAGATTGGCCGCTTGCCGGAGGACATCACGCGGATCTTGTCGCCGTTGATTGACTTAGAGCTCGCAAACTTCGACGCTGTCGTGATGATGGAGACCCTGGGCCGCTTGTCCATCGGCGACTCGTTTTTCTTGCAGATCCGGTGCTATCTCAACAACAACACCTTCGCAGACCACGCGCTGTTTGTGGGCTCTGACGACGTGAAGACGGAGAGTCCGTCAAAAAGGCGCAGGGCCGCCAAGCCGGGCTCTTTTGCATTTTCCCTGGAGTCCGAGGGCGAGGCGGCGCTTCGGCTCAAGCAGCGCTCCATCTCGCGTCTTTTTGAGAAGCTCCAGATAACAAAGCACAACTTCAGCGACGTCGAAACCATCTCGCTCGAAGATAGCGACGATAGCCGGGGAAATACCCCAAAACCGGAGTCCGCCGCGCCTACCGACGAGCTCGATTTGGACCAGCTCAAGCAGTTCTACACGTCAAACCAGCAGTCCGATTTCCTCGAGAACTTGCCCGAGAATACCACGCCGCCTAGCGAAAACTTCAAGTTGAGCTTGCGCCCGTACCAGAGCCACGGGTTGGCGTGGATGCTTTCAAGAGAAAAAGAGATGGACTTGATCGTAAGGCTCTCCTCCAGCGACGAGGAGCGCCTCTCCACGCAGAAAATGAGGACCATTAGGGAACAGGACGATGGCGTGATGAACCCGCTATGGAGCGTGTTCAGGTGGCCCTCGGATGCCGACGCGGAAGCTAGCAACCGCGGCGGTTCGTTCACCGCTGCGCCAAAAGATGAGTTTTTCTACGCCAACTTGTATAATGGCGAGTTCTCCACGGAAAAGCCTGTTGTACGCAGCTTCGTCAAGGGCGGCGTTCTTGCAGACGAGATGGGCTTGGGCAAGACCATCCTGACGTTGGCGTTGATCCACTCGGCACCCTACGACACAGAAACCTACGACACTGGCTTTCGCAGATACGCGTCCAAGTCCACGCTTATTATCGTGCCCATGTCGCTACTCTCGCAGTGGAAAACCGAGTTCTACAGGACGAACAACAACCCCAACCACCGGTGTTTCGTGTACTACGGCGAACTGATGCAGACGGATCTCTCGCACACGCTCTGCAACCGAACACAGAATATCCCCATCGTCGTGCTCACGACGTACGGGACGGTGCAGAATGAATGGGCTAGAGTCAACAAGATGCGCGATGAGATGGGCCGTCTTCCCAAGATCGGGTTGTACTCAGTAGAGTTCTTGCGGATCGTGCTTGACGAGGGCCACACCATCAGAAACAGAGCCACAAAAACCGCGAAGTCCATCCACGAATTGGAGCTGCAGCGGAAATGGATCTTGACGGGAACGCCCGTGGTGAACAGGCTAGATGACCTTTTTTCGCCTGTCAAGTTTCTTCGCCTCGATCCCTGGAGCAACTTTTCGTACTGGAAAACGTTTGTCACGATTCCTTTTGAGCAGAAGAGGTTCCATCAGACATTGGATGTGGTCAAGTCGATTCTCCAGCCGATCTTCCTTCGCAGAACCAAGAACATGAAGCAA
Source organism: Metschnikowia sp. yHMJ9 (assembly GCA_030444895.1). NCBI lineage: Eukaryota > Fungi > Ascomycota > Pichiomycetes > Serinales > Metschnikowiaceae > Metschnikowia > Metschnikowia sp. yHMJ9. Next base: position 57,692 of record JAJMQU010000004.1, on the reverse strand, counting down.
AAGGATGGCACGCCGTTGGTGTACTTGCCTGAGAAGGAGGTTGTCATCGAGGAGCTCGAGTTCTCGGGCAAAGAAAACATGATGTACGACTTCTTCAAGTCGAGAGCGTACCAGTCGTTCAAGGAGGGTATCAGGTCCGGTAACCTCTTGACGAAGTATTCGCAGATACTAACCCACATTCTCCGGCTCCGGCAAATATGCTGCCATCCCGACTTGGTGCTGTCGAGCAGCGAGCTTGACGACGTGTGGGAGGAGGAGTTATCAAAGTACGAGACGCCGCTCGCCCATGAGAAGTTCCAGTCCGAGACCAAGATGAAAGAGGTCATGTACAAGCTCTACAAGAAGATCAACCTTGAAGAGTCCGAGTGCTCGATATGCACGCTGAGCCCAATCCCAATGGGAGAGCTCACAATCACAGAGTGTGGGCACCAGTACTGCTACCACTGCTTGGCAGACCACATCAAGTTTCTGAAAGAAAACGGCTCCGACGTTCTCTGCCCCGACTGCAGGCACCCCATCTCGAGCTATCGGTTGTTCAAGGTGCTACGCAGAGAGACAGCAAAGAAAGAAGTCAGGTTCCACACCAAGGAAGACGTCGGCGACCCGCTGGCGTCGTTTCCCTTCCAGATATATTACCACAATCCAGACCGCTCGTCTGTCAAGATCCAAGCGCTTATTGCGCATCTCAGAGAGCTCAAGGAGCAGAGTCCTGGGGAACAGGTGGTGGTGTTCTCGCAGTTCTCCACATTTCTCGACCTCATTGAGAACGAAATCAAGAGCCTCGGCACTGGAGACGAAAGTGACTTTGCCGTGTTCAAGTTCGACGGAAGGCTAAGCATGCTAGACCGCGAGAAGACATTGAGCAAGTTCACATCGCGCAGCAAGGCCGACGGCCGCATCTCGGTGCTCTTGCTTTCGTTGAAAGCCGGCGGGGTGGGGCTCAATTTGACCGTGGCAAAGCGCGCGTACATGATGGACCCGTGGTGGTCACCCAGCATCGAGGACCAGGCCATCGACAGGGTCCACCGAATCGGCCAGGACCAGAATGTCAAGGTGGTCAGGTTCATCGTCAAGGACTCGATCGAGACTAAGATGCTACGCATACAGGAACGAAAGAGAATGATGGGCGAGGCCGTGGAGGTCGAAGAAGAGGAGCGACGCAAACAGCGGCTTGAGGAGATCAAGCTCTTGTTTGACGACTGAGCGCGTCGGTCCGCCCGCGGCCACACCTCGTTCGCCTCGCTGGCCGCGCTCGCCTCACCGCGTCTTTGTACGGCTGCTTGGGCTTGAGGGATGGAGGTCCTGCACGCAGTCCCCGCGAAAGACCGCGCCCGCGAGTGCGAACTTTTGGAAGCACGGCCGAAAAACAAGAAAACACAATCTACCGACACTGCACTGTGCCCACAGAGAAAAAAAACATGCACGGTAAAGGTATGTCATATCGGCCGAAAACCGCGATACGCGTGCACAGAGAGGCAGCCACGCTGGTTTGTACAACGCTGACGCGCAAGCAAAAGCGTACTAACGTTGCAGTTTTCGATTCGCTACTAGGTGACTTGGCGCCCGTGTTTGCCAATGCCGACAAGTACGGCTTGCTACAGAAAGACGTGATTCCGTTGGGGTTCCACGAGGCGAACCCTGACGACATCGTTAGGGCGTACGAAGCTCACATTAAAGCAAAGGAGGACGTCAAGAAGACCTCCGTCGCTGCAAAGCTTGCTCTGCTCGACTACCATACGCCGTACGATCTTTTCCACGACGTGAAATTGGCGTGTGGCGTCGAGATAGTCAAGCACCTGATTGGCACGACCGAGTACAGCGAGATCGATGCGTTTTTCCGGTTTTCCACCGACTTGTTGCTACGTGAGGTGTCCGCTATGGGACTCAAGATGTTCCAGGAGAAAGAAAGAGAGGACGACGACACGCTCGGGATCTTCAGTGACGATTTCCAGAAAATTTCGCTGAACCACTTGGTTGCAAACGGCGAGTTCGTCACGTACTTCAACAAGTATACGGAGCCCGTTGCTCCGTCCTACCACAGTGCCTACTCGAGCCAGCAACCTCCGGAAACAAAGACCGTGGTGCAGCCGCTCTTCTCGGGGTTGATCGGAAAGTCTGTTTTGGACACTCGGCACACTGTCGTGCCGGAGCCGTGGCTGTTGTCAAAGGCTATCGCGTCTGGCGTCAACCAGAGTACGTCCGGCACACTCAAGGCGTTCAATAGTGCGACGTCGAGGATTCCACTACCATCGCGTTCGTCTTCCCAGGTTCTAGACGGGTTTTTCCACCCCAACTGGTACACGATAGAGGCGCCCAAGTGGTTGAACTACAAGCAGAAGACCTTGAAGCCGCCTTTGGATTCCACGTTGGTCAAGAACTGCGACGCGAACGAATTGCGCGTGTTTGAGAAGAAAAGCAACATCTCGACCATCGGGCCCTCTTGCGACCTGTCGAACACCGTGCTTAGCGAGCGAATCAAGCAGAAGGTGTGGTTCAGTAGCGTTGGGTATGAGAAGTTGCACAGCTTATCCAAGAGTCACGAGGAAAGCTCGGCCAAGTCACAGGAGGACGCTGAGCAAGAGCTATCTGACGACGTGGACTCCATGACGACGCCCCTGCCAGTTGACGAGACTAAATTGTCAGCAGACAAGTTGGGAGGTGAGACGGCTGAGTCGACCAGCCAGATAAAGCTCGAGAACTTGGCGCAGTTCGACCCCGAGGCCACGGCGTCGTTGGAGCTGTTGAGAGAGGACAAGGCAAAGATTGCCAAGTCCCCGGGAGAGTTGCAAAAAGTCATATCCGTTAACTTGTTGAGGCTAAACAAGTTGAGGCAGGAGAGGTATCTCCACAGCACGTCGCCCGGCAACCCAACACCGGCAGAGGTAGTATTGTACAAGAAGGTCGTCAAGTTGTTGACGCTACTCATCCAAGCAGACACCTCTAAGGACAAGGCGGTAGGTCTTCGATTGAGCAAGAAGTTGCCTGTGCTCTTGAACGACTACCTGGGGGTGTTGCCTGGGCCGATTCCCTCGCAGGCTGCCAACGGCAGCAAGGGCGGAAGATTGGCAGGCATTCGTGGTCCTTACAAGAAAAAGGGTAGATTTATGTGATATATATTTATATATTGCTAGCATAGACTGTATATGTGCGAAAGAAGACAGTGACGCCGTATCTTCTCTAGACATCGGCGCCATTCCTTTTCTAGACATCGACGCCATTCTCTCTCTAGACATCGACGCCATTCTCTCTCTAGACATCGACGCCAATGGAGAAGAGGTAGATCAAGTAAACGTTCAAGAACGTGATGACGACCCAGGTCAACACGGCAAGTGTGTTGAGCCAGAAGCCGTTCTCGAAGGTGTACTTCTGCAAAGTGTCTGAGGCGTCGGCCTCCGTGCTGTAGTCTCTGGTGTTTTGTCTGGATCTGCGGCGAGATAGAAGCGCGGAAGTCTCGTGGGCCGTGCTCTCCGCAACAGCATCGTCGTCAGTAAACTGGTACACGGTCATGAACCTGCGCGTGGCGGTGAAGTAGATCAACGGAGCGCTCACGACAGGGAGGATGAAGCTCAAGATCACCTGGGAGAGATTCATGATGGTGGTCACACCCTCGCGGCCCAACACCACCATGAACACGATGACCGGCACGATGGCCAACACGCGCGTGACAAGGCGACGGATCCAGGGCCGGAACGACCAGTTGATGAAGCCCTCGGAGATGATCTGTCCCGCCATTGTGCAGACAATTCCAGCGCTCTGGCCGGAAAACAACATGGACAAGGCGAAAATCAACCCCGCCGCGGGCGAGATGTAGTGCGAGAGCATCTCGTAGATGGACAACAAGTCTGCCTCGTCGGCGTCGGGCTTGCCGTACAACGTAGAGCCGGCGACAATGAGAATTGCGGCGTTGACGAAAACGGCAATGAGGAAAAGCGAGAGGATAAGCTCCGCGTACGAGTAGTTCAAGCAATGCTTGATTGCCGCGTACGACGGCTTGTACTTGGCCGCGAGACTGCGTCCGTCGGAGATCTGGCGGAACTTCCCGTGGGTAATCGGGAGCTGTTCTTCGGACGAGCTGGCGGAGCCGTCGTCTGCGCCCATAGCGTCTTCTTCCGTGGCACTGACGTTCCCGGCGGCAACGTCGTACTCCTTCAAGCGGGACTGGACAAGCGACGAGCCGAGAAACAAAGAGTGAGGCATCACGGTGCTGCCGACGATGCCGCAACTCAAGAAAAGCGCGTTCGACTCCTTGAAAATGACGCCGTGCACGGGGAGAAACCCGCTAAGAATCTCCTTGTAGGCACCAGGGACGAAGTCCACGCTGAAGAGCTCGACAACGAAGCAGACGCACGTGGCGGCAACCAACACGGTCACGATAATCTCAAAGAGCCGGGTCTGGCGCATGGTGCCGTCCTTGTGGTACGCCAAAAGCACGCAGAGCACGTCGAGCACGGTGATAAACGTGCCTACAATCAACGGGATGCCGAATAAGATCTCCAAGGCGATCGCCGTGCCAATGACCTCGGCCAAATCTGTTGCAATGATGGCAAGCTCGGCGCACACGTACAAGAGCAAGTTAAGCCACGGGGGAAACGCCAAGCGGCACATTTCCGCCAAGTCCAACCCCGTCACGGAGCCCAATTTCACGCACAAGCACTGTAGGATCACGGCGAAGATGTTGCTCATGAACACGATCACCAAAAGCTTGTACTGGTAGTCTGCGCCGGCGGCTACGGCAGTGGAGTAGTTTCCGGGGTCCATGTACGCGACGGAAACCATGATTCCGGGGCCGATAAACGACGCATACTTGCGCAACGCGGCAGCGACGCTACGCCCTGCGCTCCTCACACCGGAGGGGGTAAGCCACGACGCCAGCATTTGGTTTTAGACGACGTTGCTCGTACAGCGAGGCTAGACAGTTGGCAGCGCTTATGCGCAGGCGGGGGCAGAGAGGGCAGAAAGAATCGTGCAACATCAGAGCAGGCAATTACGGGAAAGTCGGGTTGGTTATAGGTGGATTACAGGCGGTCTATCGGTGGAGACAGGCGGACTACAGGCGGTGGTGTTTTTTGTTTTACGTTTTCTTAGCTAGCTCATACTCCTATCTGGCACTTTGGAGGCCGCACTGCGCTGCCGAAATCCGGGGAAAGGCAGAGCAGCCAACGAACACACAAACAAACGTGAAAAAGAAAATAAAAAAAAAAAGAAAACAAAAAGTAAAAGAAAATACAGCGCTGAAACACACCACGCACCAAGATCCCCACATCAACTACTCTTCGCCAGCCGGCTCCGTTCCACCCACAGTTGCTCCACCCACCCAAAAGTTGCTCCACCAAAGTTGCACCCAGTCACGTGACACGCCCGTCTTCGCTCTTCAGGGCCAAAAACGAGCCAAAGTCCAGCACCTCAAGCAAAAACAACATGGCACGAGCGCCCTTGTTCGCGCTTTCGCTGTGCTTGCTACGCCCGCTTCTGCGGTACACGGTATGCTGTCGACCCCGGTCCCCATTTTCGGCGCCGCAATGGCGCTTCTCCTCGTCCGCGACCGCCCCAGTGCTGGTCCAAGAAAGCTTAAAGAAATACATCCGGTGGTACCCCCACGACACGGTGACGGGGTCCAACATAGACACATATCTCCAGTTGCGGCGCGACACGTCGCGTTCGCTGGTGATCTTGGTGGGGGTGATCTACGAAAACGAGCAGATTCGCCGTACCTCCAAGTTGGTCGACTGCCTTCTTGCGGACCCATTGGCGCAGCGAAACGAGCAGTGGTACCGGCCGGTGACGGCCCGCTCGCGCGACGACACCAACGCGTTTGTGTGCGACGGCCACAGCTTGCTCGAGGTGCTTCCGGCGGCGTTTGTGCGGTCGGTGCACCAGTTTAAGCTGCCGTCGCCGATTTTCGACGGAGAAACCCGGCCCAAGTTCCCCGGCGTGTTCCCGCCGCTGCTGTCGGTGCCCAACAGCCTCCAGCTCATCGAGGTCAACCGGGCGAGCGACGCCGCCAAGCTCGTGGACCTCTGCTCGTTCTATATTTACGTGGCGCCCGAGCTCTCCACGCTTGCAGACAGCTTGCCCCGGCACGTGCAGAAAAAGATCCTTCTCACTGTGGTGGACAACAGCGAGTACACGCCGCGGTCCACGGAGCAGACGCCGGTGTCGTTTGCCGCCGTCTCCGCTACTCGGGGCCCGGGAATGGGGCTGCACGTGATCAAAGTCGACAGCAGCACGCTAGCCGGTGGCATTGAGCGGTTTTTGGAGCACGGCGCCAGCGCCGGAGCCCAGTACTTCGAGTGTGTCCAGGCGAGCAACGTGCTCGAGGTGGCGAAGTTTGTGCTGTGGTTCTTGCGCACGGAAAACCTCCGCGACTGGATGTTTGGCGTGATCAAGAGCGAGATTGCGTCCAACAACCTCTCGGAGACGCAGATCCGGCTGATCTACGAGGACTTGAAGCTCCACACGTTGGTCAAGGGCAGCGAGAGCATGCACCTGGAGTTGCAGCACGTGTTCATCCCGGAGACCACCGCGTACTTCCGTAAAAAGCTCCCGTGGTGGCTGCTCTACTTCCTCAACGACAACGTGGAGTACAGCGTCAGGGACTACTTCGAGCTGCACTTCATGCGCAAGAGCATCGACAGCTACAACTACTTGAAGGGCCAGCTTGTCGCGCGCTTGCAGGAGCAGAAGTTTGCCAACTACTCCGACTCCGACAAGATGCAGCTCAACAACCCGTTGCAGGCGTACAAGGCCGCGTTGCTCGACAGACGCGTGGCGGCCGAGATTCAGCCCGTGGTGTACGCGCTGCTCGTGTCTGCATTTCTCCAGTACCAGCTCCCGTTGACGGCGCTTTCTGCGGTCGGGTACGCGTGGTTGGGGGTTGGGTCTGAGACGGCCATTGCGATCGCGGCGTTGGGCTGGGTGTTGGGGTTCAACCACGTGTCGAAGACGTGGCACCGTTTCACGGAGCAGTGGCTCGGCGGCCTCTTTGACGACGTCCGGTTGGTCATTTCGAACGACTGCATGGACAAGGGCTTGATGAAGGAGCTCAACACGCGGTTTGAGGGAGCAAAGGACCTTGCACGCATCAAAAAGCAGGTCATCCAAGAGCTCGACGCCGTCTCGGACGACTGAGCGCCTACGGGCGGGGCTAGTGCACTGGTGTATTAACTATGGAGTGGGGGGTGCGGGCTCTTTGCTGCAAACACAGGGAGGCCAAACACAGGGAGGCCAGAGGGAGGCCAAAACAAGGTCGGCGGCGCAGAGCAACGCTGTAATGACGGGCGCAAGGCGCAATAAATAGAACATGGTACAGCATCAGCAGCTAGTAGCGGCAACTGCGGACTGCGGACAACCGGTTAAAGCGACGGTGGGCCTGGCTCGGCGGCAGAGCCCGGAGCAGCGCGCCCGCTGGCCTTCAACCGGACCTCCAAGCGCTCAAACTCCTTGTTCGCAATCTCCTCCTCCGGGTCGAGGATCTGCACAACTTCGTGCACCTCGTCGATGTAGTGTTTTAGCATGGACTCGATTCCGCTCTTCAACGTGTCTTCGCTGGCCGAGCAGGACTTGCACGCGCCCTGGAGCTTCAAGAAAACAGTGCCGGTCTGCTCGTCGAAGGCCTTGTACTCGATGTCGCCGCCGTCGTCCTGGATTGCTGGCCGGATGCGTGTTTCAATCAACTCCTTGATCATGGCAACCACGTCAGAGTCGCTTTCCGACGCCGCGAGAGAGTCCGTCTGCTCCAAGAGCTCCTTCGTGAGCACGGGGTCCTTTTTCTCCGTCAAGAACTTGTCCATGACGTCGATGACCTCGGGCCGCAACGTGGCCCAGCTCACATGGTCCTGTTTGTTCACGGTCAAGAAGTCTCCGCCGATCATGAGCGACTTGACGCCAGAAAGATGGAAGATTTTGCGCGCCAACGGCGAGTGCACCGCCTGGAGCGACGACGAGAACTCGAACGTCTTGTTCTCCATCGGGCTGAGCGTCACGGGAGACACAAACTTTAGGGCGTTTTCGTTCGGGGTAGGATACGTCCGGAAGGACAAGAACCGCACTGCGGATCTGACATTTAGCCTGCGGAACATAGTATATGGGTGGGTGTGTGCTTCACGGTGGTGTGAAGTTTGCTTCGTGACGCTGTGTAACGCTATTGGGGGTGTTTAAATGGTGTTGTAGTGACCACGGAAGTAGCTGAATGACCGCATTCCGATCCTCGCATCCGACATTCTGGTAGGGAGATGGAGACCCCAGATCACGTGCCGCGCGCCATTGTATATGCCCCCATTACTAAGCGGTACTCATTGGCGGAGGCGGCGCCTGAAATGTTGCACTTTGAGCTGATCTGTGCGTGCGGTGATTGCCGGCCCCTACCTCCCTTGCGTATGCCTTATTTCGGATATTTTGTTTGACTGGCGTCCGCCATGTCTTGGCACGAGGGGCCAGTGCTCCCTGGGCCCTTTGACAGCAAGACGTTGACACCAACATACAAACCTTTCCCCAGTCTCTTTGTCGTGCGCCGCACTGTTTGCCGAAAAATCTCCTAGCACTCTACCTCTACTCCCAGCACTCTAGTTCTAGGCTGTAGCGCCAAGCCTCCTCTCCATTCCAACGGTGTTTTCGGTAGTGCGCGCACCAGTAAACGGCCCCCAGGGGATGCGGTGAACGTGATATTACCGTGGTATTGCCCACTGCTACTACGCGGGCCCCGCTACTTCCCCAAGGGCCTAAACGGCCCCACGTGGGTGCAATTTAAAGCTCCGCCTGCGGCTTGCAGTAGATAGTCTACCTTCGGTGCAGATCCTTCAGATAAGCGAGGGTGCCGTGAGGACTAGCCAGCCGCGCCGCGGCCAGCTGGAGAGCAGCACCAAAAGCTCGAGGTGGTCTTCTTGCATAACACAATTGTCAGGGCGGTGTTTCGGCAGCGTCTCATATGCTCGGCAATGAGCGGTCATTTCCCGGTTCCGTTGGGTGCCGCTGCTTGTGGCGTCGAGCAACGTTTTTTGCCAAGAACATTAGTCGCGTGCCAAGACCCGCACTGGCCAGGGTTTTTTGCACCCAGCGGGCCCGTAGGCGCACGCTAAGAAAAAAATGTCAGAATTACTCTAAACCACCAAACATGCTCTCGCATGGAGAGCCTCGTGGCCGCCGGGCCGTAATTTCCCACGCTGTGCTCTCTAATGGCCTGATGCTATTTAAGGCCCGCTGTGCGCCGTAGGTTTCTCCTCTTTTTTGCTTTTTCGTACCATTGCAACAGTCACCATGGCAGCGTACCACCAGTTCGACTATGTTCTAGCGATCGGTATTATCTTTGCGTTCTTGGATGCGTTCAATATCGGCGCCAACGACGTGGCCAACTCCTTTGCGTCGTCGGTCTCCTCGCGCTCCTTGAAGTACTGGCAGGCCATGGTGTTGGCCGCCATCATGGAGTTTCTCGGCGCGATCTTAGTAGGCAACAGAGTCTCGGACACCATCAGAAACAAGATCATCAAGACCGACACCTTCGAGCAAGATCCCACTGTGCTTATGTTGGCAATGGCCATGGCGCTCGTGGGGTCGTCAGTGTGGCTCACCATCGCCACCTCTATTGGGATGCCCGTTTCCACCACGCACTCCATCATTGGAGCCGTGATCGGTGTGGGCATTGCCGCACGCGGCGCCGACAAGGTCAAGTGGGGCTGGGACGGCTTCTCGCAGATCGTTGCCTCGTGGTTCATTGCTCCGTGCATCGCCGGCGGGTTTGCGTCGATTGCCTTTCTCATTATCAAGTATAGTGTGTTGGAGGTCAAGAACGTGCGCCGGGCCCTCAAAAACGGCTTGCTCCTCATCCCCGTGTTGGTGTTCATCACACTCTCCGTGTTGACCATGTTGATTGTGTGGAAGGGCTCGCCCAAGTTGAACTTGGACGACTTGTCCACGGGCGCCACCGTCGGGTCCATCTTTGGCGTTGGCGGCGTGGCCACACTCCTCTACCTCGTGTTTGTGTATCCCGTCGTCAAGAGGAAGGTCTTGGACGAGGACTGGACCATCAAGTGGTACGACGTGTTCCGGGGGCCCGTATACTTCTTCAAGTCCACCGACAACATCCCGCCCATGCCCGAGGGCCACGAGTTGGTCATCGACTACTACAAGGGCCGGCGGCCCGAGGAGGTACTGGCTCCGGCGGACACAGACCCCAAAGACGAGTTTCTCGAGACCAAAAAGTCCGTCAGCTCCAGCGACAACGAGGTGGAGCCCGAGAAGAAGACCACCGCGCAAATCTGGAAAGGTCTTCTCTTGCAGGGCCCCGCCGGCTGGCCCCGGCTCGCGTGGTTGGTGCTCACGCACGGCGTGACCAAAGACGTCATCTCGACCCAGGTCAACAGCAAGGACATGCTCAGCCACAACGTCAAGGCCATGCACGCCAAGTCCAAGATGTACGACAACCGCATCGAGTACCTTTTCTCGTTGTTGCAGGCGATCACCGCGTGCACGATGTCTTTCGCCCACGGTGCCAACGACATTGCCAACGCGGCGGGACCGTTGTCTACAATTGTGCTCGTGTGGAGCGACAAGTCACTCAAGGCCACGCCGCCGCTCTGGGTGCTCGCATTTACGGGCGCGTCGCTCGTGCTTGGCCTCTGGACGTTTGGCTACAAGATCATGAGTGTGTTGGGCAACAAGATGATTTTGCAGTCGCCGTCGCGCGGCTTCTGCATCGAGTTTGGTGCCGCCATCACCGTGGTCATGGCCACGCAGTTGGCCATCCCAGTGTCCACCACGCAGTGTGCCGTCGGCGCCACGGTGTTTGTGGGTATCTGCAACATGGACCTCCGGTCGGTGAACTGGCGCATGGTGTGCTGGTGCTACCTCGGGTGGTTGATTACGTTGCCTGTGGCGGGGATTATCTCGGGGATACTCGCAGGAATCATTCTCAACGCGCCGCGCTGGGGCGTGACCTACGTGCCAACATAAGCCTATGTACAATAATGTCTTTACTCGCAACACCTCTTTTGCAACAGTACTTTTCATAGTGCTTCTCGTAGCAGTAATCCTCTCAAAGTGAGCATAACTTCGCGCTGTTCGCAGCCACTCTCGCAACCGTCTCCCGCACCCGTGCACCCGCGAATGTAACACAGCGGGACGCCAGGCCACCAACTCGCTCCACAAGCGCCATGTCAGACAAATTTGATGCCTCGCTCGACCTTTTGCGGCGGCTCGACCCCCGGCGCGTGACCGCCAACCTCGGCGCCATATGCTCGCTCGTCCAGCTCGACAATTCCGCCCACGGCGTGGAATTGGCCCAGGACCTTTTGGCCGCGGTCGACACGCCCTTGCACGTTGCCAAATGCCCCGAAACAAACAAACAGTTTCTCTGCTGCGACTACAACAGAGACGGCGACCTGTACCGGTCGCCGTTCTCCAACACGTATGCGCCGCCCACGGGCGACGACCAGTCGCCGTTGCCCTCGCCGCCGTTGCGGCAGTTGGAAATCAAGGCAAATGAGAGCTTCGACATCTACAGAGACTTGTACTACGACGGCGGCGGCTTGTCGTCGGTGTATTTGTGGGACACCGCGGAGGACGAGGCCGCCAACAGTGTGGAGGAAGGGTTTGCTGGTGTAGTTTTGATTAAAAAGGAGACGGACGATCGCCTGGGCACGTGGGACGCCATTCACGTGTTTGAGGTGGCTCCTGAGGGCGCCACGCTGGCAGCGTACAAGGTCACGACGTCGGTGATCTTGGACTTGCAGGACCGCGCGCTGGCGGGCCGGCCGTTGTCGTTGGCAGGAAGCATGACGAGGCAGTTTGAGAACAGCCAGACGCTCAGCACGGAGGGCGGGTCGCTTGAGTGGGCGCACCTTGTAAACTTGGGCCAGCTAGTGGAGCAGTCGGAGACAACGGTCCGGAACTTGTTGCAGGGCGTGTACTTCGATAAGCTCAAGGATATTATGTTGAAGGACTTGCGGTCTTTGGGCGACGTTTCGGATAAGCGGGCGGAGGACCACAAGCAGCGGGAGGTGATTAAAGGGTTGCAGGGGTTGTAGAGATGGGCCTGTGATGCAGCTATTGCAGTGTCGCTCGCTTAGATCATCACATACAATGACATACTCTTGGCCTACAGTTGACATACAATGACATACAACGTTGAAATATATTGCCGAATGTACAGTGTTGCTGGAAGTGCAGCATTGAGAAGTACAGGCTGACTAGCCACAGCATGTGCTGAATAGGTGTACAGTGTATATTGTGATTGCACCAGTCGTAGGGCTGACCGTACCGTGGCTCTGTGACTGAGCAACTTTGCCTTTACTGTGCTGACTTGGGTTGACTACGCTTACATACAATGTAGACCACAGGCAACTACAATGATGAGTTTAGTGTCTTGTGTTGGCTGATTTCTGCGCTCGCTACTGAGTAGACTAATGACTCGATTAACCTAAACTGACGGATTCAACGGTAGTTTCTCTCATGGCACAGCCACTACACTGAAAGAGTCAACTTTAGGTGCTGTGCCCATTGCGGTGTATTCCTACTTATGCAGTGTAAGCTATTATGGGACACGGTGACTGATATTTTTGTCAATGCAGGTTCTAACTGACGCCAGGCAGCAGATGTGCTCATTTTTCCCGCCGCATGGACGAGTACATCGACAAGTCGACCTTCTCGTCGTCGTCGTCTGCGTGGTCCATGTCCACCGAGCCGTCCAGCTCGCTCTGGACTGGCGAGAGGCTTATCGCCGAGCCGTTGTCGAGGTTTAAGAGCGGCGACGTCTCGTTGGCTGTGCTGGCGCGGGGCGGCGGGTCCTCGTTCGCGGCAGCGACCATGTTGCTCTTCATGTCGTTGACAAAGCTCCACAAGGAGCTCGACATAAGCTGAAACACGTCGTCTCCCGCACCCGTGTAGGCCGAGCTCGAGATCTTCGAGTCTAAAAGCTCCTTGTATGCGTTGTGGCTGGTAGATACATCGCGGCGCTGCTTCAGACGCGGCGCCGACGGAGTTGGCGACACAGACACCGGCCGGCGCGGGCTGGTGCCCATCAACGACTTCTCAAACTCCTGCAGGATCATGTGGTCGAGGTTCTGGATAAACGTGATGGGCCTGGCGATGTTGGACCAGAGCTTAGACTGGCCGTCTTTGGCGGAAGCGGAAACGGCACCGCCAGGCTGAGCAGACGCGAGCGTCTGGCGCGGTTTGGGAAGCGGCGATGGCGACGGCCGACCCACCAATCTGGACGGCGTCTCGGAGTGCTCGGCCCCGTTTTTCTGTCGCTGCGGCTCCCCTGGAGCGCCAGGCGCTTCGCTGGTCATCTGCCGGTAGAGAGAGCGCTGGATGAGCGCACGTAGGCTGTGGAGATCGCGCTCGGACTGGCGGAGCCGGGCGTTGAGCGTGGCAATGGAGTCCCGGAGCTCCACCACCGACATTTCCTTGAGCGCTAGGAGCCGTAGCTTGTCGTTCAAGTCGAGGCTTTCTAGGTCCGCGGGCGTGGGCAAGGGCAAGTCGTACTGGGACTGGGTATTTTTCGGCGGCACAGCCCCAGGACACCGCTGCGTATTGCTGGAGTCCGCCAACGGCCGCCTGGGCTCTGTGGACACTAGCGGCGCGAGGTGTGGCGGGTTTGGGCCGCGTTTGGGTGTGAGGTCGTGGCGCATGGGCGTGTTTTCGCTCGGCACCATTTTCGGCGTGGACGGCGGCCGCAGGCTGGGCGACACCGTGTGGAGGTGGATGCCGCGGCTCTTGGAGTTTGCCCGGGAGAGGCCGCACGAGTCCTGTTGCATGGGGAAAACGGCTAATCGGCTGCGTATCTATGAGCGCTGTAAGTGCACTATATACGCACTGGGGTATGATGGAGTTGGAGACGCGAATCTCGCGGCCTATCCTATACAGCCCTACCTATAAAGCGCGGCACAAAACAGCGGCTGAGCGAAGCAGGCGAGTTGGGTATTGTTGCTTGCATTTGGTCTTACTTTTAATTGTGTAGTACTTGTTTGTGGTGTGAATCCACCGGCGGTGTATTTGTTTGTGGTGTAATTTTGCTGTGTGTTTGTGGTGTGATTGTCTCTCACTGCTTTTTCTGTGGGGTGCTGAGAGAAGGTGGCTGCCACTGCCGCGGACACGTATAGTAGGTGCGATAAACACAGGGACGTAGACGACAAATTGCTAAAAACAGTGACTGACACGGTTGTCGAACACATCGTCAAGCGCGGAATATAAAGATAATAGAGATAATGTTTTATATTGTATTGTGCTTGTTTCAGCCAGCTCTTCGGCAGTGTCTTCCCAGTTTGCGCTTTTCCACCGCGCAGCCCTCTGGGTGCAAAGCAGTAGCGCGATAAGGATAAGCCGTCAAACCAAGAAGACTAACGAAAAAGAGAACACAACAAATCGACAAATAGTGGCCAGAGCACAGAAAACACACAGAAAACACACACAAACACACACAAACACACACAAAAACACAAAAACACAAACACAATAACACAATATCGCGCTTTTCCCCGCCCACCTTAAGTGCTACCCTTTGGTCCCCTCGATCGCACCAGCAATCACCAGGCCATATCGCACGGTGCCGCGACTGCGAAAACCACACCACCAAACCACACTAACCAACTCCAACAGATAACTACCGAAACACGCCACACCACCTCACTGCCACACGACCTCACCACCATGGACGACTCGTACATTGAGCCGCCGCCCGAACACCTCCGCAAGGGCCTCAAGTGGCTCTTGGCGCTCTATGTCCTCCGCATCGAAAACCCCGTCGCGTGGGCCGCGTTCCTCCTGTTGAACCCCACGTTCCGCTCCACACTCGAGCAGCTAGTCCGCCCCAAATACAAAGATCCACGGACGGTGGCCCGGCGGCTCCGTAAGCTCGCCAACCTCGCGTCAGTAGCGTGCTTGTACGCGGCGGTGCGCTCCAACCAAAGAATCCCCAAGGACTACGTGCTGCTCTACCTCTGCGAGGCGTACTACGGCGAGTTGGACACGCCCACGTCGCCCGTAGCCGTGTCGTCGTTTACGGCAAAGTACTTGCGGGTCCGTGCGTACGGCCCCCGCGTGCGTTGGCTCTACGCCAGGAAACACTACGTGATTTTCCCGCTCTTATATGGGCAGCTTCTCTCCAACTACCTCACGCCGACCAGGTACCGGCTCAACCAGCGGTACCTCTCGCCGTTCATCCGCACGCGGATCCTCGCGCCGATCTGGCGCAACTTCCACATGGGCGTGCGGTTTCACGCGGTCGACTGGGCCGGGCTTTTGACCAGCTATGCTGCGCACAACGGCGCGCTTTTCCTCTACGTCGCTGCCACCAGCTTCAAGTCGCGGATCCTCGACCGGTACCGCCAGGCGATGGCGGGTGTCGACGAGCGGGCGCCGCCGCCGTCCGTAGAGCGACTCGCAATGCTGTTTGCCGTGCACTGTGCGCAGCGGGCGAACGCCGTGGCCAACTTCCTCTACGAGCCGAACCTCCTCGCTATGTTCTTGTTGGCGTTGACGGCGCCCATGCTCACGGCGTTTGCGCCGCTCCGACGGCTCTACTTCGCTGACATGAAGCGCACGGTCAAGCTCTATCTCAAGGCGGTAGGCTTCACATCCGCGTTCGCCGCCATGTTGTTGCAATCCACGCATTTGCTCCCCACGTTTGCGGTCGCACCTGCTCTGGCGCTGGACGCCGCAGGCGACCGCGACCTCTCGCCGACCTTCTACAACGGCGTCAGCCTGTACTTGTTGCAGATGATGGTGTTGTCCAAGTGGCGTATTCTCAAGGGCAACCACCCGTGGTTCACGATTTTGAACGTGGGCACGTGGCTGCGCATGGAAGCTGGCTTCTTGTGCTACCTCGTGTGGAAGCTCATGAATTTGCACGACCACCTCCAGGAGCACCTGTTTGCTGTGCGGAGCGACGAGGTCGAGCGCATGCGGAAGAACCCGTGGATGCGCGCCGCGGACCGCCTCATGACGTAGTATGATGGACCTGATTGTGGTCAAAGGTTAAAGGTCAATGGCCAAAGCTATGACCTAAGCTGTATGGCCAAGGATACGACCAAAGCCACATGAGCATAGCTGTATGGCCAACGATATGACCAAAGCCGTATAATCATAGCCCTATGACCAAAGCTATGACCAAAGCTATGACCAAAGCTATGACCAAGGCTATAACCAAACCTCTATGGCAATATACCCCTTCTAATACACAGCCTTCCCGACGTCGATTCCTAATGTACTCTAACTAGTGTACCCGCCGGCTCCAGGCACGTTCTCCTTGCCCTTCAACTTGGTCAACAAGCCGTGGAAACGCGATTTGTCACGCGCCAGCTCAGGGAGCTCGCCCGCCTCGCTCACCAACTCGTTGACGCGGTCCCACATGGTGCCCCGCTTCAAGAACCCGTCGCGTTTCTGCAAGTACTCCTCCTGCTCACGCAACACGTCCTTCGCAAGCTGTTCTTTCTTGTTGTTGTGGTTATCGTAGAAGTCGTCGATGCTCTGTTGCGCGGCGGCCACGATCTCGGCCTTTTTCTGCGCAGCGGCCTTTTCTCTCTCGCCAATCTCCAAATCTC
Source organism: Metschnikowia sp. yHMJ9 (assembly GCA_030444895.1). Classification (NCBI taxonomy): domain Eukaryota; kingdom Fungi; phylum Ascomycota; class Pichiomycetes; order Serinales; family Metschnikowiaceae; genus Metschnikowia; species Metschnikowia sp. yHMJ9. The sequence continues at coordinate 41,160 of JAJMQU010000004.1, read as the reverse complement.
TGCGCTCTTTCCACTCTTTCAAAGGCTGCGACTCGCCCTGGGGCGCCGACGACTGCGCCGCAGAGGCAAAGCCCTCGAACTCATCATCATCCTCGTCGTCCACCTCAGCCGCTGCTGCCGCCGGCTCCTCGCTGTCGCCCACCTCGGGAAACTGGTCTTTGAAGTCACGGATCTCCGGGTCCTCGTCGGCGTCGTTGTCCGCCAAAACCTCGGTGTCCTGGTCTGTTTTGAACTCGTCGCCCACAAGCTCTTTTTCTCTGGAGAACAAGTCTCCCTCGACCTCCTGCCCGGTCGTGTCGACGTCCAATTCGGGGAATTTGTCTGCCATTTCGCTTGCTGTTCTCTGTTGCGGGTCGATTCGCCAAGTGCACCGGCCGCATGTTTGCGTCGTGCGCGCACCGCACCGCGTACTACTAAGCAGCTCCAGCTACGCCTTAGAGCGGGCACTATGGGGGAGGGGCATGTACTGGCATGTACTTAGAATGGCGCTACGATGACAGAGCCGGGCAGAACGTGACCGGAACCGAGCCGGCGCTAAACCTGAGACTAGGCTGGTGCCAGCGTGAAATGCGTTGTGCTGGCCGAGAAACAGGCCCGGGTCACAGCAGTACCCCACCTTTAGAGGTGCTCTGCGTCCACGTAGTATACACGGACAGAGGCGTCGTCGCTGGCGACCGCCAACGTAAGCTGCTGCTTGTCGTTTTGGATCGGGCTGAACGCGAGCTTGTTCACGCGCAAGCTTGGGCTGAGCTCCGCGCTGACGTCCATTAGCTTGTCGACGGAGGCTGTGCCAGGATCCGCACCATACAACGAGAGCTTGCCGTTCTCGTGCCCCGTAGCTAAAATCACGCGGCCACCAACCGTGCTCTGCTGGAAGCACGCCACCGCGGTGACCGCGTGGTCGCTCTTGGCGCTGGCGAGCATTTGCACGCTGTTGTCTCCCACGTGCCACATCTTGAGCGTCTTGTCACGAGAGACAGTGAAGAAGACGTTGCCGGCGCCGGGCGCCCACGAGCAGTCCCAGATGATACGCGAGTGGGCCTTGGGGTTCAACTCCACGAGGTCGAAAAGGCCGTTTTCCACGTCTGCGACCCGCCAGAGCGACAACTGGCGATCTCGCGAAACCGCCAAGAGGTGCCGTCCGTCCGGAGAGAACTCCATGCTAGTAATAGTGAGGCTGTGGCCCTCCAACACGCGCTCGACCAACTGGAACTCGTTTGCAGCGTTGAAGATGCGGATTACCGCGTGCTTCGCCGAGTTGGACCGGCACGCGGACGCTATGAGCCCGTGGTACGGCGACGTGGCACAGCACACGATCTCGTACCCGTGCCCGTAGAGCTTCTCCACCTCGGGGAACAACGTGAACCTCTGCAAGTGGTCCTCCAACGGCGGGCCGTCCAAAGACGCGAGAAGATCCACGGGCGCGGCGCGGTCATCGTCGTCATCGTCGTTTTCGTGGTCCTCCTCACGTTGCTGTGCCTCGCCGGCCTCGAGCTGCTCGTTGGCGGCTTTGTTCGACAAGCCCAACACGGGCAACGACGCCGCCTCCGGGAGCGGTGCGGCGCCGTGCTGCTGTTGCTCCACACCGCAGCCCCGCAGTAGAAGCGAGCTGATGGACTGCGTCATCTCGAATACACGGAGGACTTTCTCGTCGCCGCCCGACACGTACCGTGACGGCGACACGCTGGCGCCGCAGACCATGTCGTAGCCGTGGATCTGCGGCCTTGCGAACTCGTGCCACGTCGGCGTGGCGGGACCGCCCGCGGGCCTGTTGCCGGTCCACGGTGCAAACAACCGCGTGGTCTGGTCGAGCGACGTGCTATAGAGGTGCGAGCCGTCGCGGCTCCAGAAAACGTCGGTGGCCGCCCTCGCGGGCCCCGTAACCCCCAAAACTGCGTCCCACGCGCTGGCGTCGCCTGTGCTGGCCCGGTACGCGCGCACGGCGCCGGTTTTGCCGCTGGCAAGGATGTACTGGGCGTCGCGGGCGTCGTCCTCGAACCACAAGCACGACCAGAAGCCGCCCGACGAGCCCGTGGCGGTGGACGCGCCCTTGATGGAGAGCTCACCCAAGCGGCTCACGCTGACCCACACGCCAGACTCCGGGTCCATCTCCCAGATCATCAACGCGGTGTCTGCGCTCAGCGACAACAACTGGAGCTTGCGCCGGGGCTCCTCCTGATCGTCCTGCTCCTCTGGCAGACGCGCGAGCGAAGGGTGCCAGCGCAAGTCTGTGACCCAGTCGTCGTGGCCCATGATCAACGCCTCGAAGCTGAACGCGGCGCGGTCACGGCCCAACGCGAACCTCTCCTTTTTGTTCGACAAGAGCACAAGCCGCGAGGCGTCCTCGTCCGAGTCGTCGATCGCCTCGTTGAGCTGCAACCGCCAGAGCCGCACGTACCGGTCCTGCGAGCCCGACGCAAGAATGTAGTCCTGGCCCTCCGTCTCTGTAGCGAATGCAAGACACTTGATCCAGTCCTCGTGCCCAGAAAGTGTGGCGCAGTGCACTGCTGGCGAGCTGGGAGTCTCGAAAGCGTACACGTGCAAATCCGTCGCCGTGCCGCCCACTACCATCAACCAGTGCCCGTTTATGCTCTGCACGGCTACTGTCGTGGGAAAAAAGTTTCTTTTCACGGCGAAAGATTGCACCGCGGAGATCAGCCCCTCGGAAATCCGCAAGAGCGTGATCTCTCCAGTAGAAGTTCCCGCTACAACGAGCCCGTCGCCTGCAACCGCCAATGTAGTCACCGCACAATCACCAAGCGACACGTAGTGGGCTGCCACGTAGAACACACGTGCTGAACTCCGCGCCACATCCCGTTTCCAGAGACAGAGCCGCCCGTCCTCGGCCCCCGACACCAAATACTCGCCGCCCGGCGTGAATCGCACGCATGTGACCTCCTTTTCGTGGCCATTGAGCGTATGGTACACCCCCGCATGGTCTGCGGCCAACGGATCCCAAAGCGCCACCGTGTTGCCCGCGCCAAACGCCACAGCGCCCGGCACGCGGTCGCACACGTGGCCCTGCCTGTTTGCGCCGACGAACACCGCCTCCTGCGAGACAGCCGGGACGTTCATGATGGGGTTGTTTGCCCCATCGCCTTAAAATCCTGCGATGGGTGCAAATTCTGGTGCACGGGTGTCGCGCACGAGCCCGTCTCTCTCACTACGAGCGATCACCTCGGGCCTGCGAGAGCCAGCTTGGGCCAGTGTTCCATGGTTTCAGCGTATGTTAATTTTGTGGCGTGCCGGTGGAGCCGTATGGGTTGTGCCGGCTAAGCAGATCGGCGTCATCGGCGGAAAACGGACTGCGCGGTAAAAATGCTGGCCAGCCGCAACAGCTAGAGTCAAGGCGGAAGCAGCCAGACTCAGGACAGAAACAGCCAGTGTCGAGGCAAAAACAACCAGCGTCGAGGCAAACACAGCCAACGGCGTGTATCTCTCCCCGCCTGCACTGCTGCGGCGGCGGCTATCGAGCAAGTAATCGCCAACCCCAAGTTTTCTACTAACCCCAGGGTTCTCTTGGCACACCGCGCGACGCCGCAAACGGTGCTACAGTTCCACGACGAATTGTCCAACAAGCTCCCGTCGCTCAAAGGCAAGTGGAGCTTCACATTCAAGGTGTTCCGCAACAATATCTACTCTGTGCCACCGGAGTTGGCCGAGACGCACGCCACGTCGCCGGAAAACTCGTTTCTTTTCACGTGGGTGCCGTCGTACCTCAATGACTCGTGCATCACGCTCGTAAACAAGCGCAGCGCCGCCGTGTTCAGCCACGTGGTGCAGGAGGAGGTGGGCGCCGGTGCCCCGGACGAGTTTGCAATCCCAAACCGGCATTTGCACGAGGGCGCCACGTCTGGCTTGCACGACTCGTTCGACTACGTGCTCAACCAGCGCATGCAGAGCTTGTGGACGCAGCGGCAGGTGATCCGGGGCGACGGCGGTCAAATTTACGAGCTCGAGAACGGCAACGTCGTCATCCGCACAGCAAACGTGTCGATGCACGGCAACTTCCAGGGCTTTCTAGTGCAGATCGAGGTGGAGAACCCGCGGCACGGCGAGCGGGACCTCGGCACCGTGTTTAGCGAGCTCATAGCGAAGTACGGGATTCCCCAGGGCAGCATCTGCTTCCAGCGAATGAACGAGAGCAGCCCGGACAAGTACGGCGACTTGGCGCTCCAGTACGCCGAGACCCTCAACTTCTAAACCTACACCGCGGCGACCTGCCACCACGGATGCTTTTTTTTACGCAAAACTCGAGCCACCTGCTCTTTCACCGCTCTCTCCAGTTCATAACCCCTCTTTCTTCTACATACTCCGCGTTTAAGCTCACTTCCCTGCTGTATGGCTCGTAGTCCAGAGGTGGAGGCCGTTGTGTTTTATGCAGTACCACCAGTTTTCACGATGCTCATCTCGCAGTGCGAGCAGTTGCAACTTCAAGCAGCATGGCAAAGAAGAACAAAGGCAGCAAGCTCGACCGACGGGCCAGACGTATTCTGGAGGACGAGGAGCTCGCGGCGCTCCAGCGGCGCATTGAAGAGCTCGACCCCGCCACGGACGGCGCCGCCATGACGCAGTTTCTGGAGTTGCCCATCACCGGTGCGACGCTCCGCGGCCTCCGCGAGGCCAACTTTGTGGCAATGACAGATATCCAGAAAAAAACGATAGTGGAGGCACTCAAGGGCTTGGACGTGATGGGAATCGCGAAGACCGGGTCCGGAAAGACGCTCGCATTCTTGATCCCCGTGGTGGAGAGCTTGGTGCGCAACAAGATCACCGAGTACGACGGGTTGGCGGCGTTGGTGATCTCGCCCACGCGCGAGTTGGCCGTGCAGATCTTCGAGGTGCTCACGGCGGTCGGCCGGCACCACACGTTTTCTGCTGGGCTCGTCACGGGCGGCAAGGACGTGCAGTACGAGAAGGAGCGGGTGGCCCGCATGAACGTGCTCGTGGGCACGCCCGGGCGTGTTGCCCAGCACCTAAACGAGACCGTAGGCATGGACACCAGCAACTTACAGGTGTTGGTGCTTGACGAGGCGGACCGGTGCCTTGACATGGGGTTCAAGAAGCAGATTGACAGCATTGTAGCGCACTTGCCTCCGTCGCGGCAGACGCTCTTGTTTTCGGCGACGCAGTCCGACAACGTCAAGGATTTGGCGCGGTTGTCGTTGACGAACCCACGCCGCATTGGTGTTTCTGCGGATAACACTGTTTCGGCAACGCCCGACGGGCTCGAGCAGTTCTACGTTCGGGTACCTCTTCCCGAGAAGCTCGACGTGTTGTGGTCGTTTATCAAGTCGCACTTGAAGAGCAAGATCTTGGTATTCTTTTCGTCGCTGAAGCAGGTCCAGTACGCGTACGAGGCGTTCCGCACGCTCCAGCCCGGCATCTCGTTGTTGAAGCTCTACGGCCGCCACAAGCAGGCCACGCGTTTAGAGACTACATCCAAGTTCACCCACGCGCAAGCCGCGTGTTTGTTCGCCACGGACATCGTGGCGCGTGGCCTCGACTTCCCGGCCATCGACTGGGTCGTGCAGGTGGACTGCGCCGAGGACCTGGCCACGTACGTGCACCGGGTGGGGCGGTGTGCCCGGTTTGGCCGCGCGGGGCGGTCGCTTTTGATGCTCTTGCCCTCGGAAGAGCCGGCGATGCTCCGGCGCCTCGAGGCCCACGGCATTGCGCCCAAGTTGATGACCATCAAGCAGAAGAGCCGTCGGTCCATCCGCCCGCAGCTACAGTCGTTGTGCTTCAAGGACCCGCGCATGAAGAACTTGGGCCAGCGCGCGTTCATCTCATATTACCGCTCCGTGTACGTGCAAAAGGACAAGGAGGTGTTTGACGTGGAGGCGCTCCCGGCAGAGCAGTACGCGGAGTCCTTGGGGTTGCCCGGCGCTCCGCAGATCAAGATCACCGGCGCTGGCGACGCGGCCAAGCAGCGCAAAAACAGGTCCAAGATGTTGTTGGACTTGGAGAGCGCCGACGCCGACGGCGAGGCCCCGGCCGCGAAGCAGCGCGCCGTCCGCACAAAGTACGACCGCATGTTCGAGCGCCAGAACCAGACGGTGCTCCTGAAGGAGTACTTGAGCATGACCGGGACGAAGGTACGCAGCGACGACGACGGCAACGACAGCGATAACGACGACGATTTTATGAGCATCAAGCGCAAGGACCACGAGATCCTCGAGCACGAGCTTCCGGACTTGGCGGCGCCGGCGTCTAAGCGTGCCGCCAAGAAAGCGCTCTCGAAGAAGTTGTCGGCGGCGGGCCGCGGCTTGCCCACGAAACTCCGGTTCGACGACGACGGCACGGCACACCCGATGTACGAGCTCGAAGACGAGAACGACTTCAAGAGCCGCGGCGACGCGGCCGCCCAGAAACAGCAGTACGTGCTGAAAGAGGCCGCGGCCATGTCCAGCGCGGACTTGGCCGACAAGCAGGTTGCACGCGAGAAGCGACAGGAGAAGAAGTGGCGCCGCAAGGAGATGGAGCGGCGCCTCCGCGATGCGGACGATTCCGGCGACGATTCCGGAGAAGAGGTGCGCACGGTGCTTGCGCCGGGAACGGGCGACCTCGACCAAGACTTGCAGTCACTGGACGACGAGGACCAGCGGCCGCGCAAGAGGGCCAGGTGGTTCGAGACGGGCGAGCGCGAGCAGAAGCACGCGGGCGGCGTGGAGGAGCTTGCAGCGCCCGAGACCTTGGAGGACTTGGAGGCGTTGACGTCGCGGTTGATCCACAACTAAGACTAGAGCGACTAGAGCGTGAGCATGCCTCTCAGGGGCCCCTCGTAGAGAGGCACATTCCGAACTTGCATTCATTACCATATGTACTGTAGTACCTGTAGTACCGCTCTACTATCATTTTGCGCTACTGCAACAATCCTACTGCAACAATCCTACTGCAACAGTCCATTCTACTGTAGCGCGGGCGTGGCCACGATCTTGCGCGACACACAGCCGAGCCGGTGGAGCTTGCCCGCCACCTTGCGGTTTTCTGCATCCACGGCCACCGCCGCGTCCGCCGCCGCCTCGGGAGCGTCCACCACGTATAGTTCCTGGAGAAACGTGGAGGCGTGGCCCTGTGCGCACTCGAGCGTGTGTCCGCGGCCCAACGTCACGGTGATTCTGCCCGACTGGTGGAAGTTGAGCGCCCCTACCTGGCCCTGGAACGCAGCAGCACGCACAGATGCAAGGCCGGCCGTCGAGGGCGTTGTCTCGCCACCAACGGGCGTCATTTGCGGCAAATGCAAGAGGAGGTAGCCATCGTCAGCATCCTCGGCCGCGCTGTCGGTCGTCAAGCCGTCCATTTGCGCGGAGATTGCGTCAATGATCGACCGGCGGTCGTCCATGCGCTTGTTGTGTTCTTCTATAGAGATGTCGGCCACAGCGCTGGCCGCAGGCACGGATTCCGGCGCCGCAACCGCGTCGGAAGGTTCGCTCTTGACGGTTTCGCTCGTCGGCGGCCGGAGCGGCGTCCGCGACGCCGCCAGCGACAGCACGGCCTCCGCCAACACCAACTCGGGCTCTACCATCGACGCTGCGTCCTTCTGCGGGCGCACAGGGAACAACGCATTGTCGCTGGCGCCAAACGCATAGTCCTTGTTCATGTTTATCTTGGTGGCGCCGCCGCTGTCGCTGTCGGAGTCGTCACCCTTGACTCCCCCATCGAGCGGCAGCCGCTCGGTCCGCATATTGGCGAAACCCAAGGCGCTGCTCAGCAGCTGCACGCCGAAAACCTTGTCCGCGGTGAGGCCCGTTTTCGAGTTCGTGTGGCCGCCACCGATGCCCACCGAACCCATCGCGAGCGGCCCGGCGGACACCACATGCGTACCCACGTACAGGGCGCCTCTTCCACGGCCCCTTCCACGGGTGCTGCCCCTTCCTCTAGAGGATGTAGGCGAGCGAGCGTGGTCTTCGAGCTTCACCTGCGGAGCGTGCTTTTCTCGGTCCTCCTTACTCTTGCGCGCCACAGCCTTGGGCTTAAACTTGAGCCCGGGCTTTGCAGGCGGCTTCTTCGAGTTTAGCGACTCGAGCCGGTTGGACATGGCTTATTTAACGGGGTTCTGAGCTGCGGTGGGGGACGATGATGAGCGACGATGAGCGTACTTACTGGAGAGCAGGGCAGACCGCCATGCAGGACGTGGGTGCAAACCAGGCGAACGGCCGCCGGCGGTGAGGGTTGGGTGCCGTTTCAGCAGGGTTTCAGGTGCGGGTGGCAACACCTAACAAATAAACTATAAGTAGGGGTATTTCCAGCCGGCTCCGTCTCTGTTTTTGCCACTGTTTTTGTTGCTGCTTGCTGCCGTCTGCTGCTGCTGCTGCTCTCCGCAGGCTCTGCACTGGCCGCGCAGAAGAGCGCTCATCGCATCGCGCACAGAAAACACCACCAAGCACTCGACTCGGCAGCACCAAAATGGCTAACAGCGACTTGCTCTCCGACAACGAGGTCGACGCATTCGACTCGCGTAACGAGCAGATCCTCTTGGACCAGGCTGGCGACTACTTGGGCGGTGCGTCCGACTCCAACGAAGCCTCGGACGAGGAGGTAATGGGCCTTAAGCACCAGAGCGAAGACGAAGAGTCTGAAAACGACGACAACGACGACGAAAGCGGTGACGATGGCGACGACGCAGAGCACAGTGGCGACGAAGACGCCGAAGAGCGCTGGGGCTCTAAGAAAAACTACTACGGCGGCGACGACTTGAGCGACGATGACGCCGGCAACGAGATGGCCGAAGAGGCCCTCAGGCAGCAGAAAAAGCACGTGCAAGAGCTCCACATGGACGACTTTGTCGACGAGGACATGTTGCAGGACTGGCAGCGCACGGCCGAGGAGCTCCCGGCGGCAGATATGGGCGCCGGCGCGGAGTCTGTGCCGCTTAACTTGCGTGACCTTGACGACGAGGAAAAACGCAAGCATTTGGCCGCGTTCCACCCGGAATTCGTGCCGCTCTTGGCCGAGTTCAACACGCTAGCGCCACGGCTAGAAACGCTCAGGAGTGCCGCGCCGCACGCCGTGCTCCGGGCCCAGTGTACTGCGCTAGCCGCGTACTTGAGCTCGATCTCGTCGTACTTTGCGCTCTTCGTCGACAACTTGCGCTCCACACACAACTTTTCCATGAAGGACAACGCCGTGATGGAGCTGATCTTGAGCACGCGCGAGGTCTGGCGCCAGGCCAGCGAGCTCACGGTGGAAGAACGCCCTGCCGCCGAGCGCGTGTCGGAGGTTTCCGACAGCGCTGCCGAAGAAGACGTTTCCGAGCACGAGGACCTACAGACGGACTCTGAGGACGAAATTCTCGACGACGCGGAGGAAGCTGAGTCCAGCGGTGCCGCGTCGGCCGACGACGATGACCTCGAGGCAAACCTCTTGCAGAAACGTGCCATCAGAAAACCGACTGCGGCGGTTGCGGGCGACTACACCGAGAGCGCTGTGCCCGACGCCGTGGACAAGGAGGAAAAGGCCAGGAGAAAGAAGTCGTTGCGTTTCTACACGTCGAAGATCGACCAGGCGGCGCAGAAAAACGCCCGCAAGGAGAAATTCGACGGCGATCTCGACTTGCCATACAGAGAAAGGCTCTTCGAGAGACAGCAGAGACTCACAGAGGAGGCACGCAAGCGCGGCCTAGGCCACGACACGGCGCAGATGGGCGACGATTTGGGCGACTCGGCCGACGAGCAGCTGGGCGAGATTTCCGGCGAGATCCCGGCCGAGGCTTCCGCATACTACGACAGCATCAAGCAGGCAAGGGCCGAGAAGAAAGGCGCCCGCCACGCGGCCCACTTGAGCGCAAAGAGGGCCGCCCGCGAAGGGACGTTAGCCCAGTTGCAGGAGACGGCGGACAAGGACGGCAGACGGGCGTTGAACTTCCAGATACTCAAGAACAAGGGCCTTACGCCCAACCGGCGGAACGACAACCGGAATTCCAGGGTCAAGAAGAGAAAGAAGTACGACGAGGCCAAGAAGAAGCTCAAGTCCGTCAGGCAGGTCTACGAGCAGAACACTGGCCCGTACCAGGGAGAGAAGACCGGTATCAAAAAGGGCTTGTCGCGTTCTGTGCGGCTTCATTGAGGAAAATAACTCGTTGGGAAATAGCTCATTGTGGGGAGATTCAAATAGCAGTAATACAAGGGCAGTGCTCTCCGTCAGAACGTCGTATTATTGTACTATAAACATGCCAGAGCCACCTAGCGACTGAACGTGATGTCGTCTATACGCAAGATGGACTTGACGGTCTCTGCCGCCAACGTCACGGCGCTCGTGTTGACCAAGGTCGGCTGCAAAACATGCTCCGCGTATGTGTTGGTGGTGCCCAAGCGCCTCACCGAGATTCCGGCGTTCTTCTCGCCGAGCTCGTGCTTGTTCTTCAAGTCTGTCAACACGTTGATCGGGTTCATGCCGGCGTTCTCAGCTAGCGTCGTGGGGATCACCTCCAACGCCTGTGCAAACTCCTGGAACACAAACTGCTCGTACCCGCCCAAGCGCTGGGCCTCTTTCGTCAAGACTCTAGACGCCTCGATCTCCGGAGCTCCGCCTCCTGCAATCAACGCCTTCTCCTTCACAAGACACCTCACCACGCAGAGCGAGTCGTGGATGGACCTCTCGGTCTCGTCTAGGACCAAATGGTTGGCGCCGCGGATGACCACGGAGATCGTTGGCTTTGTGTTCTTGGAGTTGACGCCCGTGATCTTGACGATCTTGGACCCCGCAGACTCTTCTTCCTCGATCAAGTCCGCGGACCCGAGTCTGTCCTCGGTGAAGTTGTCGATGTCCGCGATGGGCTTGCAGCCGATAGCCTTAGTCAAAAACTCGACTTCGTCTCGCTCGATGTCCTTGATGACCATGATGTTCAACTTGGCCAAGAAGTGCAACGCCAAGTCGTTGACGGCGTCGCGCAAAATCGATTTCTGGATCAACAACACGTTGCACTTGGCCTTCTTGATCTTCTTGCAGATGTTCAAGAGGTACGCACGCTCCTCCTTGAGGATCTTGTCCATCTGTCTGTAGTCGCTGACCACGACGTTGTTCTCCATGTCGGGCTTCGGCGGCGACAACTGGAACTGGATGAAGCCGATGCGGGCCTTTTCCATGCGCGTGGGCCCGCCTGCCGACTTCAACACCGTTTGCGTGAGCACCACGCCGTCCACCAATGCGGTGTCGTCGATGGTGCCGCCTACTTTTTTGATGAGCCGCACGTCGTTCAAGTCTGCGTTGGTCTGCGACTCGTTCATCACCTTCAACACCGAATCTACCGACAACGGCGCCAAAATCAGCGAGTACTGCGACACGATCTTGGACGAAAGCGACGTCGACGCCGCTCGCACCAACGCCTCGCGATCCGTCAACGCAATCTTGTGCGACATCTCCAAATACACCTCCACAACACGCGCCGCGGCCCTCTGGAACGCCTCGCCGATGAGCGTTGGGTGGATTCCGAGATTGAGGAGCTTTTCGGCGGCGCCCAAAAGCGACCCGGTCAAAATGGCTACGGATGTGGTTCCGTCGCCGGCCTCGACATCCTGAGCGGCGCTGACGTCAACTAGCATACGGGCCACGGGGTGCAAGATGGCCATGTGTCTCAAGATGGTCGCGCCGTCGTTGGAGATGATCACCTCGCCCAGCTTGGTCTTGATCATTTTGTCCATGCCCTTGGGGCCGAGAGACGTGCGGATAGCGTCGCTCACGGCTTTCGCAGCAAGCACGTTCGCGCGGCGGACCTCCTGCGGCTTGTCCTTGTCTCTGAACGTAGCGTTCGATGGTGCTGATTGGACGATGGCCGGGGCCATGGTGAATATGTCGGTGAAAGTTGCGGTTGGGAGGTAGCAGCGCAGCTTCTTCAAGAAAAACTAGCCCATGGTGCGCGCCCGCGCGAGTGCGAACTCTCGGAGGCACGGGTGCACGTCTCTGGGTGGGTGCGAGCGAGCGCGCGCGCATCGCATCGCATCGCCAGTGCTGAGAGGCCCAGGCAGGCCACCGCCACCGTTATTGCCATGACTCTGGACACGTACACTTTCCACGAGCTCCGCATCAACTGCCACCAGGTCAGCCAGTGCAGCTACTCGTACTGGAGCCGGTATTTTGCCGCGCACGTGCCAGCGGCCAAGGTGCTCGGCACGCTCCCCGCAGCATTTGTAGACTACCTAAACAGCGACAGCATCCGGTTGCCTCCGCAGAAGAGCGACCAGGACGTGGCCGCGAACAGCGACAACGAGTACAGCGACTGGGAGGACGCGGATGCGGACGCGGACGACGGTGCCGGCGCCGGAAGCGGCGTTTCGCCCGACCCTTGCGCTGCGTTTGCACTGCTAGACCAGCAAGTGCAAGCCACGGTGAAAGAGTATGGGGCTGTTATGCCCAAAACCAACTGGTCTGCGCCCAAAGACGCCCGGTGGATCCTCATCAACAACTCGGCGCGGTGCACGTCCAACGCGGACGTGTACTTGCTCTTGAACGCGTCGGACCACATTGCACACGACTTGGACAACCACGCGTACGACGAGTGTGAGGACAAAGCCGACGGCACGTTTGTGGCGCCCGAGCTCGTGCTCAAAAAGTGGATTCCGGATTTGAACCCAGCGCTAGAGTTCCGTATTTTCGTGCGGGACGGTAAGATCTTGGGCGTATCGCAGCGGGACTTAAACCACTACCAATTTCTTGCCGAACTCCACGACGAGTTGGTTGCAGTGCTCCGACGGTTCCAGCGCGAAGTGCTCCAGCCGTCGCTGTTCCCCTTGCGCAGCTACATCATGGACGTGTACATTCCGCGGCCGCTTGGCGCCGTCACCGTGCTTGACGTGAACCCGCTCACACGCAAGTGGGACAGTCTCTTGTTCACGTGGCACGAGCTTCTCGAGAAGGAGAACAACGGCGAGTTTGAGCTCCGTTTGATCTCCGAGACAAATCTCGGCGCCTTAGCCCGAAAGGACCACAGCGAGAACCAGGTGCCCATTGAAATTGTCGATGCGCTGATGAACGCCGACGCCATGGTCGAGTTGGCCCGGACGTTTGGCCAGGTGCCGCTGCGGTGAGCGGGAAATCACTCAAAACGCTAAGGCCGACCAGCAGAGAAGGCTACGGCCGGCCGACCAGCTCAATAGGCTACGACCAATCTGCTCAAAAGGCTACAACTACCTACTGAGCGGTATTTGGCGGTGGGCAGACGTGCCCTGTTATATCTGCACCTGCCGCGGCAGCAACAAGCATGTAAATCGACTACTTTCTTAGCTACGAACATTAGTGGCCGCCGTAACATGATACATTGTCTTCTCTTTTTGCAAGATTCCCACTCAACAACATGCTCTGACGCTGCTGTGCTCAGCACTGCCGGAAACGGCCAGGTTCCGCAATTGGTTGCAAACATCGGCGTCCGACTCCGCGACATTTTTCCGCACTATATATGCGACCCCCACACGGTCTTCCCCCAACTTCCCCCACCTTTTCTTTTTCCACCACGTTCAATCCACGTTCACCCCCGACCATGTCCATCACCTACACCTTTGACGAGCTCAACGTATGTACTTCGTAAACACTTGTGCACGGGGCAATCTGGGCCCCCTTTTGTACGGCACATAATACCCGAAAACTAACCCCCAGATCCTCTTTCCTTCCTACAGAGGAAGACTTCTTGAGGGCATCACCTACAATGCCCTGAACAACACGTTGTTGTGGGTCGACATCATCAACGCGGAGGTCCACCGGGCGTCATTGTTGGACGACCTGAACGACTTGCAAAACCACGAGGTTCTCAAGCTCTCGGAGCCCGGAGAGTCCATCGGCGCGTTGTTTCTCACTGCAGACAACGACACTGTCTTGGTGTGCACCAAATACGGCGTGGCCAAAGCCAGTTTCGCCGCTAAAACCGTAGAGTACATCCTCAAGTACCCCTTGGCGCCTAAGCAGGCTGCGCGCTTGAGATCCAACGACGGGATCATCGATCCGTGGGGCCATCTTTGGATCGGCCTTATGGCCGACTTCAGTACCATCCAATCCGAGGGCAGCGTGCCCAAAGAAGGCGTGGTGTACCGCATAGACTCGCAGACATTGGATGTGAAGCTCATGCTCGAGAATACGTTGATTGCCAATGGCTTGGCGTTCGATCCGGCCGCGGGAAAACTCTACTGGACTGACTCGCCCACGTTCCAGTTGTGGCTGTTCGACTACGACCCCGAAACGGTCACCTTGTCTAACCGCCAGCCTGTGATCGACACCAGAGACGTGTTTACCGACGTCGAGAGCCCCGAGCCCGACGGACTCGCCATGTCGAGGGACAACCACGTTTTCCACGCCGTTTTCAACACGTCGCACGTGCTCGAGTACACCGTGGACGGAAAACCACAGGCCAAATACCGGTTTCCCGCCCAGCGATTGACATGCACGGCGCTCGGCGGAAAGAACGACGACGAGCTCTTTGTCACGAGCGCGCACGAGCACCTCGAGGACTTTGGCGTGGTAATCGACCCGGCGGACAAAACCGGCGACTTGGGCGGATTCATATTCCGCGCCAAGTTGAACAAAAAAGTCAACAGCCAGCCCAAAGCCTTGTGGGGCGGCAAGATCTGATGAGCGTGGCCGCTACACCCCGGCGTTTGCATCCGCTTCTATGAGAAAAAGGACACGTTGCACAAACTCCTCGATCAATGCGTTCTGCTCGGAGCCTCCGATGCGCAACTCGCATAGTCGCATGTTGACAATCTCCTTCCTGTTCTCCGCGATCGGCTCTTTTGTGAGCAGCGAGTCTTGCAATAACTTCATGAGCACAGCCAAGTGTATCTGGAGCGATTTGTATCGAAGAAGGGACTTGATTGTTGGGTCATTGGCGATCTTCTCGAATACCGGGGACTGATCCGAGGGCTCGCTGGCAGCGAGCTCTCTGTGGGCCGGCTCAATCTGCGCTTTTAACTCATTGTGCAGATGGGCTTCGCTCTTGAAGCACGGGAGCGAGCAGTACGGCACCGTACATGTCGGGCATTTGTACTTTGCGGGATTTGTTTCGCAGATAGCGCAAGTTCCCTTTTGTGGCATGGTGTGCGGGCAGATCCGAGCAGCGATGAGGTGTTGTATGGGCCGGCCCCCGGTTGGCGCGCGCGCGCAAACCCGAGGGTGACGTGTTACTGGACGGTGCGACTAGTCGAGAGCCGGACAGCCCGGTATTCGAAGCTGATCGGATTTAAGCGGTGGCCACTGGACGCACCGACAATCCATGACTGCAAAGCAAACAACAGGCTGCCCAAAAAAAAAAAAAAAAAAAAAAAGACTTTCCACCGAAACAACCCCCACACCGTACGGAAAAATGTTGCCTCCCAAAGACAGCACCAGGTATCCAAGCCCTGGCGAGACTCGTCCATTCTTCAATATGAAGGATGTGTGTGGACTGGCAACCTGTGGTTTCCTCGCTGCGAAAGACACCAGGATATTTTAGTAACAGCGAATTATCTGGAATAGGCGGGCAAGTTACTTGTCTGCAGGACACAGTGATGGCATTTTGAAGGTGGGGATGACAGGACACGCATTAGATAGAGGGGTATAAATTTTTAAAAAAGTCTGCAATAGTCTGCTATTAGCGCTCGATCACTTCCAGCCAATTTGAACAGACAGAGAGCCGTTCTACCGCAGCCTTGTGCCATCAAAACGCAGTGGCAGGAAATTTGCGGAATCAATAATCCAGAGAGGCTTATGCGCACTTGAAAAAAAAAAAGCGATTACAGTTGGTCATTCCAGGACGATCTGCAACACCTGAGTGAAGCAGGAAAAGGAAAAAAGAAAGAAAAACTATAGAAATGGCGGAATAAGCTATGCAAGGAAACAATAGGTAATACGTGTGTCCTGGCGGGCCACCACCTCCCTCTAAACCGGAATTATACACTTTCCGGGCAAAGTAACAAAATTATTCTGCTGGCGTAAATGTAATAAAGTTTGAATGAACGAGCCCGAAGCCACTCCCAAGGTTTCAGGCCATGGCCAGACGAAGCCTCCTTGGTCGACGTATGCAATCCCGGCCGGTAATGCTTCATGCTATGCATAGTTTTGTTTTGTATGCCGTACGTAGTGCCCAGGCTGCCTGCGAGGTACGTGCAAGACCCCTAATAGGTCTGTGTGCCTTGTCTGGTACAGCTCGCCCAGCAGGCCCCCATGCTCGTAGCGCAGCAGAGGCAATGGTGCAATGAAAATGTGCACACAGTCCGAAAATGAACGTCTCATGTATTTCTGAAACAATGTCTTGGCCGCCATGGGCGACCATATGCTATGTATCGTAAATCATCCCTAATAATCCGTGGGAAATGCCATCCGAGGCATTGGCCCAAACCCCAACCTGCGTGAGTCGTACCCAACTCTGCGTCTTTTAGTTTCCTTGTCACACTCTTCATCTGCGGCAAATCCCACGCCAAAACCCGCGCCAAAACCCGCGCCCAGCCCTAGCCTTACCATTGCTGCAAAGCCATGCAGAGGCGTAAACTGCAATACAGGCGATGGGTAAAACTGAGGGAATGCAACTGGTGTCATGCCAGACATGCACGCAGGTAACGAGATTGGCGTGATGGGCCCAAACATCGGCGTCGACTGGTTAGTGTACCCCGTTGAGCTCGTACGCGTGTGGCCCATCAAAGGAGGAGTGGCCAACCCGAGTGGAGATACCGGCATGGGCTCTGTGCGGCTGCGCTTGCCGACAGTACCGGCGCCGGCGTCAACGGTACACTGCAACTTTGAAACATGTGTCATGTCCAAGTGCAGAAACCTCTGCCAGAGTAGCAGATCGTGTTTCGTATTCAAAACGTAACCCAACGCAGCCAAGAAGTTCAGCTCGAGCTGGTTCAACACCTTGAGCGGCAAGTCGAACGACGAGCACTTGCCGAGGATGCTGTGCCACGTTTTCAACGTGTAGCTCTGGTCGTTCACGTACTTGTTGGCGAGAATGAGCGATGCAATGATGAGGTAGTAGTGGAGCGAATCGCATTCGCTGTTGTCGATGCTGTTCACGAGGTTTTTGCTGTACCTGTGAAGGAATATGAGGGCCACAGCGAGGTTGGACGGCGAAAGGTCGAGCGTGTCGATCACTGCCGCCATTTCACTAGTGTGCTTGGCCTCAATCTTCTTTGTGTCCAATAGTAGGAGGCCACATCTCACGAAAGTGTGTGATAGAGAACCCATGTCATCAGATAGCCGGGTGGGGACGCTAATGAATGGAGCCGCTATGAAACACTAGGTGGGCGGAGAGAAAATTAAAACGTGTCGAAATAAAGGAGAGTGGGTGGTTTTAGACGGCGAAGCAAACCGGATCATGGCGGGAATTGCAACCTTTTAATACATCTATTGATTCTAGTGTCATGCATCACAATGGAAGGTGCAATAGCACCGCGGCATACGTAGCGCTGCAGCTACATGTAGGTTCTCGCCAAGGAGGTCTTTTTGTTTTTTTTGCCCGGTTCGCAGCCATTGATCGCACCGGTGATTATAGGGGGCGAGCATCACAAAGACTGTGTTACGTCTGGGCACAGCGGCACAAGTGGCGCATGGATGCAGGATATGCTCGCAGGGGATGCAAGAAGGCCAGTGGCAGTGGCACCGGCAAAGGCCTGATGAGCCCGTCTTGATGCTCAAACCGGGAAATGTGGGCTTGGATTTTCTTTTCTTTTTCTTCTTTTTCTTCATCTCCTGCCCTGTTCCGCTTAGCTTTTATCTATGCGTAAAAGCCACACGCATCGAAACATTCCACCAAAAAAAGAAAGCTTAGCCCCCGGCAAACCCACAAATGATTAGTGAATGGTTAGTGTTTGGGTATGCTAAAGGATGTCAAGTCCCGCTGATGAACCTTAATTTTGAAGGAGGCTTCTTCGTACTGTAATTGTGAGCCTTTGCGTACCGCTTCTAAAACTAAGTTTCGTTGCGAATACAGTAAAAAATGGGAATACCGGACTGCGTGCGCGCACCCATGCATACATACCACCGGTGTTGCAAGTGCTGCCACAGGATGGAGGATTCTAGGTCTTCACCAAGAGTGTACCTGCCCTGCAAAAATATCACATTTTTTTTGCGGCCAACTGCCTAGGGTCCGCAATGCTACAACCCCCTAAAATTTCAGCCTTGGCCACTCTGCCTTGCAGTTGACATACGCAAGCTTGCTCTGTGGGCTCTGGTTAGTTGCACGTGATGTGCAATCCACAGGCACAGGCTTCCTCAGCCGCCGAAATCTTGGTTTGGTTCTTGTTGGCGACGATCTCATGCAGTATGCCGTGCATGAAATGTGTGCGAAGGTAGCAACATGAATCTGCTTTTACGGCTCACGCACCCATCCCAAGAGGGAGAATTACGCAAAAGTAGCCAGCTCAGTTCTGAGAGAAAGGGCATCCTCGTGAAGGCACACGCTGTAGGCCGAAAGCCAATTTATGGGGAGGGGGATACAGCTACGAGCCCTACTGGCTTTTGGCCGCCCCGTCTTCTCATGCATCTTCTGGGAACTCAATTGGATTTCAATGTCCGCTTTATGCAAGATTAAGTAGACATGTCATGAGACGAAATCTCACTTCTCAATCCGTGGCTACTTGGATATGCGATGACCCCTTCAACAAATCAACTGCGGCAAAAAGAAACAAGCAATGACCTGTTCTGCGGCCAGAGGCTGGTGGTACACAACGCCTCCCTAAACGTACCTGGGGGCCTCACCAGACATACATGCGGTCAAGCTGTTGGCCACTACGCCTCAACTTTACGCTCCGCCAAGCTGGAGCATGCACCGTGTGCGAAAAAGAAAGTCCCGTAAATGAATACTTGCCAGAGCAATGCACAAACGACGGTCCATTTGAGAAAATCAATCAAAGTTCTTCAGCCAATAACCCGAGCTTCAGTAGGTATTTTACAGCGATTTTTAAGACCCTTTTTAACTAAACCCTTCGAT
The DNA here is from genome assembly GCA_030444895.1 of Metschnikowia sp. yHMJ9. Classification (NCBI taxonomy): domain Eukaryota; kingdom Fungi; phylum Ascomycota; class Pichiomycetes; order Serinales; family Metschnikowiaceae; genus Metschnikowia; species Metschnikowia sp. yHMJ9. The sequence goes on along the minus strand of JAJMQU010000004.1, from coordinate 22,274 downwards.
AGACTTGGCCGGAGCTATTTCAAGAAGTACCACCAGACGCTTGTTAAACTTCTATAAATAACCGTAGGCACCACCTCGAAGGAGGCTCTGCTGTTACGAAATGGCAGTGGGGTGGGATTCCACCCAGAATGCAGTATGAAGGACAGCGAGGCAAGTACTTGGAAATAACGCGCAGCGCCAATGTACTGCAGCGAGAGCACGGTTTGCCATTCGCGGGCATTCTTCGCTCGCACTTAGGGTCATCTTTAGAACTGGGGTACGATACTGCTGGCGGTGTTCCGGCAGGAAGCAGGAGCACACAAGATCAAATGAGCGGGCCCTAGACCGCCGCAGACCGCTTAAAATTTGGTAAACACAATCTCAAAATCGGAAGACGTTGTTTCGTGCTTCATGTGTCTCCAGTTCCAGCAGCGATACTCAAGATGAAATTGCCACTTACGGCCTAGCGCTGTACTCTAATTTCGGCGCTTAACCGTGTATTGTGTGCTACTACGTGGGCCGGCTTGTACCTTGGGCTGGTTTTTTTTTTTGGTGTGCTCATTCCTTCCCTAAGCAGGCGAAAAACAAAGGGCTCAAGATCGGTGCCCTGCGCTGCAGATCGATATCCCGTGACGTTGCCTACCTGGGCTCATGCTGGTTGACTTTTTTTTCTCTCGACTCGTGGAGAACGTTTCTCATTATGCACGCGGGGTTATTCCCCGCCTCGCGCAAATGCACAGACATCCTGAGACGGTGGCCGGCTGCGGTGAGTTGGCAAAACGCACATCCGCAGGAGCGTCGGCCCACTTTCTCAAGAATTGCGCAAAGCTGTCCAGTCTGCCCGCTGGCCCCGTACCGGTAGTGTTCCCACGGCAGAGCGCCGTCGCAAAAACACGCAACCCGTATGGCGCAGAGGTCATCATGCAAGCTTGACACATTCTGACGATCGGGCGCGCACCCGCGAGAAAGTCACTCAAACATCGCGGGTGCGACTCTCTGCGGGCTGCTACCTCGAGAGAGTGAAGATTCTCTCGTTCCTGCAGACACCGCCGGCGAACAACCGGTCTGTGCGCCGCAAGTGCATAGTTAGCATCTATATCCTGCAGCCCGCTGTTCATCCGTTACGTGAACGTGAACTTCCACTCCACCGTAGCGCAAGAAGCTTGGCAACCGTCACATTAGATGAAGGGCGAGGACGATTTGACCGTGCCGCAAAACCTGTACCAGTATGAGTCCCAAAGCCCGAATACGACGATAAACTACCCTGCGCAACCTGCGTTCGCCCAATGGACGCCGGGCCAGCGACCTATGCCAAACGACAAAATGCCCCACCAATCCAGCCCGTCGGAGTACGTGCTGCAGGGCCTCCCGGCGCGCCAGTCCACGCTACAATCGACGTCCGTGCGCCCGGTGCCGCCACCCCAGTCGTCCCACCCGCTTCAGTCGTGGCACCCACTGCATTTATCCCACATGCGGAGTCTCCAGCCGCCTCTACCGCAACCGTTGCAGACGCAGGCGTCGCCAGGCCAGCCGTTGCAGTCCCCGGCACACCAGAATCACAGCGGGCCCAACGCGCCGCCGCAAGGCCAACCGCACGTAGAGCAGCGCGACGGGCCGGGCCTCCCACCGTCGACGTTGCCGGTTCCGTCTCCGCCAAAACTGTACCATGGCCTCCCGTCTAGCTCTGTTGCCACTGCTCCGTTGGGGCCCGTGGTGGCACCGCCGCCGCCGCCGCATGCACTCGTGGCAACCGCTGCATCGTCGTACGTGCCCATCACGGGCACTGTGCCTGGGACAGCAGGCGAAAAACAGCGGGTCCGCGTCAACAAGGCGTGTGACCGGTGCCGCAGCCACAAGATCAAGTGCACGGGCAACTACCCGTGCTCCAACTGCACCAAACACGGGATCTCGTGTCGGTTTCGGGACGCCTCGGTGGCGGGTGAGCCACCGCTAAAGAAAGCGCGGTCCGAGGACAACGAGAGCACGCGGCTTTCGCTCGGCGGCGCCGCAGACGAGCTCGATGCCCGCGAGCCGGTCCCGGCAATGTTCGTGCGGCCCAAAACCGGCGAAGACGCTGGCGCGTACACGACATACTTGGAAAACAAAGTGCGGTACTTGGAGACGGTGCTCGCGGAGAGCAGCTCCGCAAAAACGGCGTCGCAGCACGCCGGCGAGCAGGCGTACAAGCTCGACGACGTGGTGATCATCCAGCGGGACACGCTGACCAAGTGGCGGGTGTGCCGGCGGTACGAGGGCGCGTTGGCGATCCGGTTGTGCACGGCATTGTTCAAGAACCTACTGCCGGAGGCGCAGGCGCTCGTGGAGATCCCACGCACAAACTACTACGGGTGGAACATGTCCGGCGTGCACTTTTTGAAGCCGGTGAAGCTTCCCAAGCTCGCAGCCAGCGCGCAGCTCCCTCTGGAGCGCAAGCAGTTCTACATCGAGTACTTCTTCCGCGAGGTGAACCCGCTCTACGCGATCCTCCACGAGACTGTGTTCCGCGAGCAGTGGAAGATGTACCAGAGCGACGAGTCGAGCGAGCCGGCCACCAACAACACCACGTTGTTCTCTGCGATGCTCGCGATCGTGTGTGCGCTCGGCATCCGGTTTACGGAGTTCGCCAAGCCGGCGGGCCCGTCGCTCGACCAGCTCAAAGTAGAGGAGCTGCTCTTCAGCTACAGTCACAACGTGGTCTCTGTGTTCAGCGTGGAGTGGGAGTCCTTCGAGCTCATCCAGTGCTGGTTGCTCCTCACGTTGTATCTCCGGGTGGCGCACCGCCAGACGTCGTGCCACAGCCTGTTGGGCCGCGCCGTGAGCATGTCGCGGTCCATGGGGCTCGGCCACTACGACAGCGTGCCGGGCAACTCTCCGCCGTACGAGAAGCTCAAGGCCAAGCGCATCTTCTTCGCCGTGTACATCTTCGACCGGCTCATCGGGTTGCAGGGCGGGCGGTTCCGCAGCTTCACCGAGAGCGAGGTGGACCGCGAGTTCCCCGCCATGGACGGCGAGGGGGCCCTTGGCGACGGCTGGCTCACGGCGCCCGCGCTCGCAATGATCCACATTGCGCGCTTGGCCAACCACCTCGAGATCTCCGACTCGAAAAACCTGGACTTGGTCACCGCGCACCGCGTGCAGAGCGACTTCGACGCCATGGCCCGCTGGCTCGACGCCAACGGCTTCAGCGACGACCACGACATTATCCTCACGCCCGCCGCCGCCCACTACGACTCGCCCGTGTCGCCTGTGGTGGTGTCGCAGGTCAAGTTGCACTTCTACGAGTTGGTGCTGTGCGCGCACGGCAAGAAGCTCTTTGACTTGTTCGGGTTCCGCGCCGCCATCCACGGCATGAAGTACAGCGTGATCATGGATACCAACCGCCGTGTGGTCTGCTTGATGCAGAAGCTCCGCGACGCGGGCTACCTCCAGGTGCCGTGGTACACCACGCTCCAGCTCCTCTTGATTGTAGGCGTCAACAGTCTCGTGTTCGTCAACATGTCCATGTACGTGGCGGAGTCCACCCGCACGTTGGACGACACCATGCAGTTGCTCCAGTACCTCAAGGACTCGCCCGTGCGGGACCACGCGGGCAAGGTGCTCGTGAAGCAGCGGTTCAAAATGGTGGAGGAATGCATCTGGCTCCTCAAGATGACCAGCCACATCATGACCTTGAGCTACGAGGAGTCTGTGCGGCGGTTGGCCCGCGTGGGCATCGACCACGGCCCGGCAGATATCAACAAAAACCAGTTCAAGCAGTTTGCCATGCGCAACCAGCTGCACGGCGGCAACCTTGACAAACTCATGGAGGATCAGAATAGAAGGCAGTTGTCGCGAGACGACGCCGCCAGCCGCACCCTGAGCTCCTTCAGCGAGAGTCTTCTCCGCGGGAGCCCGGACAGCAACCCGTCGACGAACCACGGGCAGGAGCAGTTTGTAGGCAACTTGGCGTGGTTCGACCAGTGGCTCGACTTTTACCAGGACCTCTAGTGACGGCAAATATGTATTATAAGAACCACACGCGAGCCCAGAGTGCTCGTGGGCCAAACCACTCCACCCCGTACGCCGCCTGTATTTTTTTTTCTTTTTTTTTTTCTTTTTTTTTGTTTCGCCTGCCCCGGCCATGCGCTCGTGGGGCCCCGAACTGTCTACTTGGGGCCCCAAACCGTCTACTTGAGAGGCTGCAGCTGCGCCCTTGACAGGCCGGAAAAACCCTGCGCCTCTGTGCAGAGCGGCACAATGGGCGCCAGAGCCCAGGATAAACCCCCGGGCTGGCCCCGCAGGCAAGTCGAGGGAACCGAAGAAACCTGCCACAGCAGCACACTACCCAAGCCCACCACCCAGAAACAACGGCACCAAAAAGAAAAGATTGAACGAAAAAACACACCATCGCCCAACACAAGTGACCTGAGCAGCACCTCGACGCAGGGATTTGTATGCAGGCCCCTAACAAAGGACAGCGAGGCGGGTAGCGGGTGCGTGGGATCATGGCGAAGAAAATCGGCGCCGCCGGTGCTGAGTAGTGCTCCGTAGATAAGCTTATACCTGTTCCGGCGTCCCGCAAGAAAGAAAAAGGCCCGTTCCCGGCTGTTCCCCTGAGCCACAAGAGCCGCTGCGCAGGCATCGGAAAATCTTTTCTATGCATGGCACCCGCACCCGACCCCAGGCCTGCAGACAGCAGCATGTCCTCATTCTTTTCGCCTGCCGAGAAAGGATCCGTGAACCAACCACGCTTATTCCTCAACTCCTCCATCACCGCCAGGGCCGCATCTCGACAAGCGGGAAAAAAGCGTACCCGCCCATCTCCCGACACCTCCCGAGCACGTGACGCCCCCTTTACCGGCGCCCCCTCTCTTCGTCCCGCCTGCTTCATTTCCGGGGCCCTTTTGCCGGCCACAGCTTTATCTCTTGCCCACTAAAGTTTGCAGCGCACCCCGATTGTGACGCTTCCCGCCGGCACACAACACAAACCTAGACCAAACACGAACTCCCAAGCAGAAACACAAATACATATTCCCCGCCACAAACAGAAACAAAACCCTCCCAACTACAAATCCTCACAGAAATACACGCCCGCAAACGCAAGCCCGCACACAATTTACCCGCCGAACAAATTCCGCGCGCCCCCACCCAACCATGTCCACCGCAACGCCGCCGCCGGACACAAAGTCGAAAGACGACCGCCCCTATAAATGTACCATGTGCGACAAGGCGTTCCACCGCCTAGAACACCAGACCCGCCACATCCGAACACACACGGGCGAAAAGCCCCATCTGTGCACGTTCCCGGGCTGCTCCAAGAAGTTTAGCCGCTCGGACGAGTTGACCCGACACTTGCGCATCCACAACAACCCCGCGTCGCGCAAACGCGGCGGCCGCCTCGACGACCAGCCCGGAGAGCACCTGTACCAGATTTTAACCGACGCGAGCGGCCAGACGTTGCCCGTGACTGCAATTCCTATGGCGTTCGGAGCCGCCGGCGGCCCGCAGTACTACCTGGCGCCGGGCTACCCCGTGTACGTTGTGCAGCAGGGGGCTCCGGGGATGAACGGGCTGGGGCAGCCGATCGCCATTTCCGTGCAGCCGAGCATGGCCCACGGGTACACGCAAGCACACCCGGTTCTCCATGCGGGTCCTCCTCCTCCTCCTCAGCAGCACATGCTGGGCGTCACACACCTCGCCAGCCCGGCGTCCGTGCCCAACATACAAGCGATGACGAGCCAGCAGCACGGCGGCATGCCGCAGAACCAGAGCTATCAGAGCGTGCCTCCTGTGCACAGCGTAGGCAACATGTCGCTCGTCCAGAGCGTGCCGAACTTCCGCAACATCCAGCCGCCGAAGCGGGCGCTGCCCTTAGCCAGCACGAACGAGCGGCTGCAGGCGCCCGCCGTGTTCTCGCTTCCATCGTCTCCTGACGCTAGCCACGATAGCGCTTTCGCGGGCCACACGCAGCCGCAGCCGCTGGAACGGGCGCCGTTCAACTTTAGCTTCGCCAAGCGGAGCCCGATCGGCCGAATGCAGACTTCCGAGCCGGCCGAGAGGCCCAGGGCCCTTGCGCCACCAGCACTGCAGTCGTCGCATGCGGAGACGGACGATAAAATCCTCCAGAAGTCGCAGAGCCTGACCTCGATCAACTCCAACCAAAGCCAGGTGTTCTCCAACACCGCGGGGCGCTCAACCGACCACTCGAACGCGCAGTCGCCCAGCAACTCGCCTGAGCTACAGGCGAACCGCCAGGTGCAACCGTCGTTTTCGAACCTTAATGAATACTTTCTGAAGCGCGGGAACGCGCCACCACCGCACTTGCCGAAGCTCAAGTCTAGCCAGTCCAGTGGGAGCTTGACATCGCTCGGCGCGTTCTCGCACCTCCAAAAGTTGACCGCGCTCAAGCCCTCGGCGTCCGCGGTCTCCGCACAAGCCGTGCCTCGGCAAGTGTCGCTGAGCCAGCTCAATTTGGAGTTTGCGCAGCCCAGCAAGAAGTCGCGGCCCAACTCGCCCACGCAGTCGTATGTCAACATGTACATGACGCCGTTTTCTCAGGAGAGAAACACCGCGTCCGAGACCTCTTTACAGACACACACTCCACTGGGGGCGATCCTCCGAGAGAACGCATCGTTTATAATATCGCCGAACGAGACGCCACTCCAGACGCCCTCTCACTCGCCTCCTTTGCAGCCGCAAGCCACAAATGACAAGGCGATCAACTCGCTCCATCTCATCAGTAAATTGGAGAAGCAAAGGGCCAACCCTGAGCAGGATGACGAGAGCATAGCGATCAGCGGGACGACGCTCCCGCCGATTCGGTCGGTGTTCAACTTTGACCTGTCCGAGGCAAGGCCCATATGAGCAGAGTACTGCGAAATAATAAAAAGATACAATGGTTGAGCTCAGAGAGACTTATAGAGGATACTGAGATCAGATTCGATCGATAGAGAAGTATCCGCCGCTCTGAGCGATCATAGCTAATACGTTGAATAAAGGTCAATACGCTAATCATACCTAATAAATTGGTTAAAGAGCAATACTCTCATCCTAGCTAATACGTTGCTTAAAGAGCAGTCCGCTAATCGTAGTTAGTATGTTATTGAAGCTCAATACGCTCAAATCGTGGCCGGTGCATCACCAAAATCGCCCAAAATTGCAGTCCATGGATTGAGAGCTGCGTGGCAGTTGTTGCGCTGCGCAACCGAGCAACCATAGAGTGTAGGAACCGGGGGGAGCCCAGCACAAAAACTAGGATCAGCAGCACTCCTATCAAGGAAAAAAAGTAAACACGACAGAATGAGACATTAAAGGAAATGGGGCACCCTAGTGAGCAGAAAGTGTGGGTTCATCTACGTAATCCATTGTGCTGCAGCGACATTTGAACTTTCCCGTTTGTGGTGCGCGGCAAGTACTCAGATCTCCCTGCAAAAATGCGCAATCGGCCCCAAAAAGGGCCCAGATCAGCAAATGTACACTCACAAAAAAACCCAAACCAGCAATCTGAAACGATTCTCTTACAGTGTGCCTTGAACACAGCGCTGCAGCCCGAATCGCCAGCGACCCGAGCCCTGAAGTCCACCGCGCAGGCCACCTCCTGGCAGCCCGCAGTGACTCAGCATCGCAAAAGCCTGGGCTGATTCTCTTGTGTGCAGTCCCGCTTGTGCGGGCGATTTCTTTTCCATTTTTCCACGCGACACCCACGCACTGCGGCCGGAAGGAGCCAGGCGGAGCAACCAACAGACCGAAGCAGTCAACCGCATGAGCATAACCAGAAGAGACGGAATTGCCCAAGCAGGCAGTTTCGTCTCTGTTGGCCCACCCGTCCGCCCGCACGTGCTCTGCGGCGTACCGAAACCTGCACGGCCGCAGCAGTCAGCAGGTCGTTCTCGCAAGCGAGCGAGCGAAAAAAAAAAAATTCAATAGAAAAAAAATTGCACGTATATGCAGGCCTTCCTCCCACCCTTGCCGCGTACAAAACACTGGCAAAATCCAGTTTTGTGCTTCTTCAGCAACCACTCTTTTCTTCTTCTACAACCTTCTTGGAGTCCGCCGCTACAACGCAGAGAACACCCTATATCTCCTGTCGTTGCCGCCCTCCGTCTCGTGGTTTGTCTGTCTGTTCCTGAAGCACTGCTCACTGAGCTTCACAGACTTTCAACTACACCAAGGAAGCGTTTCTTTCACCCAGACGCCAGTCGCCGTTCGAGCTTTTCATTAAGTCCTCGAACCCGCTGCCGCTCGCCCGAGCGTATACGCACGTATCGCTCACAAAAAAAAACGGACCGGGCCACCCGAGTGTTAGCCGCCGACCCCCGTCGCTGCTCCACCCCCTTCTGCGCCCCCTACTTCCGCCGTTCGTCAAAGTATGTACCAGCCCTACTACTCGCTCGGCACCGCAGGCCACCGCAGCACTGCGCTGAACAGCTACGTGCCGTTTGCCACCTACGGCGGCGTGGAATACGCCGGCGCCGGCGCTTTCCACCTCCCTGTGGCGCCACCGCCCCCTCCGCACTACGTGCAACCCCCCATGTACTCGTCCGCGGCTCCGCCGGCGGCCAACGCGGCTGCCGAGGCCGTGACCGGCGGCATTAGTGCCGTTTTGGAGTATGAGCCGCAGAGCATGGCAGGTTTTGTGTGTTGGTGCGCGTTTGGCATGCTCAACCAGAACCGGTCGCCCTCCAAGGAGTTTGAGAGCTCGATCGTGTCGATTTTGCACGCGACGCGCTTGCCCAAGTCCACGATCATCGTCGCGTTGGAGTACATCAACCAGCGGTTCTCCAAGACGCAGTACCAGTTCTTGTCGGACCTGGAGGTGTTCATGAAGATTGTTGTGGCTGCAGTTTTGGCCAACAAGTTCAACGACGACAACACCTTCACCAACAAGTCGTGGTGCGGCGCCAGCGGCTTGAAGCTAGACGTGCTCAACGCCGAGGAGGCCGCGTGGTTGAAGGCCGTGGACTGGAAGTTGAACGTTGTGCAGCTCCAGCCCAACCTCGACACCTTGGACGAGTGCTGGAGGACGTGGGTGTCCAACCACCTCTCGCCGCACATGAAGGCCAGCGCGGCCAACATGTACTTCCAGCCGGCGCCGTCGTTGTCGCCCAGCAACATGACGAACTTTTCGTCCGTCCCGTCGTCACCCTTGTACAGCACGGGTTCGTCGCTCGGCTACAACTACACGTCGCCATTGAACGCGTCTCCCATCAAGTTCAGCGCGGACTGGGGAACGGCGATGCCACCGCACTACAACATGCGTCCCAACCCCTACGCGCCGTACTCTCAGGCTTCCATCTGGGCGTACCCGCCCGCCGCCACATACGCGCCCATGCCGGTGCGGTCAGATGCCGCGTACTACGGCTACGCCAACCCATACTACAATTGTCTAGCGTCGTGCTGAGGAGCATCAAGTCTGAATTCCATTCAGTTCAGTTCAGTGTACCTTTTCGAACCTAGGCCCGGGGGCCACACTAGAGTGAGCTCCTTTTTTTTTGCCGCCAGTAATATTTATGCAATACAAGTTGCTCGCACGAGCGCCACGCCGCAAAACACCTGACCCTACGTAAGCCGAACGGGATACATGAACGTTTTATTAAAGCAAGCTTTCTCAACTCTGCCTATCCTGTCGGCCAATTCTCTGAGCTATCCGCTCTGTCTAAGCGTCCTCTAGGCCCTTTTATTTTCAGCCTTTCACTGCTCCTTCGCGTGTCTTTACCACGTTCTACTCCTTCACCTCAAAGTCGCCGTCGTCCTCCTCGTCCTCGTCCGCCGGAACCTGCTTGTCAGCTTCCTGGAAGTCGATTTTCTTGCCGCGGGTTCTTCTGCCGCCGGTGATGATGTTGGACTCGTCGATTTCGACTAAATCGTCGCCGTCTTCATCGTCGTCTTCTTCGTCCACGTCATCGTCCTTGCCCTCTACGTCGCCGTCGTCGTCGTTGGACTCCGGTTCCGGCTCCTCTTTTGGTGCATCGTCGTACTGGCGTCTTCTGCGCTTTCTCTTTGCGTCGGTGCCCGTGTCTGCTCTTTTTTTCGCGTTCACAGGCTCCTCGGCGTCCACTGGCGGCTCTGCGGTGTCCTTTTTGGGTTCTTCAGCCTCGGCCGGCGCGCCTACGTCGTTACCTTTGAGCTCGGCAAGCTCTCTGTCCACTTCCTTGTCTGCCTCTGAGGTGGCCTGCTCCTCTGCAAGTTTGTCGTCGTTTTCGACGGGTTTTTCTGCGGAGCCGTCGCCCAATTTGTACGCGGACTCCGGCTCGCCCGCGTCGGGGATCTGAGCGCTGTTCTCGACGCCTGCGGACTTTAATCTAGCTTCAATGTCTGACATGGTCGGTTCTTGTAGAGGTGGTGGGTTGCGGTTTAAGTATGGCGCGGTTGCCAGGTGTACGGGTCTCTGAAGGTGGAGCTGGCGGTGGAGCGTTGCGTTGTACCTTGTCTATTGGTTTGCTGGGCTACTGTCTGCTTCGCTTTGTTATTGTTTTTTTTTTTCCTTTTTTTTTTTTTTTTTTTTTTTTTTTTTTTTTTTTTTTTTTTTTTTTTTTTTTCTTTGCCTTACCTTGCTTACTTTGCATTTTTTGCGTTTTTCTTATGCCTCTTCTTTGCAGTTAGTTTGTCCGCCGTTCCATTGTGTATGCTGGCTATTCGCAATGGCTGCTCGCTGTGAAACTAGGCCGCAGGTCACGAACTGAAAGAAACGAAGAGCTAATGAAAAGAAACCAGAAAAAGAAACAACAAGAGATATTTGAAGGAGCCGAAACAACTGAAAAAGCCAAAATAACTGAAACAGCAGCAAGTTCGGAAACTCAGAAACACCAGAAAGCATGGCACGGCCCAGCGCCCCACAGTGCGCGCGCGGCCGGGCCAACACCATCGCCAGGCAGGGAAATAGGCAGAGAAATAGGCAGAAAACAACCCACCAACAATGGCTTCCGTAACAAAAAAGACCAAAATGGCGGACCTCGTAAACTACAGGCTCCGCATCGCCATCGTTGACGGCAGGACGTACACCGGCCAGCTATTGGCGTTCGACAAACACATGAACCTAGTCATCGCAGACACAGAAGAGGCCCGGGTCGCCAGAAAGGCGTACGCAGAATTGGCAAAAAACAAGCTCGATGGGCAGCCCAAGGTACAAGAGGAGAAGCGGTTTCTCGGGCTCATCATTCTCCGTGGCGACCAGGTCGTCAACGTCACAATTGTCAGCGGGCCCACCGCGGACATCAAGAAGAGACTAGCGCAGTTGAAACAGGGCAAGGGCGTGACAAAACCCTTGCGGGCGTCGCTGGCGGCGAAGCCAAAGGGGCCAGTACGGAAATAGTGTACAATAGACAACGATTTGGGAACGTGGAGGCGTAGTTGTAGGTGTATTACTCCAATGGGAGCCACCGACGACCGAAGAAGGCGGAAAAACTGGCAGAGGCTGGCAAAAAAACCAGCAAAAGACCAGCAAAAACCTGGCCAGGACCAGCTGAAGACAGCCGAAACCGACCGGCGCCAGTCAGACCTCTACATGCCCTTACAGGTCAGAAAAAGTGATACGTTACAGTAAAAACACCAGCTCAGCAGCATGAAGAGCCACTCTTGCTCCGCTTCTCCTGCGGCGCAGGCGTCAACGAGATCGTGGGCCCGCCGCGCGGCTTCGCAGACAGAACGTTCTCGCTCGTGTCCAACTGGTGCTTGCTGATCATCTCGTAAATGTTCTTCAACAACTGGTGGAACGACAAATCCACGTTGTCAGCGGACAACGCCGACGCCTCCGTGAACAACAAGCTGTTCTCGGTGGCAAAACTCTTTGCCTCCTCCGTGGGCACCGCGCGCAAGTGGTCTAAGTCCGACTTGTTGCCCACCAACTCAATCACGATGTTCGCATCCGCGTGGTCCTTCAACTCCTTCAACCACCGCGACACAGACTCGTACGACTCCGTCTTGGAAATGTCGTAAACAATCAACGCGCCCACTGCGCCGCGGTAGTACGCGGACGTGATGGCCCTGTACCGCTCCTGGCCCGCGGTGTCCCAGATTTGGGCCTTGACCCGCTTGCCGTCAATCTCCAACGTTCTGGTAGCAAACTCCACGCCGATGGTGGACCGCGACTCCAAGTTGAACTCGTCGCGGGTGAAACGCGACAACAAGTTGGACTTGCCGACACCGGAGTCTCCGATCAACACGATCTTGTAGAGGTACTCGTAGTCGTAGGAGTAGTCGTCGGTGTTTTCGCTCATGGTGTGTTTGTGTATTTGTGTGTGGGAAGTGTTTCACGTGGGTTTTTGGGCTGTTTCAGCACGGTTTCAGCTTTGTCTTTGGCTCGGCTTCAGCTTTGTTTCAGCTTTGTTTCAGCTTTGTCTCTGCCGTGAGCGTTTTCTCTCCTGCTTGTCGGTTCCTGCAAGCAATCTCACTCGTCGCCCGGTAAGTCCAAATGTGTTGCGCCTCGGATGTGCTTGAGGTGCAGTTCTGTTCTCTCTAAGCCGTCAAACGTGCGCTGTAAAAGTTGGTGTTTTTGAAAACTCCTGGGTCGCTGCCTGAAAATGCGTAGTCTATCAACTGGCTGGTTACGAAATCAGAGTTTTCGAAGCGACTTTTCTGGAGTAGTGCGGGCGCGACAGCCTTGCACCACGCAAAAAACCGCCTAGAATCGCGTGGCTGATACGAGCACGCTACGGCTCGGGAGAATGCTGAGCAAGTCCAAGCGGGCACCGTGGGTTCGTGCTTTGCCCAAGTCAGCACGTGCTCCACCCACCGATCCCAGTTCGATTTTAAATGGTATTGTGGCTCCCGTCCTATTTTCCCTTGTAACGGGACGGTTGTCCACGTGAACCGGTGCTACAACGCTCTCACGTGAATCGTATTACAGGTAATCGCAAAATGTTTACATACGCACAGCGCTTGTGACCGCTGGAGGCTCCCTCGCTCGCCAGAGTCCAGGTGAGCTGACCACCTCACTCTCTACCTCTGCGGCTGTCTTCGCGCGCTGCCTTTCTCTCCAACTCGTCCCAGTCTTCGCCCTCGCTCTCTGCGTCCTCGTCTTCGCTGCCGCCTGCGTCGGAGCCATCCGACGAGTACGCGTCCTCGCTCTCCTCTTCGCTGGCGACTTCCTCGTCGGAAGGATCGTCGTCGGAGGCCTCAAACTCGGACTCTTCTTCCTCCGAACCGTCCTCGTCAGAGTCACCGTCTCCGGTTAAACAGCGCCAGCCACCGTCCGAGAAGAACGCGTAAGGGTCCGACGTGATCGTCTTCATAAGCGCACCCCAGTTCAAGTTCATTTGGCCCTCGCTAAAAGGAATGTCGACATTTGTCAACCAGTTCTTCACATCCTCCAAAAGCTCCATCGGAATGGTGTTTATGTGGACAACCGGCTTCAGGAAGTCCTTGAACACAAACACCATGTCGAAGTTCTTCAACCCAAATTGCACCCTCTCCAAGTGTGCGATTTCGATCTCCTCAAGGGTAACCACCAAGTACGGTGGGTCAATGAGCGACACCAAGCAGTCCCTAGTAGGCATACAGAACACAGCCGATCTGAAAGGCACACCCTGGAAACCAAGTTCTCTAAATGGAACATCCAAGTCAATGGCGCCCTTCGATGCATCACTGATCATCTCCGCAAAGCTCCTGAACTCTTTGTCCAAGAGCGCCTTCCTCCTTCTCTCTTCCTGCTCTTGCTGCAACTCATCTTCATCGCCATATCTGTATCTTCTCTTGCGACCGCCGGTCTCGTCAAACGCAATATCGCTAGCCTCTCGGTAAAACTGCACATCGAGCGTCTTTCTTTTGCCAATCATGATCGGGCTCTTTAAGTGGCAGTGAATGAGGACAATCAACTCATCTTTGCACGGCTGAAAGAACAAATGCTTCATGTTGGAAAACAAAATGTCGACCCTCTGGTCTGCTCTGAAAGACGACTGGTATCTCAATCCGTTTTCGTGAATTTGTAACACACCCCCGATCTTCTTTGTGTCGGCAGTGGGCCTCACAAAAACCTGCTCCAACTTCTTCATACGCGAGCCCTTGAGTTCAATCAAGCTGCCTTGGGTCACCACATCCGCCAACTGCTTCTTTTCTGCCTCCCTCTTCACGCTGTCCTTTTTGAGATCTTGGATGGCTTTGTACACATCAATCATTCTTTGACGGTCACGCGATCTGAACGTAATCGATCTCACAAACAGGTTCTCAGGCGAGTCCTCGTAGGGCAACTCCGTTCTCTTCGACGTGAATCCTCCTGCGCCAGGCGAATTGAAGTTCAACCGCAAATACGTGTAGTCGCCCTCTTCGTTCTGCGACCCGTTTTTGAAGGAGTTGATGTGGAATGGGACGGGTCTTCCGCAGATCGGCAAAATGATTGTGTGGTTTTTGTAGTCAATGTGGATCTTGAGGTCCTTCACGTTGCTTGGGATCTGCGAGTCCCTAACATACGACTCGTATCTTTTGAAAACCGGCTTGAACTCGGACCCATCTGTTGCATCGGCTTTAGAGAAACGAGCCAAGCCTTCTTGCTCTCGCTTCTCGTGCAACTTTCTTTGAATCTCCTGACGAAGCTTCTCCGCGTTCACGTCGTCGGCAGCAGCGCCCTCATTTCTCAACTTGGACTTCAAGATCTTGGAATTGGCGTCGTTGGCGGGCACGTGCTTCTCGCTCCGCTCCTTCTCCGACTTGACTTTCCGCTCGCCGTTCTTTGCCTCCTGTTTCACGGGCTTGTCGTCGTCCTTGAAATAGAAAGTCACCTCTTTTCGAGCCTTTTGATAGTCCGTAAGCGGGATGGCCTCGTTTTCACTCACCTTATACGTGTCTGTAAGGAGCAATGCATAGTTCTTGAGCTTTGGGTTTGTTGCCGAAGCGTTGGTGAGGCCGTTGAACCCGATGGTCAACGATATGATCTGGCCGTTGATCAACGATCTGTCGTTTCTGCTGTTCAAAATCAAGGTGGCGTCCCTGAACTCCAACCCGGTCATCCAGCCGGCGTTTTTGGTGAACTTGTCGACCAAGGCTTCGTTCTTCGACTTGATGAAAGCCAACGCGCCCTCGTAGACGTCCTTGGCCTTGTTGCCGTCCTTCAACAAGTTCTTGGCGATGTGCTCCTGCAACTGGTAGAGCACATCGTAGTTCGCCTCCATCTCCGGGGACGGGTCGATCAAGAACGTCCTGGCTATGTTGGAGCAGTAGTTCTTGTAGCGGATGCCCAACGAGGAAATGATGGCGCCGTCGCCCACAAAGCGGCTCTCGGTGGATAACGCACTTGGTTTCAAGTCGTACTCCCCGCCGCTCTGCACGATGGGTGCGTAACACCAGTCGACAAGCTCCGGGTCAAAGTCCTTGTTTGCTTGCAACGTCTTCTTGCCCAACGCGGACTTGGTGTACCACCTGTTGGAGTCGATTTTCTTATCGAGCTTCTCTGAAATGTCTACGTTGGTGGTCTTGGTCTCGTTGTCGACCAACTCCATCATGTCGTTGGCAAAGGAGTCCATCATCACCACGGAGGCCTTGGCCGCCATCAGCGAGGCGCCATACTCGTCGGCGTCCTTCAACTCCAAGCTGCGCGAGACAACCAACGCCGCGTCCGAGAACGGCAACTCTGCGGGCTTGGAGATCTCCGTCCATTCGTCGATGAACTTGCCCTTGAACGAGTCTTTGGTGATGGTTCCGATCGGGTGGTCCGCGGAGCTCGTGGCCTTCAAGGTGTCAAGCAACTTTACGAACAACAGGCGGTTGTGGTCCTGGTCTTTGGTTCTGGTCCACACGTCCAAGTTTGCAGCAGCGCCGCCCGAGTAGGACGTCAAGCCCGTCAAGTGCTTGGCCTTGCCCTCGCTGGTGATGATCACGCATCTCTCTTTGTCGACGAAGACTGCTGTGTGCGCAAACTCGTAGCCGAGTAGCCAAAGCTGCAACGCCGTGGACTTCTTATAGGTGGACTCGTCGTCTCTGGCTCCAACGAGAAACAAGAGCGACGAGAAGCTGGTGGGACCCGCAGACAAGTTTTTCTGGAGGATCGCCACCCGCTTGTGGAACGCAGCAGCGTCAATCACGACGTCGGACATGATGGCAAGAAGAGTGGTGAAGCGCTTTTTCTTTTTTTGTCCAGTGCAATTCGTGGTCCTGCGTCCGCCGTGGTGGTGGACTGCGCGCGTGGATCGCTAAGTTGCGACAGAGTTGAGGGCGCTGGAGGCGGCGTGGGCAGACGCGGCTGCGTCACCGCTTCGCTTCTGCCGAGACGCTGGAGGCACGGGTATTTGCCACACTGGTGCTGCCTGGCTCTGTAGGCGAATGGCGGCCGAGTTTTATGCTGTTTTTATTTACTGTGGCAGCTGGCGGTGGCACGCTGGCGGTGGTGCGCGCGTAGGCAGCTTGGGAACTAGAAAACGTAAGCGAAGAAAGGGTAAAGAAAAAGGTAAAGTAACAAGCAAAGGAACGGGTCAAGAAAATGCGTGGCAAAAAGAGGGGCAAAGGAGGCGCCTTCCCTGTTACTTATTCGTAGCAGTGTGTGCGGTATTTCAGATTTGTTTCAGATTTGTTTCAGTGTGCTCAGTGTGCTCAATGTGCTTGGTGCCTGGCGCACTGGCATGTGGACGCGTGGGTGCAAATGCAGCGAGCCGGCGCCGTGCACAGAGAAAAACCAGGGACTACAGCCACCAGTAAAACCGAAACCAGCTTGCAGCCAACATGGCACAGCCCTGACAATGGCTCGACACATGCACGATTCTGACATGATACAGACCTGACACAAACATGATACAGACATGGAACGCTCTGCAGCATATAATGTCGCAGTCCCCCGCCCCTGCCGCCGTTTTTCTGCCCTCGCCCGCTTCAGATCTCCCGTCCTGTACTGCAACACGCGTGCGCGTTTGTAGTGTTTTTGCTTTCACTGTCCCAGCTGTCTTTTAACAACAACACAAATGTTCAGGCAGACGAAGAGAAGAACCGCCGGCCGCAGAAACTTCGAGGAGGTCTCCGTGTACGACGACGCGTCGGCGTCTGTTTACCCCTCGAGACTCTCGTTTTACGACGCGCCGCCGTTGGAGGAGATCACGTTGGAGGAGTTCGAGACGTGGGCCATCGACCGGTTGAAGATCTTAATCGAGATCGAGTCCTGCTTGGCGCGGTCGAAGCCCATCCGGGACATTGAGGCGGTTGTCAAGCCGCTTTTGCTTAAATTCTTACCGCTTTCGCCCTCGACGGCCTCCGCGCCGCAGTCCCTGGTGGTGGCCGAGCGCAGAAAGGACTACTACTCACACTACACACTAAGATTGGTGTTCTGCAGAACAGAGGAGCTTCGCAAGAAGTTTGTCAAGAACGAGGCGACGTTGTTCAAGATCAGGTACAACATGCTCCAGCCCAAGGAGCAGCAGGAGTTTGTGTCGCTCAACTCGCACAAGTTGGCGTGGGAATACATCTCAAACGACGAGAAACTCGACAGGATCGACGAGTTGTACGCGGCATCGGGGCCCACCATCCGCGGTGTGCTTGCCATTGAAAACGCGGGCGATTCCACGTTCAGCCTCACGCCTGAGCAGTTGAAACACCACATCCGCACCAAAGAGACGTTTATCAAGTTGCCTTTCGAGAAGGTTCCGGGCTTGGTGTCGCTGAGACAGGTGCTCATGGCACGCGGATACGCGTACATCCCGTCCACGCTTCAGGTGAGCTTGTTGTCTGCGGTTTTCTCCGAGCTGTTGTCGCAGGTGCTTTTAAAGACGTTCCAGGCGCTTCCCAGGCTAGAAGAGGACGACCGGTTGCTTCCTTTGCTCAACAACCTCTCCAGAAACTTTGCCAACATCCAGTACGACAGCTTCGGTGACCTGGCTAACGCGTCCGACATCAACGCGGTTTCCATCTCGTCGCGACTGATCAACAAGCACTACCCGCTTTGCGCATCGTACCTCCAGAGAAGCTTGAAGCTTAATCTGCATTTGAAGTACGACGGACGCCAGCAGTTGGGCTTGTTCTTGAAGGGCATCGGGCTCAACGTCGACGAGGCGTTGAAGTTCTGGGCCCAGGAGTTCACGAAAACCGCAAAGATGAACATGGACACCTTCAACAAGAGCTACAGATACAACGTCAGGCACATCTACGGGTTGGAGGGAAGTCGCGTGAATTACAAGCCGTACGACTGCAACACGATCTTGCTGAGAAAGCGCCCGCAGAAGGGAGAGTACCACGGCTGTCCGTACCGGGACTTGCCGCTCGAGCTGCTCGTCAGCAGCTTGAACGAAATGGGCATTCTGGACCAGCACGACATCAACGAGATCGTCGAGGATGTCAACAAGAACAATTACACCGTGGCATGCACACGGGTGTTTGAGATTACGCACGAGCAGCAAATGCTGCGTTCGTCCAAGCCCGAGAACCTCCACATCACGCACCCCAACTTGTACTTTGACCGGTCCCGCCAGCTCGAGCGGAACGAGTCCAAACCCGTTGCCAGCACAGGAAGCTAAGCATGCGGAATTGTTGTTGATGCTGTTCAGGCAGAAGCGCCAGCGTACGCGGTGCGACGTCTCATTCCTCTTCATGTGAACCGTGTCTTAAATATAAATGCTCTACGCGGCAGGTGCCATGCGCTAATATACACTCAAGCCAAGTTGAGGGAGCTCCAGACTCTCTTGAAGCCGTACCACGATGCTCCCGAGCCAAAGAGACCCACCCAGAACGGCGTCAAGCACCCGTCGTACAACGACCAGTGGAGTACCAACGGGAGCTGCACTACCTGCGTGAAAAGATTGATCCGCCAGTCCTTATTCCGCTTGGACGCAGGCACTCTTCTGAAGAGCTCGATGATCTCAATGGCGATGTACATACCCCAGACCCGCGAGGACCAGATGTACGTCTCCATGCACCAGTACGCGTTGTCGCTGGTTCCGATCCAGTTGTGGTCGGTCAACCAGCCGACGTTCTCGAAAAGTTCCAAAATGAGGCAGTTAATGGCCTGCGCAAGGTTGACAAAACGGTCTAGCCGCGCCACAGACAGCGTCGGGTCTCTGAGGGCGGCAAGCTCGGCGAGGATCCACGGCATGTACCTGATGGACTCCACCAAGCGGTTGAAGATGCGCACATCTGAAAGGTACGTCGACACAGCGCCGAGGTGGACGGCCAACTTGGAGGGCGGCAAGCTACTGGCAGCGGAGTCCTCGGCAGATGCGTTTTCGCCCTCTTTGGCGGTTTTTTCCGAGTCTTTCTCGCTGAATTCTCTCCTCTGTGGCCCTGCGGCGCTTCCTAGGACCGCGGCCAAGCGCGCCCGCTGGCGCTGGACAAAAGCGGCAATGTTGTGCTTGTTCTTCAACACCGAGCTCAAGAGAAGCGTGAAGTAGCAGATGAAGTACAAGTTTGCGTCGAGGTTCGCGGTGCTGGAGAGGATCTTGTCGTTGACCTCCAGGTAAAACTTGCCCGAAAGGAGCGTTCTGTTCAACGCCTTGTTAAGCCTCAATAGGAGCACGAGCGGGAGTGAGCCGCCGCGTTTCTGCTTCATTAGGGGTGCGATCCCGGCCATCTCCATGGTGGTGTCTGAACGGCAGACGGTGCAAAAAACGACGGGGAATACGCTAGGGAATACGCCAGGGAATACGCTAACGCTGGCACGTGACTGCTACGGTTGACTTGTGAGCAGGCTATGCTGTAAGCGGCGACGTTGTGTTTTGTGCAAGATACGGCGATGTCGTGAAATACGGTTTTGCCAAACGGCGTCGGAGCTGGGGCAACGCTCTGTATAAATAGAGGGTGTGCTGCGCAGAGCTTCGCACTAAACACCGCGCTTTGGGTAACAAGATCCGCGGCCCACCGGAGAGGCGGGCAGCACACACCACGGCGCTACGTGCCCTGGCGGGGAGGCACGGGTCCAGTATACTGCCCAGTGGGTCCCAGCAAGCCGCGGGCTTGTGGCTTCGGCAAAACGTTGCGAATTTTTCGCTGTCCCGTGCGATTTCTGGTTCCAGTGCTGGTCCCTGCGCTTTGGCAGGTGAAAGCCGCGCAGCTGCCCCAGCGCGCTATCACCGAGGAGCAGACAGAGAACGTGAAGTTGTGCGACAACATCGCCATGTTAACGACAGCCGCGAGCAAAGGCTCTGCTACCTAACGCCCTGCCACTTTACGCTCTACCGCCTAAGCCTCTGTCTGCTACGCTCGCGCTGAACTGAAGCGTGAATTATGATATATAGCCAGTAAGAACATGATGAAAGTAGCGACCAAGCGCATGTATATATAGAAAGAGCTAGAGGTTGGACGACGACAGCTCCTTCACGGCGGTAGACTTGAACGCGTCCTGCTCCTTCGAAGCGTACACCTGCAAGGCGTGCTCGTCGGCAGAGCCCACGGTCTCCAAAACAACCTCGTTGATCTCCTCCACGTCGTCGTGCACCTGGGGCAAGATCAAGTTCAAGATCAAGCCGATGAACCCAGTCACGGCAAAGCCGGTCTCCATGACCAACACGATGGCGTCGATGAAACCCTGCAACGCCTTGTTGTCGCCGCTGTAGCCGAAGACGTTGGAGAACCAGTCAGGCACCAAAATGGCGCCCACACCAGGCAACATCGACGCGGTCAACAAGAAACGGTCTCTTCTGGTGAACTCCGTGGTGGAGATAATCTTGATTCCCGAGACCGCAACGGATGTGAACAAGAACGAGGTCATGCCGCCCAATACAGCCTTGGGGATCGACACAATAGCACCGGCGAACTTACTGAAAACGCCCATAACGATCAAGAAGAACGCACACCAGTAGCCGACACGCCTGTTGGCGCACTTGGTCACGGAAATGACACCGTTGTTCTGTGCGAACGTGGACATGGGCGTGATGGTCATCAAACCCGAGAGGATACCGTTGATACCATCACAGAGAATACCGCCCTGGATACGCAGCTCGAACTGCTCGCCCTCGACCTCCAAGCGCGACACGTCACACGTGGCGGTGATGTCTCCAGTGGCCTCCATCACCAAAGTGACATACACGGCCAAAAACGGCAACACGAGCGGCCCGTACACCTTCAAGGGGAATGTCATGACCCAGGGGAACGTGGCCACGGGCGCAATGTCGATGTCATCGTGCGAGAAGTAGCCGCAGGCGGCCGCCACGATGCATCCGACGAGCAAACCAACAATAACCGCACACGACTTCATGATGGGCGCGCCGTACTTCTCGCACAAGATGATGGAGAGGTACACCAAGAAACCCAAGCCGATGAACTGCGCCGAGCCCCACATCAACTCCTTTTTGCCGCAGAGCTCGCCCACACAGCTCGAGCCGCCGACCCAGTCCTCAAAGCCCGACTCGATCAACTCCACTCCGATCAAAAGCACCACGGGACCCGTAACAATCGCGGGAAACACACGCTGGAGAATCTTTGGCGGAGAAAATGACAACAACACATTGAGCAACGCACACACAATGCCCGTGCCCAAGATGTACCCGTAGCCCTCCGGGCAGGCCTGCTCGACGCCGTCGATGGTCTTGCACACACCGTTGGCGTAGAAGGTGGGGAACGCGTTCGACGTGATGGTGATGGTGGAGAAGGACGTGCCCACCACAGAAAGCAACCCCGTGCCGATGTAGTAGGGCGTGCCCTTGATGTGGAACCGCGTGATCTGCACGCACGACAAGATCGCAGACACAATCAACGACGCAGAAACCAAGTACTCAGACGTGGCCGTGGACAAGTTGGCCGCGCTGGAAATAATCACTGGGGGCGACACCACACCTGCCAACATTGCCAACGCATGCTGGAGACCCAAGATAAATCCGAGGAAAAGTGGCATTTCCGTGTTCAACCCGAAAAACGGCTGCGTTTTGGCGGGCCGCTTCGAGAACGGAAGGTCTGGAATGAAAAGGTATCCATAGTCGTAGTCGCCGAAAAAACCCTCTCTGGTCGTCCACTTGTGGACGGTTCTTCTGCTAAAAGCCGCGAGCGACGACTTGGTGATCATTGTGGTTTTTTTTTATTTATTTTTCTCTGCGGGGTCAGACTCCACGACTATGCTGAACCTTATATTCTCTCGAGGAAACCAGATTGCAGAGGCCAGTAAAATCTGTTATCTCTCGCGCGCATGCAGGGCGAGGCATCACCTATTGGCAGGGCGATGCGATAAAGGGCTCGGTGGTCGCCGAGCGATAAGCGCGCCAGGGTCCAGCGGGCGCGAGAGCACAAGATGGGAGCGATATGGCGGCTGCAAGCGATAAGCGGAGGTGCACATCCGTGCCGCCCGTTCTTCTTGTGCACTGTGGGCGTTTAGCGCCCTGCTCTCTGTCCGGCACGCGCGGCAGCCGGCTGCTGGAGAAGCTGGAATGACGGAGCCAGTGGTGCGCCAGAGCTTCCACAGGCTGCCCACGGCGACACCAGTGCAC
>JAJMQU010000030.1:0-132808 GCA_030444895.1 Metschnikowia sp. yHMJ9 | reverse complement strand
GCGCTACTAATATTTGTTTATTATTCTACATTCGCAGAGCGAAGTGCAAAGAGCAGCTAAAGGTCCGGAGTACGTGCTCGCTCTGTAGCCGGATTTTTGCAACCAACCAGAAGCAATACACTGGTGGTTTTCGGAGCCTAAGTGTTTGCTCCCATGCTCGGCCAGGATGGATTCAATCCTAACCTACTGGTTGAGTGCGCAGTGACTAAGCAAGGACACGAGATTGGTCAAAAGTCAAGGACAAAGTGTTTGTGGTTGTCTCTGTCGTCGCCGTCAATCTTTAGTCAAGGAGTCGTACGTCGCCTCTAAACTTGAGATCATTGGCTGGAGAGGGAATCTGATATCTCTGGTTCTCCTGAACTCGACTTCATCGCATAATGTTTTTGATTGCCGTATAAGCTGTTGGACATACATTTGCTCCACCTCTGAAATACTGGCGTTCGTGTCGAGCTTGCCGTTTGCATCGAAGTACTGCAACAAGGAGAGATGTGCCTCCGAGATAGATATGTGCATTAGCGCCACACGAAGGCGCACGGGATAGTCGTCATACTGAAGCAAAGACATTTTTTCCGGGGATAGGGCTTTCACCCGGTAACGCATGAGGTCTTGGGCCAAACCTTTCAAAATATTGTCTGCCCGGATGTACATATCAGTAAAGTCAGGTACGAATTTACGATACTTCCGGTGGCGATGTCGGCTCTCGTCAACTGATTTTCTCAATCGTACGAGCTCCTTGTCATTCGTGTAGCTTTCCAAGACATCGATGTTCATGGGAAGTAACATGTTGGACGCAGCTAGTTTCAGAAGCTGTTTCACACGCTCAAAATACATCTTAAAATGGTACTTTTGTGAGTCTATGAAAAAGTCGTTTTCCGAAGGTTTTCTACCAAGGCGTTTGCCGTTTTTCTTCACTGTGACAGGATCAGCTGCCGCCGAGCGGCTGTCGCTCAGATGCGGGATGACAGATGGGCGTTCATAGGGATGTTGCGGTGGAGCGCCGAGCACAACAAGTACGACAGTGGAAAAGTATATGTATGTCAAGATGTTCATTTTTACGGATGGCCAGGCATTGCATAGAAAATTCTGGCTATTTAACATGAGTCAGACCGATAAACCTGCTATAACTGCCGGACACTTTTTGCGGTAATAACAGTGCACCAACCGATGTTTCTAGGCATCCAGCGTACGGCAGCGACTGCCATTGTTGCTGAAGCCGCCAACACCCACAATGGGTATGCAGTCATCAAAATCGTCATGTTTTGACAATAGTCATGGATGAATTCATGCGGCTGCCCTGCGGGAGTACCTCTCAGATGTCGAACACAACAGTTGAGCGCTTTTTATTAACTTTGAAGCCAGCTGTTGCTCACGTTATATAGTTATTCTAAAGCCCAAGAATAAAAAAGTTTTCTCGAGATCGATCTGAGCCTCACTGGGCCCTTACTCAGCAGGTTGTTTTATTGTAACAGTGCTTTCCAGCTGCACAGCGCAATGCCTATGTCGTTCTACAACACCCACTTTCTTCGTCACAGCCAGTGGCGCCAAAGGACGTTTGAAAAAGTGGCGCTACTAATATTTGTTTATTATTCTACATTCGCAGAGCGAAGTGCAAAGAGCAGCTAAAGGTCCGGAGTACGTGCTCGCTATGTAGCCGGATTTTTGCAACCAACCAGAAGCAATACACTGGTGGTTTTCGGAGCCTAAGTGTTTGCTCCCATGCACGGCCAGGATGGATTCAATCCTAACCTACTGGCTGAGTGCGCAGTGACTAAGCGAGGACACGAGATTGGTCAAAAGTCAAGGACATAGTGTTTGTGGTTGTCTCTGTCGTCGCCGTCAATCTTTAGTCAAGGAGTAGTACGTGGCCTCTAAACTTGAGATCATTGGCTGGAGAGGGCTTCTGGTGCCTCTGGAACTCTTTAACTCGACTTCGTCGCATAATGTTTTTGATTGCCGTATGAGCTTTTGGACATACATTTGCTCCACCTCTGAAATACTGGCCTTTGTGTCGAGCTTGCCGTCTTCACGGAAGTACTGGAACAAGGCGAGATGTGCCTCCGAGATAGATATGTGCGTGAGCGCAACACGAAGGTGTACGGGATAGTCGTCGTACCGAAGCAAAGACATTTTTTCCGGGGAGAAGGCTTTCTCCCGGTAGCGCATGAGGTCTCGGGCCAAGTCCTTCAAAAGATTGTCTGCCCGGATGTACATATCAGTAAAGTCAGGTACGAATTTACGATAGTTCCGGTGGCGTTGTCGGCTCTGGTTAACTGAATTTCTCAATCGTCCGAGCTCCTTGTCATTCGCATAACTTTCCAAGACATCGATGTTCATGGGAAGTAACATGTTGGACGCAGCAAGTTTCAGAAGCTGTTTCACACGCTCAAAATACATCTTAAAATGGTACTTTTGTGAGTCTATGAAAAAGTCGACTTTATAAGGTTTTACACCACGGCGTTTGCCGTTTGTCTTCACTGTGACAGGATCAGCTACCGCCGAGAGGCTGTCGCTCAGATGCGGGATGACAGATGGGCGTTCATAGGGATGTTGCGGTGGAGCGCCGAGCACAACAAGTACGACAGTAGAAAAGTATATGTATGTCAAGAGGTTCATTTTTAAGGATGGCCAGGCATTGCCATAAAAAATACTGGCTATTTAACATGAGCCAGACCGATAAACCTGCTATAACTGCCGGATACCTTTTGCGGTAATAACAGTGCACCAACCGATGTTGCGTTTCGAGGCATCCAGCGTACGGCAGCAACTGCCATTGTTGCTGAAGCCGCCAACACCCACAATGGGTATGCAGTCATCAAAATCGTCATGTTTTGACAATAGTCATAGATGAATTCATGCGGCTGCCCTGCGGCAGTACCTCTGAGATGTCGAACACAATATGTGAGCGCTTTTTATTAACTTTGAAGCCAGCTGTTGCTCACGTTATATAGTTATTCTAAAGCCCAAGATTAAAGTCTTCTCGAGATCGATCTGAGCCTCACTGGGCCCTTACTCAGCAGGTTGTTTTATTGTGACAGTGCTTTCCAGCTGCACAGCGCAATGCCTATATCGTTCTACAACACCCACTTTCTTTGTCACTGCCAGTGGCGCCAAAGGACGTTTGAAAAAGTGGCGCCACTAATATTTGTTTATTCATTCTACATTCGCAGAGCGTGCAATGCGAAGTGCAGCTAAGCTCCGGCCTGAGAAACTCGGCCCATGGTCCGATTCTCGCGACCAACGAGAATTAACACAGTGACAACGGTTCGCAGCCCAGTTGTTTGCACCCACTCTCTGCCACGAAAAGTAATCCACTACTGTAGTATGTGGTAACTCTGTAAAGACTCCAGATCGCTGCAAACTTCATGGACCAACTGCGCGTACCTTTCGTTGGCGCAAATCCGCTCGGCACTCAAGGAGTCGTATGTGACCTCTAAACTTGTGATCGCTGACGTTAGAGGGCCAATGGCGATCTTGTCAAGGGGAATGTCGATTTTTCCTCTGTCTAATAACGTTTTTGATTGCTGTATAAGCTGTTGGACATACATTTGCTCCACCTCTGAAATACTGGCACTTGTGTCGAGCTTGCCGTCTGCATCGAAGTACTGGAACAAGGCGAGATGTGCCTCCAAGATATATGTGTGCGCGAGCGCAACACGAAGGTGTACGGGATAGTCGTCATACCGAAGCAAAGACATTTTTTCCGGGCGTGGGCCGTGCATCCGGTAGCGCCTGAGGTCTCGGGCCATGTCTATCAAAAGATTGTCTACCTGGAAGTACATCACAGTAAAGTCGCCGACGTACTTAACATACTTCCGGTAGTTTATTCGGCGCTCCTCAACTGATTTTCTCAAATTCCCGAGCTCCTCGTCATTCGTGTAACTTTCCAAGACATCGAGGTTCATGGGAAGTAACAACTTGGACGCAGCAAGTTTCAGAAGGTGCTTCACGCGCTCAAAATACTTCTTATGATCGTCCTTTAGTAAGCCAATGTTATAATCGCGTCCTCGAAGTTTTCTACAACGCCATTTGCCGTTTTTCCTCATATCGACAGGATCAGCTGCCGCCGTGAGGCTATCGCTCAGATGCGGGATGACAGATGGGCGTTCATAGGGATGTTGCGGTGGAACGCCGAGCACAACAAGTACGACAGTGGAAAAGTATATGTATGTCAAGAGGTTCATTTTTAAGGATGGCCAGGCATTGCCATAAAAAATACTGGCTATTTAACGTGAGCCAGACCGCTAAACCTGCTATAACTGCCGGATACCTTTTGCGGTAATAACAATGCAACAACCGATGTTGCGTTTCAAGGCATCTAGCGTACGGCAGCGACTGCCATTGTTGCTGAAGCCGCAAACGCCACAATGTGTATGCAGTCATCAAAATCAGCATGTTTGGACAATCACTTCCATTTACATTGTACGTATACTGTCGCTCAGCTTGGAACGTTTGCTGCGAAAATTCAATTTACTTACCTCACTACTAATCCCTCTCTCGTATATTCCCCTCCGCATTGAAGTCCTTCTCACGAAAATTGGACTGCAATCTCACTTGCCATACACACGCTCTAAAAACATTCTATTCTCGAAACCCTCCCTCTCCCTATGTTCTCCTTGGAGCGTCTAGGTATAGTGCATTTGCTTACCCCAGATCCACAGTGTGCAGCTGGTACCTCTACGCGAGTCACGCGACTAATACGGTACTACTACCGCGCTACACCTACAACAACCGCGCAGACTAGGCCGTTCCACAGACGTCTGCAATCCCCACGCCAAGCGCTACTGCAGCCACGGCCACGGCCCCAATTGAGTCACCACCACAAACGTGTCCAGCATGTCCTACAACCTACCGAACCCGTCGCTCGTCGGCGTGCTTCTCGCAGCGAGCACCCACAGCGGCCCACAGATCGTCTTCGGGTATCCGGAGGCGCTTGACACGAGCGGGCTCGGCCGGGCGGACGCCAAAAAGACGCTGCGACCGCCCGGCGACCCTGCCATTTCTGACGAGGACTTCGACGACGAGGACTACGAGCCCGTTTCGCCCGACGGGCCGAAATACCCCCACAGCGAAATGGACGTCAACCATCCCGACTACTATCTCGGGACGAGGGACGACATAATGACGTTTTTGGATGCGCGCAACGAGCACCGGGTGCGGGCGTCCCAGCGGGCCGCGGTGGCCGTTCTGCTGCCGTCTGGCGGGGGAGAAACCGACGAGGAAGCTGCGAAAACCGCAAAGCGGACCGCGCCGGCGCCGGCGAGGCCCCGCCAGGTCTTGGGGTTCGAGCCCGAGCAGCTCGCGGACTTGTTGTGTCCGCCACGAGCCATGTGCAACCGCCGGTTTGACGTCATGCTCGAAAGCACGGTGTTTTTAGGGTTGCCCATCCACGTAGACGACTCCGGGTTCTGGCGCAGCCGCAGACGGCGCCACCACAGCGCGAAAAGCGACGCCATCGGTGCCCGGGACGGCGTCACCGACACGCTGAGCGACCCGACGCTGTCCGGCCGCTCACCCATGAGCATGTTCCACCTCGTGTTTGTGATGAGCCCGCCGGACATCGAGCGCAACTACCGCGTGGACGAGATGTTCTACAACGTGGTGTCCAAGCTCTCGTTGGTGTTGCGCTACGAGCAGCAGAAACACGACTACGTCTGGAACCACGTGCGCAACATCTCCAGGCTCAAGGAAGAGTGGCTAACGGCAGACCCCGCAGCGCTGGGCACACAGCAGACGCTCACCGAGTTCTTGCTCGCGCACTCGCCGCTCTGCAAGATGATGGCTGACTGCTACGTGGCCATCTCGGCGTCCCAGATCGCCAACTTGAACATCAACAACAAGCTGCGGCTGTTCCAGATCCCTGTGAAGCTCGAGTTCCGGTCGTTGCCCGAGGCGACCGTGCCGTACATCCCCGGCTCCTACTTGTCGTCCAACGTCTTGGGCAGCTCCGGCTTGGTCAACGTGGGCGAAACCAGCCGCTACAACGGCAACCACATGGAGCTCTTGCTCGGCATGGCTGATCCATACGCAGACGGCCTGGACGACGATGACCTGGAGGGCTACGAGAGCGAGACCAGCTCCGACGACATCGCCCACCTCGCGCTTCTACTATGGGACGACCCGGAGCAGATCATCAAGGACATCAAGGCCGAGCTGAACGCGGCCATCTCGACGTTTGTGCGCATGGTGCAGCCCACGGAGTCGCTCGTCAAGATCTGTAACAGGTTGGAGGGCGACGACGCGCTGTCGCGCCTCTCCCTCGACGACGTCAAGTCGTTTGCATTACACCTCGTGTACTGGCGCCGCGCGAGAATCATCCCTCCCTTGAGCGCAAGGGCCATCTACGTTGTGTCGCCCATGGCGCCCATCGACACCAACTTCCACCGTGACATCGCCAACTTCAACCAGAGCTTCCCCACGGTACCTTCGCTCCCGCTGTTTCTAAAGCTCTTGTCGGCGCGCTCGAAGAAGCCGCGCCAGTTCGCCTCCATCATTCCCTCCAGGGATCACAAGGATATGTACCTCATGGCCCTCGCGTGGCTAGTGCGCTTTGGCTACGTTACTCAGTTGCACACCTACATCTGGCTCAAGGTCTCGAAGAAGGTCAAGATGAAGGTCGAAGAGGAAATTGAGGAGGAGTTGGGCCGGGCTCCAAAGAAAAACAACAGGACGAAGGCGTCAGACACCAACGAGTCCTCACTCGCTGACAAAGTGCGCTCCACAGTGGACAACTCCTCGAAACAGACCGGTGCCGACAACAACAAACTCAACGGGCAGGCATCCTCGCCCTCCATCGATGACGAGATTGAGCGTCTCCAAAAGCGCTTGGGGGCTTCGCATTCAATCCCGGATTTGGTTTTGGAAGATGACGGCGACACTATTCTCGTAGACCCAGGCCGTGCCTCCAGCCTCGAACGCAGGTGGATCAACAAGATCATCCACGACGAGTGCAGTCTCTCCTCCGAGCTAACCGTGATTTTCTACAAGGTCTTGAAGTACATGAACGGGAAGAACTCGTTGGAATTGCTTCTTCTACGGGAAAACGTCTCACGCACTGAGATGAGAAAGTTGCTTCTTGCTATTGAGGAACACATAATCTCAGTTCGACACTGGTAACGCGATCAGGTGTAATATCTGCTATATAAAGTTGTTTTCCTGGTTGGCCTCCAACTCATTGCCCTCGATCTCAGTGAAGTTACTGAAGTGAAGTGGACGGTGAAGCTCGTGGTAAAATGGAATAGGGATATCCAATTTCAAATCGTAGGAGCCATTTGGATCCCAAACGGGCCCAATAAAGGAGTAATTCCAGATACTGTCGTCGGGAACCAAAAATGCACCCATAATCCGATCAGAGAGTATTAGCTGTTTCCGCTCGCTGAAAGAAGGGCTGAATCCGGCTGGAGCATTGGAGATCATGTCATTATTGGTCGAACCCCACTCGTAGCCTGCATCCGTCATAGAGTACGCTGTCAACGTCACGGAGCCGGGCGTGAATGAAACCACTAATGAAGTGAAATCCTTCTTCCAAGTCTGACCGTTGTTCTCGAGGAATGTGGCCATGGTGGTCACATCAATAGGACTCAACATCTTCAAATCATGGCTCTGCGTGTGCACCCATCCCAATAACTCTAGCTTATCGAGCACCTCATTATCACTTTTGTCGAAAAGAACGTTGGGGAACTGAATTGAGTGTGTGCTGCCAAGTTGAGGCACTAAGGCTATGGCCCTAATCTCCTTGATTAGTTTGTTGTCTTCAGGAGAGCTCCCAAATAGGAAGCCTCCGATCTGTGTGCGAACGTCCGATATCTGGATGAACTTCTTCAACAAATTCTTGGGCACAATGTATGTGAAACTATCATCATCTGCGTAATCCTCCGAAGAGACGTAGATGTTCTTAGTCCTCAAATGGAGATTGTTCGCAGCTATTGCCCTGTTCCTCCATTCATTCTTTGAGCTGAAGTCCAGCTGTTCGTAGTTTGTGGTAGTGATAGTAGTTATTTCTTCACCGTGCACATTCTGGGTTGTCGTTTTCAATGCAGTTAGTTGGCCATTAGCATTCGCCATTTCCGTATCTTCCTTCTTCCCGTTCTCGACGTCTGAGATTTGTTGACGTTTCGCGGATGGCGCCTGGATCTCTTGGCCCAAGATCAAGTCTCGGATCTCAGACTGAGTCAATGACTGGACATTAACATTATTCTTTTTGGCATAATCGTTTAAAATCAAATCTCTCAACTGAGCTTCGACGTCAATCCACAGGTCATCGTCCAAAGTCGGCCACAAATGGTGGCTCTGAGTGGTCACACTTGCATCCGGTCTGAGAATCAAATTTGTTCTCTCCTGGTTGATTCCCAACGCCCGGAGTAACAATATAACTCTTGAGAATGCTGTGTACGACGAGATCTTCTGAAGCCAATCATCATAGAAGTTGAAAAGAACCATTTGGGGCTCCCCAGCTTTCAACACCACATCAGCCAACTTATCGATCTTTAATGCAGCCGCAAATGGTAAGTGAAGCTCGGACGAACGGATTGCGATGTTTGGAAAATCAAGCATGTGCACTTCAAGAGGGTCAAGAACACCTTTTCTCGTGGCAATCAACTGCTTTGGGTGCTCTTCCCGGGGTAAAGAACGAATCAATGCGGCAACTTCTTCGGCAGTCTTCCACTTAGCCAATTGGCCGAGTCGTTTCTGACCTGCCCACACCAGAGTATGAATGATCTTCAAGAAAAGCTGGCCAGTCTTTGGATTAAGCATGAACACCGCGCCATTGATTGGCTTCGTCGATAAGTTGCCCTCAAATGTGCGGTGCACCGTCACTCTATAGACGTTTGTATCGTCGATAAAGAGCTGAGTCTCGTTGTTGAACAACTCAGCATAATTGGACGAGTTCAATAACGCGATCTGAGGTTGAGATTGATATAACTGCAAGCCTTTTCTGATACGCTCTCTGAGAACATACAACGCAGGGTTCGCTTTCATTATCTCCTTCATGGCGTTTTGCATCAAAGGTTTCATTCCGCTGAACCAATTCCCATACACATCGTACACGTTGTAGGCAAGATCAACACCAACCATAGCGCCCGTTGGAGATGGATACGCACTCGTGCTATCCGTTGTGTAGTCTAAAAACTTCGCCCGAGTGTACCTGGAAATATCATGAGAATCGTAATCACCATATCTCAACTGAACATCAATCCAATATTTGGTCGCGGTGAGACTGTTGAGAGAATCGTCCTTATCGTGCAAAAGGGACGGACGTGACATATTCCATTTGTAAGTGCTGGTCAACACAATGTCCGCAGACGATGAGTTCATTTTGTACGATTTTCTTGGGTGGATGGCTTGCTTCTCAACAGTATCAATTCTCAACACTTCGAGCTCTTTGTCGAGAACCTGGCACAAATCTTGCACCAAACTCTCATGAATCTTCTGCCACAAGTGTGCACGGAAGATTTGGATCAAGGATATTTTCAACGTCGGAATCTTGCCATGGAGAAAGATACCTGTCAAGTCAAGCTGCACCAAAAAACCAACGTAAACATTGGCTCTGTTGATAGTAGGAGACCACCAGAGGGTGAAACGACGGTTTGGAATCTGACTCAATCCCGACCGTTGTGCATTGGTCAATTTTTTGAACTTCAATGAGTCCTCAAACCCAGAAGCCTTCTCCCAGAACAAACCTTCCCACGAGTCAAAGCCTGTGCCTTTGAACAAAGTGTGCTCTAATATGGTTTCAATACCACCAAGAGCCTGGATAACATCAGTTCTGTAGGCGGCCAAGTTCCACAACTTTCCATCATGATGGCTGTTTGTCCACCAAAATGGATTGTACCTCGCCAAACTGAACTGCTTGAACTCTCTCCTCACTCTGTGGCCCTTGTCGTAAGCCAAGGTTTGTCTGTCCTTCTGGAAAAGTGTACTTATTCTTGGCAAGCCTCTGTCCCAGCTCGATTCCATATCTTCGAACGTGAGGCGGCGATTTTGGTCAGCAGCTTCTTGTCTTTTAATGGTGTATTCCGTCCAAACTCTCTGCGAATCTAGGAACTCATTTTCCCATGTGGTTATGTATCTGAAAATAGTAGGAATCATTCGCTCTTCTTGATGGGTCATACCTGCCCTGAAATGAGTGACACCAGTATCGGTCTGCTTTGACCATTTGAGATCTGATGCTGGGATCAAGATGTGCGACGCACTCAACATTCCAAGTCCACCGAGCTCCTTGGGGGTGTAGAAGACAGCAGGTGGGAACCTAGACGGCATCTTGGAGTTCAAGCCCATCTTCACCTTGTTTTGAATCTTGGTTTCGCAACGAACTAACACATCCAATAAAGAATTGGTGGCCACTATTGCTTCTCTGTAGTAAGCAAAGAGCGAAATGAGAGACGTGTTCCATTTCGCAGCAGTCTTTGTGAATGTTGCCGAGCCCGAAGACATAAGAATTTGCCGGATGCGATTTTCGAACTTATCGACGTCGCTCTGGGAGACCTGCAAAAATGCTTTTGCTGTTCTCTCTTTGGTGGTCTGGTTGATGAGATCCCAAACACCCTCTTGAGATGACGAGTCCTCAGTCATGCGAGCTTTTGGTAATATTCTCACCTCAAACCCACAGAGGGTAAATAATAGGTTTGGGTTCTCAGGCGAATACACGGAGGCGTATGTGTTCTCCCATTTCATCTCGGTAAGGGACACAGGGATTCTTCCTGAGATCTCCCAGAGTACTGCCTTGCCCAAATTAACATCAGATCTCATGAGTTTCATTCTCGAGTCTTTTGGCCAGCATTTATGGTTATTGTATCCCACAATATTAGCATTATACGGGTCCGGATTCTCAGTGAGATAGTCATGGATGAGCTCCTCAGCTTCGTCGCGGTCGAAGCGGAAGAAGATGTATATTTTGTCCAAGTACCGCAAATACAATCTTATTGGATTTGCAGACTCGGTTTTCTTGTCTTGATGTTGAAGGAATGAGTTAGGCTGGTGAACTGGCCCTGCTAGTTCGTTTGCTCTATCTAAACCCAAGATCAACAAATCGAGAACCAACCCATAGTACTGGTAAACGAAAGACGAAAACTGGAGACCTCGAATCAACCCCAACTGATTGACATGGTTCATGTCCTTATAGGTAAGTCCGATGTTGTTCTTCGAGGTTATGTAGTCGGCTATATTTGGATCCACGATCAATCTAATAAGCCTGCTGAGAACGGTGAAGTCCATATTTTCGGCCATCTTGCTGAGTGTTGTCTGGAACATGACATTAGACTCTCCGTTGGCTGTGCTCCACACATTGTCCAAATTGTTGATGCCCTGGCACCATTTGTACACCAATAAAGGCGGAATCTCGTCATCCGAAGGTTTAACCCAATTAGGAAAGAGTTGTCGCTTGTCAGCCTCGTACCAAAGATACTGGTCAAGATATGCATCTGTGATTTTCTCGAGCGGATCGATGGTGTAAGTTGGAATCAAATGGCTGTAATGATCCATCATCTCTAAACCTGCTTCCTTGAAAATTCGCTGAGTCAACAAGTACTTTTTGATGCGGGCTAAGCATTCGTTAGGGTTGTCGTAAGCTTGCTCTATGAGTGCCAATTCTTCTCTTTGGGCGGAGTTCAAACGTGAATTAGCATTGTAACTTTCCTTCAAGTTCTCGAGGGCAAGCACAAGAAGCTTTGTATCGTGTTTGTAGGATATAGGGGGGAATGGGATGGGGTTGAAGCGTCTGCTTTCCAACCATTGGACCATTGTTTGGAAGACAACTACAGCTTGGTCCGGGGAAACGAAGGGACCCTGCTGGGCGAACTCATGCTGTCTTTCTTGTTCACTTTTGATCCACAAACGAGTGAGGCGGCCCAAGTTTTTCTTGACCACCGTTTTCTCAACGGTGGCGCCCCTTCTGATTCTCTCACGATTATAGTGTGCTATGGATATCCAGCCGTCGGCCTTGCCTTTGATGTAGTGCTCAATGATGTTTTCTATGGGCTTGGGCAAACCGGGAACTTTCCACGGGATGTTTGCTTTCCAGCATCTCCATGCCTCGCTCAAGTGTTGGAGAATGAGGGCAGACTTGTTCTGCTTCAAGCCGTCGGGAATCATGTCCATGATGTCGTGCATGACTTGTGCACGCAACTCGAGGTCATAGTACGAATCAATTCTTTGTTTCGTGACAGTTTTCGCCACATCGTTGCTTCTCCTGCCTTCAAACTGCCTGGCCAAAAGATTGCTTAACCAGCGCTCGAGAAGCGGGATGGTACCTCGGATGAAAGATAGCCATACCCTCCACGCGGGCTGCCAGAAACCGCAGCCTGGGCCCTTGCCAATAGACTTGTTGAAGTTGGAATACACAACGTGCTTCAAGTCTTTGCATGCGCGAATTTGATGCATCACCTTGTACTTGTAACGGTAGATTCCGGTCAACTGGCCGAGGTGGTTAAGGATATAGTAGATGCCGTCTGCAAGCTGGTATGCGTCCACATTGCCGAGACGGAACTGGACGTGCGAGTCGACGATTATCTTCACCACCCTCAATAACTCACGAATTAAATGGAACGCGTGGCCGAATCTCGATTTCTTACGCTCTTTCGTCGTCAATGTCTTTGTGGGCTTCAAGTTGAAGTTGTAGTCGAGATGGAGGTATGTGAG
The DNA here is from genome assembly GCA_030444895.1 of Metschnikowia sp. yHMJ9. Classification (NCBI taxonomy): domain Eukaryota; kingdom Fungi; phylum Ascomycota; class Pichiomycetes; order Serinales; family Metschnikowiaceae; genus Metschnikowia; species Metschnikowia sp. yHMJ9. Next base: position 120,175 of record JAJMQU010000030.1, on the reverse strand, counting down.
GCCACGCTTGTGGAGCAAAAGGTTGAGCATGTTGTGCCCCTGTCTGCACACTTGGAGGCCGGCTTCGACCCAGTCGATGGTGGTTTGCTGAAAGTACTTTGTGGCCTTCAAGCTCCGGAGCAATTTGATTCTCCTCTGGTTTGCTGCAGTGGAGCCGCTCTTGGCGCCAGGTGGATTTCTGAGCTCGTTCAAGATATGGGTCTTCAAAAGCTTTTGGTACGAAATGCGGACTTTTGTCGGGACGTTTGCAGGAGGGCGCTCTTTGTACCAGGATTTGACAAGCGCCACGTCCTGTGCTCTGACGGTGTTTCCCGAGCGCCGGTTGAAGGGATACGGGGCCCACCACAAACTGAGCGCGGCGGACGTGTGGGGCGGCTCAAGGGGCACGGGCTCGCCGTCTTCGGCAGCCATAAAAGGACAGAAACCGCTGGGCACCTCAACGTCCTCGATGTCGAAGTCCAAGAGCGCACTCTCCGCCCTGCTCGTAGAGAAATTGTGCGGGATTATTGGGTTGAACTTCTCGTTGAACAGGAATGCAGTCCGCGCGAGGGAAGTGTCTGAGTCCGAGTCCGCCGTGACCTCTTCGGCGTCCTTGATGTAGTTCGGAAGCGGCTCGTGAAACCACGGGGCCTGGATGTCCTTGACGAACGAGTTGAAGAGGTACGGGTACGCGACCCTGTACTCTGTCTTGATTGGATTTCTGTATATGATGCGGTCAATGGCGTTGAACTCGGTGAAGTCGTCGCTGGCAGACGCAGACTTGTCCTTGTACAAGGGCTCGTACTTGGGTCCGCCAGGGACAACCACGTTGAGGCTCTTTGCGGTGAAAAACGCCGTCTTGTCGAATAGATAGTAGTAGTTGGGGTCGGTCACATGCGGGAGTAGCGGCAGCGACAACCCGTACAACGACGCCATGGCCGCGAGGCCCAAGTTCCACGTCCGGTACGACTCGCCGTTTACCGCAGACGGGTCGTCTTCGAGTGGTTTTTCGTCGTAGAGCCAGTCTAGTATGCTCAAGTGCGGGTGTTCGTCGGCGTCGAGCCGGATGGGCTCCGGGAGCGCTGCGTCGTCCAAGTTTTCGATCCAGTCCAACGGCGGCTCTTCGTCGTCGAACGGCGGGAACCGCATGCGCTTGAAATGCCTGCGATCGCGCTTCTCGCGTCTCATCATGGTCCATGCGGTGGCCCACTGCGCGGTGTACACGGGCTCAATGACTCGCGGGGTTTCGTTGACAAACGTGATGGCGCCCGTGACGTGGTAGAGCACGCGGACATCACGCGCCGCCTCCCACGGCTGCGGCATGTTTTCTAGAAGTTTTAGAATGGCGTGCGGCATGTACTTGAGCGAGCCCAAGTGCGCGCGCTTGTCGGCGGCCACTTTGCGGCTGGAGAGGTCGCCGTGGTCAAGCATGATCTTGCGGAGGTGCTCCGGCGGCATCTCCGGCTTGGCCGGCTGCACGGTGTGTGACTTTTTGTTGTCGCCGGACGTGTTTCTGAACCGGTGCTTCTGCGCTGCGAGCCACGCTCTCTTTCGCGTTTCTAGGACATCAATGGCCACTCCAGAGCCGCGGCTGCTCTTGTGGATCTTCCGCGGCGGCTGTAGACTTGGCGGTGGTGGTGGTGGCGCCCGCCGCGGCGTGTTTTGCGGCGGTATTGGCGGCGTTCTTGCCGGCGGAGGTACTACGTGCGCTTTGAGTGGTGGCCGCGCCGGATTTGCGCCGGGCGGAGCCCTTGCGTGCGCCATCGGTGGCGGCGGAGGTGGCGGAGGTGCGCGCCTTGGTGCTGTGCCGCTCTTTCCTGGAGGAGACACAGGTTTCGGGGGCATTAGGGTGTGTGCACTTGATCGGTGGTGACGTTGGTGGAGCGCTGCTCAGATGAGCATTGGTGCTGGGTGCAGGCCGCTGGGCAGAGGTGTCCATGGAGTGGTCGGCAGACAATGCTGGGCATCCTTTTTTAATTTGCGTAGGCGTACCGGGACCCGCTTTATACGCTTTTTGTGTCGATTATAGAGGCATTTCTCTTGTACTACCTTGTTTTGCGGATTTTAGTGGGTACTTCATTTGTGTGTTCTGTAGTGTGGAGCGCTCGCTTGCAAAATAAACCGGCCGCATGTCGCAGACCCGCGATTGTCTACGTACCCCAGCTGGAGAAGAGCAGGCCAGCACTAAAACAGCACCACCCCCCAAAAAAAAAAAAAAAAGGGCAGTGAGCCAGACTCTGACGGTCATTTGGGATCCCGAAAACCACTCACCCAAAGCTGGTTTTTTAGGGCCCGGCTGTTCAGAATCAAGCACCGCCCTCCGAATCGGCCCCCAGCTCCCGTGGGGTCACATGCGCACTCGCGCCAGACCACCTAAGCGCAAGCAGATCGCAGGCACTTGGCCAAAGTTGGAGCCGCCAGGAGCCATCCAAAACGCCGCAAAACCCACCACAAACCCACCACAATACCCCCTCCCCCAGCAACAACACACAATTCCATGTCTTCGTTCGGCTTGCCCACGACCGGCACCCCCGCGCGTGAAGACTCGGCGTCCTCCGCGCACCTGCTCTTACACAGTTTGCGGCTTCTAGGCGAGGCCATAGCAGACCAGAGCGAACAGTCGGAAGCAAACGGAATACAGTGGGACCGCTTCGGCAGCTTGGCCATGTACGTGTTCTCGGCGTACGGCATCACCACGTTCTTCGTGGCGTTGATTTTGAACCGCACTTCGGTGATTGCGTCGTCTGCACGCACGCGGGCCCGCCCCACCAATCTCTCCGGGTTTGCCGCTGCCCTCAAACGGCTGCCGTTGTCGCAGGGCACGGTGCTCGCGCTTCTACGCATGCTGCTGGTTGTTTTGTTGCTTGCTCAGGCCCACAGGGTGCTTGTTGCGCTCTGCGTGGTGGGGCAAAACGCTCCTCCAAGGGAGTGCTCGCGCCTAGCACGGCTTATTCCTCAGGCGTACTTTCTGTACGACCCGGCGGCGTACGCGAGCGACACGTATATGAAAATGCCGCGCAACGAGGTGCGGCTCGGCCCCACCACCGACATGCTCTGGCCGGCGTTTCTCTCGGTCAGCTACCTGCTTTTTGTGGAGACTTTTGCGTCCACGATATCGAACCAGAAACCGTACCTTGAGGGCGGTATCACGCTATTTGAGCTCTCCATGGCCATCCAGGAGATGAGCTCGGGCCTTTTTTTGCTCCGCAAGAACGCCGTAGTAAAGCGGCCCACAGAGCAGGTGCTCATTGTGGCGCTTTTCCTGCTTGCAGACCAGGTCTCGAACCAGCTCGGCGCCGTGCTCTACGCAAACAAGTACCGGCTTGTGCCGCTGACGTTCCTCAACTTCTGGTTTGTGTGGTACTTCACGTCGTACGTTGTGCACGGCGGCATATTTCTGTTCCCGACAGAAATCGCCATCACGTACTCGGGTTTGGTCGTCACGTTGGCCATCACCGCTATCTGCGTACTCATATTCCTCTTGACCTTGGTCACCAAGGGCGCGCAGCTCGAGGAGCTCAGCTTCACGAGCTTCTTGGCCGAGGACCACCAAGACTACGACTTCTTCTCCCGGTGCTTGGGCTTGAGCCTCGACCAGGATTTCTACACCGCGGCAATCAACTTGGGCATGGTTGCCGTCACGCTGGCCGGCAAGTCCAGCTACATCCTGGAGTATAGCGTAGTGACGAGCCCGCAGCGCACGTGGTTGGAGCACAGCTTGTGGAGCCAGGTCGAGCGCTTGTTCGGCCCCGAAACTGCCGAGGGCTGCGCTGACGCAGCAGACCAGAGCGACCGCTTGGTCCGTTTCCTCCGTGAGAACCACATCTCGGGTTACGGAAACCTCATCAGCCGCCCGTCCGAGCGCATGATAAACGGAGGGACCCGTGAAAAGCGCCTCCACAGAAAGAAAGACAGCACCATGAGGGTCAGAATCACGTATCTCCGGGAGATCGTGTTGCGCTTTCTCGAGCTCTTACGCTGGCTCACGGCGCACTATCTCTACGAGTTGCCAAAGCGCAAGTTGACGAAAGCGAGGAGCCCCGCGCATGCGCTGGGCGCGCCGGCCGACACCCAGGAGGCGTTTGAGGCCCGACGGGCGAAGGCTCCCGCCTTCATCAGGCATCTACTCAAGCCGCACGTCGCAATGGACCAACAACACGTGGCCTCCGACGCCCTTTGCATAGACCTCAGCACTGTGAGTGACAGCGAGATCCGCGACCTGTACGGGGTCATGTTGTTAAAGCATGAGATTGACGAGCACGACGACTCGCCCGACTTCGTTTTGGACAGCCGCGAGGAGTCGGAAGCCGAGTCCGATATCGAGTCCGATGTCGAGTCCGAGACTGGCGTCGTGAACCTCACCGGCCTCGCTAATCTACAGGGAAGAGCTCCGGCTGCGGCGTTACAGTCGCCGCTGAGCAGCGCCATGAGCGAACTCATGACGCCCGAGAGCTTCCTCGAGCTAATAGAGAGCAACGAGATCCTCTTCCACCACCTCAAGTACGGCGAGGACGGCAGCCCAAGGACGAGGTCTCAGTACAAGGCGCGCGGGTCAGCGAGCCACCAGGACGAGGCGTCGGAGCTCTTGGAACTCATTACCACAATGCGCAGAAGAAAGCAGCTCGAGCGCCGCGCCAGTGGCTTGACGGACGAGGACGACGATGCGTTGCACTTGGACTCGCGCATGGCGTGCGTGATTTGCCAGACGGAGCCCCGAGAGCTCATCACATGGCCCTGCAAGTGTTTTGCGATCTGCGAAGGGTGCAGGCTCAGCCTAGCAGCTAAGGGCATGAAGGGGTGCGTGTGCTGCCGGCAGAACGTGGAGGGCGTTAGCAAGGTTTACCTTCCGTGAGAGACGGCCTACGTGGGGAGAGACGTATATATATGTATATATATATATATACGTGAACGCCGGTGCACACTTGCTGATCGCCTGGAGCTACGCTTGCCTGGAACCTCCTCCTCCTCCTCCAGTAGGCTGAGCACACACCCGCACACCATGGGCGGCCGGAAGGCCCTAACACCCGGTGCGCCCTAACACCAGGGTGCGGTGCGCGCGCGCACGCGCGAGTTGGTGAAGAAATGCGAGGCCAGAAAACTAACCATATTCGGCCAATCGACCAAAAACTGATATAGGGGTACACCGGAGCTGCTAGGCGTGCCACCTCGAAATCCATACCACCGTACTGACTACCCCCGCCACACCGCTATGCCGACCCCCGCCGAAGCCTCGTCGTTGCCGCCGGCGCTCGACTTCCTAGAAGCAAAGCTCGGGCTCAAGGTCACATACTGTTTATCACTTCTTGAGAACGTCCCCGGCGGCCCGATCGTGTCCCGCTACATCAAATCGTCATACAAGGGCGACCCGTTGCGATCGTTGTTCGAGCTTGCGTTATTTGTGTTTGCTGTGCACTACTTCCTCTCGTCGAAGAAAAAGGAAAACAAGTCGGAAATCGTCAAGTTCTCCCAGCGCGAGATCGACGACCTCATCGATGAGTGGGAGCCTGAGCCGCTTTTGGAGAAGGTTTCTGATGCGGAACGGTGGCGCTTGCGTGAGTACCACGTCAAGGGCCACAACGGCGCCCACATCGAGCTCATTGGGCGCGCCGATTTGGGCCCCGTCGTCAACTTGTCCAGCGTGGATTTCCTCGACCTAAACTCGAGCTCGCGGTTGCAAGATGCAGCAAGGGAGACCATTTCAACTGCCGGTGTCGGCGCGTGTGGGCCGCCGAACTTCTACGGCAGCCAGGACGCGCACGTGCGCTTGGAGGAGGACTTGTCCCGGTTTTTGCAGACCGAGCAGGCGATTCTCTACGGGCAAGACTTTGTGACCGCCGGGTCCGTGATTCCTGCGTTTTTGAAGCGCGGAGACTTGGCCGTGGTGGACTCGGGCGTCAACGTCGCGCTCCAGAAAGCATTGGTTGTGAGTAGATGCGACATTGAGTGGTACGACCACAATGACATCGAGCACTTGGAGCAGGTGCTCAAGGAGTTGGACCCGATCGTCACAAAACAGAGACCATTGCGCCGCCGGTTCATCATCACCGAGGGAATCTTTGCGTACTCGGGCGACGTGGTGAGATTGCCGGAAATCGTCGCCTTGAAGAACAAGTATAAGTACCGCTTGTTTGTCGATGAGACGTTGTCCATTGGCACCATGGGCTCCTCGGGCAGAGGCGTTTGCGAGCACTTTGACGTGCCTCGCTCCGAAATCGCCATCACCATCGGGTCGCTTGCCACGTCGTTCGCGTCATCCGGCGGTTTCTGCGCCGGCGTGCGGCCCATGGTCCACCACCAGCGCATCAACTCGGTGGCGTACGTGTTCAGCGCCGCGTTGCCGCCGTACTCGGCCAAGGTCGCCTCCGAAGCCATCAAGGTGATCACCGAAGCCTCCGATGCGAAAGGTCGCTCTTCCATCATCACGTCGTTGCACAAAAAGTTCACCATGTGTCACAACAAACTCACTCTGGCATTTGCAAACTCGAAGTATCTCCGTGTATCGTCGGACGGCTCGGGTCCCATTATACATTTGGGCTTTAGGCCTGAGTTCAGGGAGGCTTTGGACTTGCCCCACTTCTACGGCAACACCACTCTCCTTACCACTGGCAAGCCATGCAGAAAATTAAATGAGTTTGATGAAAACTACAACCTCGAGTGCTACATATTGCAGAAGATCATCGACCTCTTCCTCGAGAGACATCATGTCCTTCTCAATAGAACTAGATTGGTCTTTGAGCAAGAAGCGTTGCCCGTTCAGAGCCCAGACTTGTTGCTCCATGTCAACAATGGCGTGTCCGACGAAGAATTACGCCAGGCCATAGCAGATTTGCCCAGCGTCGTTGACGAGGTGTGCTGCGGCCTCCGCGGCCCTGCTGATTTGGTCACTCTAGAAGACGAAATGAAGAGTGTTGAATAACCACGAACGCTTTCATCCTACTTCACGCATTTCTTGCAATGCAACCCATGTCATTTCTATGCCCCTAACAAGCGAAAAAAAGCAGCCAGCTCTGCACCCATGTGGCTCGGTTTGTATTTTTATTTTGGGCACCACAAGCAACGCCTTCACCACCACACTAATTACCAATATACACTATTTAATCTTCTCACTTGGCCATGCGGCCCCTCGCCTCTTTTGCAATCGCCCTAGCCTCCTCCACGTCGTGTGCGTTGTTGAAGTTGAACTCTTTGGCCAACTCGTAGGCTTCCTCGAAATTCCTGTTCTCCAATGAGAACCGTGCGAGCCAGAGCCGTGCCTTCGACGTCTCGTCTGTGACTCCCCACTCGAACTCCTGTTCAAAGCAGAGGCGCATATACTTGTTCGTATCCTTTACCCGCCCCAACCTCTGAGAGATCATCGCCAACTTGTAGCAGATGTGAGGCTCTACGATCAACGCAGGAGCACCCTCGTCCTGAGGTTTATTCAAGCTCTCAATAGCAAGCGCCTTTTCGAACGACAGTAGCGCATCCTCCAACTTGTCGACCTTCTCGTAGCAGTTGCCGATTGCTTGCCACATTCTGCGGTCCGTCGGCTGCAAGTTGGTTGCTCTTTGGTAGTAGTAGAGGGCATACAAGTGCATATCGAGAACCTCGTACGCCTGGCCAAGACCGTACCACGCTCTGAAGTCCTTCGGGTTGATGTCCACGGCACGCCTGTAGGATTCGATTGCCGCGTGAGAGTTCTTGAGCTCGACAAACTCGTGGCCCATCAAGGTCCACGCACTGAGGCAGTTTTTGTTGAGCGTCAAGGCTCTCTTATAGTACATGATGGACTTCTCGTGCTCGCCCTTCATCGAATGGTAGTTAGCGATGACACAGCAGGTCTCGGAGCGGAACTTGTCGATCTGAGACGTATACTGCGCAAGAAAAGAAAGCTTGGACTTCTTTTCCATCACGTACAACATATTCGAGTAGGTGTCCAAGTCGTCGAGCCGCATGGGGTCGTGGATGAGGATTTCATCGAACAAGCTCTCGGCCTGGTAGTAGTCCAAGCCGTGGTATGCAACGAGGAACTTCTGCACCTTCAAGAAAGTGAAGTCGGGGAAGATCTCTGACAAATGCTTGATTTTTTCGTGGAACGTCGACAGCTGCTGGTAGAATTCCTGAAGAAGCACCACCTCAAACATCTGGAACATGATGCCCGTCGCTAGAGCGTCGGAGTTCGACTTGGCCAACTCCACAAATGCCGCGGCCTCGTCGTACGTCGAAAACGACGATAGTAGCTCCTGCCAACAGCTCCAATTGTACGGGAAAAGCCGCAAGGAGTGGAGCAAGTACTCCTGTGCTAGCTGCACGCGCTTTCTACGGTTGTAGACCATGCCTGCGAGAAACAAGAGGAACGCATTCGGGCGGTCGTTCTTCTGGTGGAACGCGTCAATCTCCAGCACGATAATTGCCATTCTGCCGGGCAAACCATCGGCAGAGGTGCGGTTCTTGTCGGGCCCGTCGTCCACGCCGGTGGACCCCGACTCGCCGCTGCGCAGAGAGCCCAATTTCATGAAGCTCTCCAGGTCTTCGGAGGCCCTTTTGTCGATGCTGATGAACGTGGCATAGAGCCTCAAAAACAACGCGTTGCCCGAGACGCAATCGCGGAGCGCATGCGCGGCGCGGTCAAACTCCTTGCAGTTGAAGTACGCGCGGGCAAGCAAGAACAGTTCCTGGTCGAGTTTCTCCTCTTCCAGAAGCAAAAGCGGCAGGTATGCGACGGGCAGCGAAGCCGGTGCAAGACCGTTCAACGCCTCTGCGGCCCATTTCGCCGCATGCACCAAATTAAGGTTTGATAGAACGAGTGACGCCCGGTAGAGGTCCTCGCGGAGCACGCCGAGGTCTGTCATTGCTGGCCTGGAGGTGCAAGTGGAAGAGACCAGTCGGTGATTTAGCGTGGAGCGCGAGGCGCGAGAGAGAGACGCCAGCCGCGCGTAGTTCTTGCGCGGCGCCAGGTTGCGGCGCCAGGCTGCGGCGCCAGGCTGCGGCAGCTTGCCGGGCGCAAGAGCCAGCACATGGGACACAAATTTTGCCACCGGTCGTTATGCAGGCCAAAAGTTTAGAAGAACGGTTTTGTGGGTGGGGGATGGCCTACCTATATACTTTTTCTGACGCTCCTGCTTTTGTGGTTCGAGTTGTGCGTCGTTCTGGTGCCGCGCGATGCTTTCTTGGTGTGAGCTGGGGCCGGCGCTCTGCGCGCACCTCTGGCGCCAAGCGAGCAGAGTGGCCCCAAACTGACCAGCCAGTAGCTAGTGCCGTACAGCGTACACACCTATCGTCAGCAAACGGCTTTCAGAAAAAAAAAAAAATAAAAGGAGCTACGAATGATGTTCAGGTGCAAAAACCTGTTCAAAACACGTAAGGGAATATCTCAAGTGTAGACTCTTTAGATAAAGCCGATGGGAACATCATCAACCTTAAATGTGTGTTCCTCGCAGGCGCGCGCCGTGCGAGCCATCAGCGCCAGCTCCAACTCCACCACTATAAGGTCTGGCCCAACACACAACTGCCGTACCTTACGTTTCCGGAGCCAAAAATCTGCCTCCTAGCAGCGTTTTATCCAACACACATATATACACCCAAAACACAGCCGCTGAGCCAGTATCGTCGATGGTCCAGCAAGACAAGGTAGAGTACCTCAAGCGATGTGCTGAAAAGTCCCGACAGAGCTTGGCGTCCGTGGCTGAATTGCTCCAGACAGCGTCTGAGATGGCACAGGGCAGCGGACCAGACGCTGCGGCGCTTTCCCGCGTTCAAAGACAGGCGCTTCTCGACTCGTACACCGTGAAAAAGTTCCACCGGGACTACAAGGAGTGGGAAAGGTCCGCCAGGGAGGCATTTGCCAAGGACGAGGTCAAGTCCTACAACCGGCAAATCGCCCAGATGTCGCGCGTGCACGCCGAGCTCACGAAGCTGGAGGCTCAGTACGAGGATTTGATGAAAACTACCAGCATTCCGCCGTTTGTGCTCTCCATCCAGACCATCAGGCGCTACGAGAACGGGCGGCTCCTCGGGCGGCTCGAAAAAGACGCTCTGGGGCGCTTCCCGAGCAAGGTGTCTGTATCTCAGCTCTACTCGCTCGACCCGGAGTCGCTGCTACCGCCGCCATCGTTTCAGGAGTTCAATCGTTTGGCCAACTTGGAGTACCGGCTCCGAATGCAGCTCCGAATCAAGCACGAGGTATTGCTTCGGGTGCAATCGCACTTGACAGCCAAGAACAGCCAGTGGGCTGCCCGCGACGCCAAGCTAAACCAGTTTCTCACCAAGGATTTGGCTCGAATTCTGGCCGAGATCGCGAGCATCAAGACGAGCGAGTACGAGGACTTAAAGTACTACGACGACGACATTGACGATGAGGAGGAGGCCGAGGGGGCCGAGGAGCTCGAGCCCGAAGGCGACGCCGCTAAGGACGACACAGAAAGCGAGGAACGCCGCGACCCTGGCGGAAGCGCCCAGCACTCAAAAAGCAGCACGCCGAGCGCAGAAGCTGACGCTGAAAATGCCCCAGAATCTGCCGCAGATACCCACGGAGACCCTGCGGAGGGACCTGCAGATGACAGCGCCGACGAGGGCGGCGAGAGAGACGCTGTGGCAGAATTTCCGGGCCCCGCCGAAGCCCTAATCGACGATTCGGAGCATAAAGCTGAATTGGACGACGCCGCGGCGCAAACTGGAACTGAGGGCGCACCAGAAAACGGAGAACCAGAGTCGGAGGCGGAGTTGCATTCGGGCGACGACGGCGACGATATGGTGCTAGACTGAGGTGCATAGAAACATTTGCACAACCACAACATCCACTTTTGCTGCGGATGCGGATAGCCTGGCTATGAACCTGAATATATTGCTATAAACGTAAATATAAAAATACATGTCATGCCACATCACTCTAGTCGGTTTTGAAAAGGTACTTGAACACCTGTGCTGGGCTGTCGCCCTCGCTACGTCTCCAGTTGGCGACACGAATTAGCTGGTAGCCTGCCACACCGCCGAGGAAAAAGTTGACGCTGGCCAATAAGTAGTTTCTTGGCTTGATGGCGAAACCAGCCCATCTAGTCCAAATGGCGCCCGTGCAGAACAAGGCGACTTGCTGTGTCCCAGAGATCTTCTCTACTGGTCTTTGGATGTCGTTGAGTCCGGCGATGACCAAACTCCACTTGAAGACTGGCGCCCAAAAGTGCACGGTCTTGGGACCGGTTTCCGAATTGAGGAAACGTGTGAATTTAGATGCTTGTTGCGCTGATGCTGCCATTGTGATTGTGGATTGGTAACACTTTCCGGCGCTTGTGTCCCGGATAGCACGCTTTTTTTTGGGTGTGCACAGGAGGTGCGGAGGTTTCCCGCTTTTGGGTTCCGCGATCTCTCAATGCTATCTTGCAAAACTGTATGACGGCAACCTATTCTGCTTCGCCATTTTTTCTTTGCCTCTTTGCTAATTTTCTCTGTTATTTTTTCTTTGTTCTTCTTAACTGTTTCTGTTGAGCTCAAACGTAGTTGCCTTGTTGACACAAATTGTAGAAAATTCCGTTAGTGTTTTTGAGTAGATTCGCTGGCAGATCAAATTCTCGGACTTCTCCGTGGTCCAAGCTGAGAATTCGGTCGCTGTCCATGACGGTGTCGAGGCGATGGGCTATTGTCACCACTGTCTTGTCTTTAAACTCCTTACGGATGGTGCTTTGTATCACCCTGTCAGTTTGAACGTCAACAGCAGCGGTGGCTTCATCGAGCATTAAGATTCTCGAGTCGTTTAGAAGTGCTCGTGCCAAGCACATCAACTGTTGCTGACCGCCGGAGAAGTTCGAGCCACCCTCGTGGACTATGCTTCCAAGTCCAGCACCCAACTCTAGCACTGTATCCTTCATGCTGGCAAGTTCGAGTACTTTCCAGAGCCTTTCGTCGCTGTACTCGCCGAATGGGTCTAAATTCTCTCTCAACGTTCCTTCAAACAAATGTGAATCTTGAGGAATGATGCTTAAATTGTGACGAAGATCGAATAGGGCCATACGCGAAATGTCTGATCTGTCCACGAGAATTTCGCCCTCAGCCGCTGGAATCATCCGGAAAACTGCAAGCACAAGAGAGCTCTTCCCTGCACCTGTGCGCCCAACGACGCCTATTTTTTCTCCGGCCTTGATAGAAAGGCTGACGTTCTTCAAAACAAGATCCAAGTTCTTGGCATATCTCGTTGAGTAATTTTGAAACTCAATTGTTCCCTTCTGGGGCCAGCCAAACAGGGGAGAAATAAATAACGCATGTGCGTCTTCTTCCGTAGGAAGGTTGCAATACTCGAGGCATCTTTCGACAGAGACAATGTTTGCTTCCACTTCAGCCGACATCCTCACCATTTTCTTAAATGTATCGGTGACCTGGAGTGCGTAGCTCATCACAAAGCCAGCCATTCCAGCACTTATCGGAGAGGATGACGTCGATTTGTAAATCAACATGGTGGATGAGCTCCAAATCACGAGTGATCCTATGAACTGCAACCTGACAGAAAGCCAACGGTTAATGGAACGCAACATGAACAAACTCCGCATATTGAAATCAACATTGGCGCTGTTTATGCGTCTGAAGCGTTCTTCTTGGCGGAAGGCTCGAATGGTCTCGACGCCGCTAAGACTCTCCAGGAAGTGTGCAAATATCGGGGACCGTGACACAGACACCAATCTCTTCAATTCTCTTTGCACAGAAATGTAGTACCGCTGATAGTAACCGTAGATCAAAGCCAACAAAACCACCACGACTAAGTACGCGGGTAGAGCCAATGCAATTACGGCTATGGTTGAGACCGTGCTTAACATGGACCCCATCCAAACGTTCAATGATCGTGGAAGAGCGCTGTCGACTTTGTTCACTTCGTTGCTGAAGCGATTCATAATCCTGCCAACTGGAGTCCTTTCGAAAAAGTTCATAGGAGCCCTCATGAGCCTTTGTGCCATGCGATCGTGTATTGTGCGGCCACCATTGATACTCAAGAAGACCCAAAACACGACTCCTTTGAAGAGATTCAACACACTTGTGCTGAAGCCAAGTAGAGCGTATATCGCAATAAAATGCATTGCCTTGCGGTTATCTCCAATATTGGAGTTCTCCTCTGCCCATTGCTTTAGCCAATAATTTGTAGAGATCGAGGCAATTGTTGCAAGCACAAGAAGGAAAAACCAGATCGACATACCAGGGATGGAGCAAGCTTTGACGTACTCGTAATATATGTGTTTCTTGACGCTTCCCTTAGCAGTAGTTTCTTTAGTTGGACCAGTTTTCCGAACAATGTTATTTTTCAAAGGATTCCAATCGAAAGACTCGAGGCTAGCCTTCCTGTGAGTTTGTGGTAGCTTCACCTCTTCTTGTACTTGATTGGGAGGTATAGGAGAGTGGGACCGTGAAGGCGAATATCCATAATCAACGATAAGTTCGGAAAGCTTCAGATTTGGTTTTTCAGTACTGACCTCGCCATAAGACGATTGTTCGACAATCTTGCCCTTCTCAAACAAGTAAATTCTGTCAGCGTATTCCAAAACAGGAATATTGTTCGTTGCTAGAAGGATTGCCTTGTCAGCCAATAAGCCAGTTTTGCTCAAAACTTCTGCAATAATGTTTTTTCCCACATGACTATCTACTGCGCTCAACACGTCATCAAGTAAGTAAACGTCTGCTCGGGAGTAGGTTGCGCGAGCCAAAGAGAGTCGAGCTTTTTGGCCCCCAGACAACGAAATGCCTTTTTCGCCAACCTGGGTCTCATCTCCATCGGGCAAAACAGCGAGGTCGGGAAGGAGTTGGCACGCTTTTATCGTCTTGTTGTAGTACTCCTCATCAAATTTGTGACCAAAAGTGATATTCTCTTTGACCGACGCATTCATGATCCAAGGATTTTGCGAGCAATAGCCGACTGTGCCATTCACACGAATCGGACATGGCTTCATAGTTGGATCACTGGAGTTCACTGCATTGAGCTGCCCCAAAACAGCTGACAAAAGCGAGGATTTCCCCGACCCCACTTTTCCTACCACACAAACAAACTCGTTCTTCTTTACAGTGAGGTTGATGCCCTGCAATGCACATTTGTAACTGGGGAAGTCCATTTCCTCGGAGAGGTTTTCGATGATTGCGGGCTTTTGCCAGTAAAAAGACAAGTCTTTCAAGGTCATGGAGTCGTCTTCCTTGGCATCGCCATATTCAATGAGGGCGGGGTCGACCTCGGGCGTCCCGAGAAAAGCAGAGATCCTCTCCAAAGCCACGAGTGCCTCGGTGATGTAAGTGAAGGTGGACGGGAACAGCATAATGGGCTTCGACAAGATGTTCAACAACGTGAGGGCAGGAAACACGATATCAGAGGTTAGGGGCTTTCTCTCAAGCAAGGCAAAAGATGCAAACGTTGAAAAAGACACCAAGAAGGGGATGGTGGTCCAGAGCAAGTTACCGCCCTGGTTCACGATGCGGATTTTTCTCATGTTCGTCAACTCGCGGTCGTTTCTTGCTTCGAAGAGTCGACGCAACATAGGCGCTTCCCAGGCGTAGAGCTTGATGGACTTGATGGACACGAGTATCTCGTTTGTGATGCGGTTTCTGTGGTCCTTCAACTTCATCTGCACCTTATTCAAGCGCTTCAGGTAGCGGAAGACGAACGTGTGAATCGGCACAAACACGAGCATAACCCCAAGCCCAGCGAACGCAGAGCGACCCAAGAGATTGTACAACGACCAGATACTCAAGAACAACTCTGTAGGCGCAATGACAAGAGTGCTAAGCTCTTGGGCACAAGTCTGAACGCGCGGAGCGTCTATGGACACGAGATTCACGATATCACCCGAGGAACGCTCCGAGCGCGAGTGGGACGACAAACGAAGCGATTTCTGGAAGATCAAGGACGTCAACGAGGATCTGCAGCCCAAGCCAACCTCCAAGATCTTAAGCACGTACTGGTTGTTGAGCGCGGTTTGCACGAGGGTGACGGCGAACATGGCAAAGCACAAAAGAAAACCCTTGAGGACCGGTCGCAGAGGGTCGCTGATCTTGTCTGCGATGAACACTATGAGAAAGCGGAGAAGTTGCGGCTGTGCAAATGCCAAAAGCGAGTCGCCCGCCTCGTAGAGAAACGACACAAACGCCATGCGGCCAAACGCCTGGATGAGCGACATGACGAGGTGCGCGGTGGGCTTGCGCGAGCTTGGGGCACTCCACACCCGCTGAAGTTGAGCGGAGTAGTTTTCGGTGGTGAGCCGCTCAGGAGCCTCAGGGAGATCCTCGTAGGATACGGTTTGGTTTACGTAAGACGTTGTGATGAGCGGGTTCATCCACGAAAACGTGAGCCGCTGCAAGAAGTTGGGCGGCCGGCGCAACGGCACGTCGGGGCTGGCTAGGTAATGGGCGTGGAGAAGCGCAGACGATGGGGCCCAGGTGCGCAGCGAAAGCTCAAGCGCAAAAACAGCCACGGCAACGGCAAACGCCGCAAATTCAACCGACGCCGCACCGTGGCGTGGAACAACAGGCCATGCAGTGTACGAATCCTGGAACCAGAGCGCCAAATCGAGCACGGCAGCGCCGGGCCAGAACACAAGCAACAAGCCCAGCGGCACGAGCGAGCGCGTCGTCTCTACGAAATGCAAGGGGAGCACCACAGCGGCGGTGGTGAGGCAGAACAGGCTGAGCGCTGTGCCTTTAACATCAGTAACCCGTCCAGCGGCTGACGGGGCGAGTAGCAAAGCAGCACAGCATATTGCGTGGAGAAGTACCAAAGAACAGCGGAACCAGTGTGTGAGGCCAGTGTTTTTGGCACCGTAGGAGCCATGGCGCGGCTGAACTATGTAGCTGACGAACTGCGCCAGGGCCAAAACAGAAAAAATTGCCGCCCACGAGAGAATCGCTTGCGTTAAGAAACATGGGTTGAAGGCGTTTTCCTGGGTGTGAATGAGCGGGTGGAGTATCGCCAGCCAGCCGCATATCGGCGGCGAAACCGGGTCCATGTGCAAGCAGCAGTGGATAAGGTATGCTGCGGGTGCCAGAAATGGGTTGTTTTTCGCCTGTGTGGCGTTTTTACGGCGGTGCTCTCGTGGTGGGCTGATGCTGCGCTCTGCGCAGAGCACGCGGCGCTCGTGCGGTAGTAGCTGGCCCGCTGGCAGTAGTAGTGCGGCATCAGTGCGAGTTAAGCACGAAAGGGCAGTGTTTTTCTACAAACGCCATATTTTGCTGAGAAAAGGGAGGTTTATTTAAGGGGGTCTCTTTAAGGAGGTACATTAAAGGAGGACTGTTTGGTGGGCCTTGGAGTGACCAGGAAAGGAAGCATTTGTGCTAGTGTGCTGGTGTGCTGGTGTGCTGGTGTGCTGGTGTGCTGAGCGAGCTGAGCGAGCTGAAGCGAATGGGTGGTGCAAGTAGACAAAAGTCAGAGAAAAGAGGAAAAGAGAGATGGAAAACGGCAGATATAAAGCCTCTTTTTTCTGGCTAGCATTTCTGGGTTCCAGATCGGAGGCCAAGGGCAGTTTGTGTGGGCATTGCAGCGGGCGTTGCTGCGGGCTAGCCTTGTGCTGAGAAGCTCGGACATTTCGCAGCCAAGTGGCACAGGAGGCAAGTGAACCATGTGAGAATCAACATACCAGAAGCTCGGAAACAGCAAAGACAGTCTAACTAAAACCAGTGCACGCTGAAAGCGGCGAGCACATCCTACGCACCTCTCTGTATAGTTGGTGCCAACTATGATAGCCAATATGGCCCAACCACCCGCAATTCCCCGCCAAAAGCGCTGAAAACAGCAAGGCACCTCTGCAAAACTGTACCAGCCTGGTCCCTTACCGCTGTCCTTTTTCTTTGTCTCTTAGTCTCCTGCCTACCCCCTTACTCCCTCAGCACCGTGTTATGTTGACATGCTGGTATGCTGGTATGTTTTGGTTTCACGTGACCTGAACCTGAAATCTGGGGAATCGGGCCTCGGAGTACCAGCCCGAGAAAGGCCAACAGGTGGGGAGCACAACAAAATACAAAAAATCCGGATGTGGCACCCGCAGCGTTAAGCAGAAGGACAGCGTGGGGCATTCCCCTTTTTTTCTGACTTTTTTCTTGCCGGCCAGTCCTTTTTCGCCGGTCAATTGGCGTTCTTCTCCAAACCGTGCCAGTGTTCCACGTGAACGTGAAGAGCGCCCGGTCGTCGGCTCCGAAAAAGTGCGGCCAATGAGCGCACGCCGATTCGCACCGCAGATCCAGGAAAATCTGGAGAAGTGCCGCGAAAACCGAGGGAGAAGCTCCGGCCCCCGAACACACAACACACCCCAACTAAAAGCACGGAACGCAAACCGGAGAAGCTGAAACTCGGCATAAAGAAACCACATCTACCCCAAACACTTCCCACAAACTTTGGGCTAATTCCGAGGCACTCAGCCCAAAATGACGACCCCCCTGCGCTGACCCCTCTACCTCGAGTTGTGCGTATGGCCGCACCCCCGGTTCTCGCCTTACAAATTTCCGCGCTGTTATTGGCTGCACACCACCACCCTTCTCCATTTCTCAACGCGAGTATAAAACAGGCTACGGTCCTCGCGCTGACCTCCGCTCCCTTTTTTTTTCCCTCCTTTCTCAAAAAGCGCCAACAATGTTGTCTGCCTCCAGAAGATCCGTTGCCAAGGTCCCACGCTCCGTGCGTGGCCTTGCTACTGCAGGCCTTACCAGAGACTCCAAAGTCCACCAAAACTTGTTGGAAGATTTCTCCTACATTAATTACAAACAGCAGTTGGAGAACGTCAAGATCGTCAAGGAGAGGTTGAACAGACCATTGACCTACGCCGAGAAATTGTTGTACGGTCACTTGGACAAGCCACACGAGCAGGACATCGAGAGAGGTGTCTCGTACTTGAAGTTGAGACCCGACAGAGTGGCGTGCCAGGATGCCACCGCCCAGATGGCTATCTTGCAATTCATGTCCGCCGGTATGCCCCAGGTTGCCACTCCTTCCACCGTGCACTGTGACCACTTGATCCAGGCGCAGGTTGGTGGCGAGAAGGACTTGGCCAGAGCCATCAACTTGAACAAGGAGGTGTTTGACTTCTTGGCTTCAGCGTGCGCCAAGTACAACTTGGGTTTCTGGAAGCCCGGTTCCGGTATCATCCACCAAATCGTCTTGGAGAACTACGCGTTCCCAGGTGCGTTGTTGATTGGTACCGACTCGCACACTCCAAACGCCGGAGGCTTGGGTCAATTGGCCATCGGTGTCGGTGGTGCCGACGCCGTCGACGTCATGGCCAACTTGGCCTGGGAGTTGAAGGCCCCTAAGATCATCGGTGTCAAGTTGACCGGTAAGATGTCCGGCTGGACCTCGCCAAAGGACATCATCTTGAAGTTGGCCGGTATCACCACCGTCAAGGGTGGTACCGGTGCCATTGTCGAGTACTTTGGTGACGGTATCGACACCTTCTCCTGTACCGGTATGGGTACTATCTGCAACATGGGTGCCGAGATCGGTGCCACCACCTCCGTTTTCCCCTTCAACGACTCCATGGTCGACTACTTGAATGCCACCGGCAGAGCTGAGATTGCCCAGTTCGCCCAGCTCTACAAGAAGGACTACTTGTCTGCCGACGAGGGCTGTGAGTACGACCAGGTTATCGAGATTGACTTGAACACCTTGGAGCCTCACGTCAACGGCCCATTCACCCCAGACTTGGCCACCCCCATCTCCAAGATGAAGGAGGTTGCTAAGGCCCACGATTGGCCCATGGAGGTCAAGGTTGGTTTGATAGGTTCTTGCACCAACTCCTCTTACGAGGACATGACCAGATCTGCCTCCATCATTAAGGACGCTGCTAAGCACGGCTTGAAGTCCAAGTCCATCTTCACCATCTCTCCAGGTTCCGAGCAGGTCAGAGCCACCATTGCCAGAGACGGCCAGTTGAAGACCTTCGAGGACTTTGGCGGTGTCGTCATGGCCAACGCCTGTGGCCCATGTATCGGTCAATGGGACAGACAGGACATCCAGAAGGGTGACAAGAACACCATCGTGTCCTCTTTCAACAGAAACTTCACCTCGAGAAACGACGGTAACCCAGCCACCCACGCCTTTGTTGCATCTCCAGAGATGGTCACTGCTTACGCCATCTCCGGTGACTTGGGCTTCAACCCAATCACTGACACCTTGAAGGATGCCGAAGGAAACGAGTTCAAGTTGTCCGAGCCAGTTGGTGTCGGTTTGCCACCTAACGGTTACGACAAGGGTGTTAACACCTACCAGGCCCCTCCAGAGGACAGATCCACTGTCTCGGTTGCCATCTCTCCTACTTCCGACAGATTGCAAGTCTTGAAGCCATTCAAGCCTTGGAACGGTAAGGACGCCGAGAGATTGCCAATCTTGATCAAGGCTGTTGGTAAGACCACCACTGACCACATTTCCATGGCTGGTCCTTGGTTGAAATACCGTGGCCACTTGGAGAACATCTCCAACAACTACATGATTGGTGCCATCAACGCCGAGAACGGCGAGGCCAACAACGTCAAGAACCACTACACTGGTGAATACAAGGGTGTCCCAGACACTGCTGCTGACTACAGAGATGCCGGAAAGACTTGGGTTGTCATTGGTGACGAGAACTTCGGTGAAGGTTCGTCCAGAGAGCACGCCGCCTTGGAGCCAAGATTCTTGGGTGGTTTCGCCATCATCACCAAGTCGTTTGCTCGTATCCACGAGACCAACTTGAAGAAGCAAGGTTTGTTGCCATTGAACTTCGTCAACGTTGCTGACTACGACAGAATCAACCCAGACGACGAGGTTGACATCATTGGATTGACCGAGCTTACTCCAGGGAAGAACCTTATCTTGAGAGTTCACCCTAAGGACGGTGAGGCCTGGGAAACCGAATTGTCTCACACGTACAACGCTGAGCAAATCGAGTGGTTCAAGTACGGTTCCGCTTTGAACAAGATGGCTTCTTCTTCGAAGTAGATGATTCATTCAACCCCTGTCATATAAACGTATAATTTATTCAAACTCAATGATCTAGCGAACAAGTAGTGTAGAAAAGATAAATGTGTTCAAACAGAAGTTTAAGCGTTACAATCAGAAGCGACGGAAAAGGAAAAAAATAAAAGGGAAGTCAAAAACAATAAGCCCGACGCGGGGGTCGAACCCGCAACCTTGAGATTAAAAGTCTCACGCTCTAGCCATTGAGCTAGCCAGGCTTTTACGGAAGAAAAAAATAGCGTTGCATACATGAAGACAGGTTGCCGTTCCAGATCACTTGCACGTATTTACGAATTTGAAAATCTTTTAGTACTTGGTAAACAACAAGAAAAAAAGTGTCTCAACCGGGTTTGCGTATTTGCCGAAGTATGTTTAGATCTGGGGTTGACATACCGGACGCACACGGCCATATCAGTCCTTCGAGGTGTCTGACACACATCCACACATTTTATGCAATTTTTACCCTTACGGGAATTTACTGTTAACACTGTGTTCATCCAAGTATCTATATTTCTGGTACGGTAACTCGTTATTAATCAGGCACAATTTATGAGGTGCACCCCCGCGCCCATGCAATTACCCTTGTAATTACCCATGCAATTACCCTTGTAATTAACCATGCAATTACCCTTGTAATTACCCATGTAATTACTTGCTTCTTCCTCCTCTCAGACCTGAACCTCCTCCTCTCTTTGCCTATTTGTGGGTCGAATATTTCTGTTGGTCATCCACGGTGGTGGAACGTCGAGTCACTCAAACTCTCCTTCGACGATACATTCCCGAATTTCCCTAATACGCCGCCAACGGTGTGTTTGGTGCTGCCAACTAGCAATCTACCTCGCACTTTCCTGGGTCAACGTCGAAATCTCCTAAAACGATGCCAACGACTGCCGCCCTCGCGACGTGCGAACTCCCTGAGATTATTCTCCATGAGCCCTAGAAGCCGTCCCCACTCCTCTAGGTAGTGCTTCCATCGGCCTAGATGCTTTTCCATTTCTTCTAGGGAGAGGTGTTGGGAGTCTAGATTCAGTTGTAGTCTCTCAATGGCCAGTTCCTTTTCCGTTAAGAGCAGTTCCCTTTGCTCCAAGTTCAACTGCCTTTCAATCAAAAACCGTCCCAAGTCCGCTAGGTACAGTTCCCAATCGCCTATGGGCAAATCGATTTGCCCTGCCGTCACCGTAACGCTACTACGTCTGGAGGCCAGGCGCTGGCTCCAGTTCTCTTCGTTTGCCTCCGCCATGTTTTCGGTGGCCCGGTCAGGAGAAGCGGGTTGCGGCATGTGGGCAGCGGAAAAAAGTAGCAGTGTTTCAGATTCAGCTGTGAAAGGTCCTGAGCGCGGCGGTTGCAGCCATGTTGCAGAGGTATTATTGGCTGCGAATTCTGCCCGCGCTGCGAACCCTTCTTCTGACACTGAGTCGTTGGTAGCAGCAACACCGACTGTGCCTGCGTTGTGCAAAACTACATTTTGGATGCTGTCACTTAAATCTTCAGTGCCGACTTGTTTGTCCACAACTTGTCCCGAAATGTGGTGCACCTGTGTGTCTTTCGGTTTTTGGCACGCTTCGACTGATTCACACAGGTGGCCCTTCAAATAAGACAATGACTCGCACCTTCTAGAAAGTCGCTTGAACATCAGACGGAGGAAACGCATGGAGTCAGTTGTGACTCTTGCTGTGAAATTCTAGTGATCCAAAAATGCCTGCTTGCACTTCGCGCTCACCTTATACTACAGTTTTAATGCTACGCTCTTGAGCCTTGCCTCGTTCTGCTGACGTAGAAGATTAAAAAGTTTCTTGTATGTTGAAAGACAAAAATTCTCGATGATTTTCCTAACCCCCACTTCGATCAAGTGGTAGTCCCGAAATACAACTATGCGGGGCCCGTTGCGGGCCGCGGCATTTGCCAGAAACATGATCTTTCTTGATACTTGTGCACAAACCATGGACACGAACAATGTCGCCGTAAGGACAGCGGGTCCCTTTGATGGCACTACTTGCTGGAGTAGGTGCTCAAAAGGCCTTTTCTTGCACTCGAAACAGCTCATGTCATATTTTGGAGCAGAAGTGGCCACAAAAGTGCACGGTGCACTCACGTCCGTCCGTGTACGCAACGCTTCACTTTCCTTCTTGGTGACACGATTGTCATCGCAATGGCTACCTTCCTGTGCTCTACGTTTCTTAAGAGACCTGATCAAGACACGTTTCCTTCAGCATCTGAGGCATCTTCTGGAATATCTGTGAGGACTCCCCCATCTTCCGATTCAACTCATTGAGCAGCTGTGAGAGCTCCCTCAACTTCGGATCCATCTTGGCCAGCTCCAATATGGACTTGAATACGATCTTCTTCATGACCTCTTCACTACGCTGAGCGACGTGGACGAGTTCCACCTTTACAGCAACTTGGTACACAGGCATGTTTTGTGCATCAACCTGCTGTTGGTGCGCATCGATCTGCTTCCTGATAAATTCAACCTCATTCCGGATGCAAACAGCGTCAGCCTTGATCAAGGAATTATCGCAGCATGCATGGTCCTCCCTGTGGGCTGTGATCCAGCGCTGGTTCTGCAATACTACTTGTCTTGGCGATTGAAGCACACGCGGAAGCTCGTCATACCAGCACAGCCGAATGAGATGCGTCAGAATCTCTGTCGGCTTGACGTTCTGGCCATGCTCAACACTGGCCACTTCTCAGAATGCAACAGACTTAAATTTAGGCACGAGGGAGTATGGGAAGCCAGTGATGATCTTTACTGGAGAATTCCGAGTGCGAAGACCCAGAAGTACTGCTCGAGTCGCGCGACTTTATACTTTTACCGATTAATGGTATGCTGATAGACAATTAAAAGGGCTATTTCTCGCGCTCCACATGCCGTAGTGCCTTTTCTTGGAGCAGGAATGGCCGCAAAAGTCCATGCGCGTACACCAGTTTATGCAACGCTTCACTCTCCAATCTTTGTTCTTCTCTTTGTGACAAGATTTCCATCACTAAAGTTAATTTCTTGTGCTCTGCTTCTATTTAGGACACTTGAGCAGCTTAATGCTTGAACTAACGCCAGGGCTTTGCTCCTGCAGCACCGTTCCGGTTTCTTCGCTTTCAGAATATCTGATGCTCAAGTGTCGCTCGGGCTTCCGTATTGTCAGTGTTCTTCCTTAACTCGTTTTGGTAGACTGCTGTAGATGATGTTTCCACTATGATGTCATAGTTAACGGCGTAAGGATACGCTTGTTGTTGATCTTCATCTGCTATCGCAAAGCTCACCTTGAACAGCTTAAATTACAACTCCCTCTGCTGTCGTCACTATAACAATATTCATTACATACAATATTTAATGAAACAATAATATAAATTATTAATCAATATGGAATATCTTGAACTTTATCTCAAAGTTCAATTCATAAAGAATATATAGAATTTTGACATTCTTTTCAAATCATTAGTTTTAGTTAAATATTGTCGATTTAAGTTTAAAGCATTAAGATTAATTTCATAAATAAAAGCTAAAATAAGAGTCAAGAAGAAAGTATTTATTGATAAACTTAAATTATGTTTAATTATTAATGAGTTAATTAAATTATTAGATACAAGTAAAACTTCATTAAATCATAAATTGACCAGCTGTAGGGCCCTCTTCATTTTCTCATTATACTCATTGACCAGATGCGAGACCACCATCAACTCCTTGAACAATGAGAGCTCCTTGGACAGGTTTTCGTGCTCACTGAAAAAGTTGTCGAGCATCTTTGTGATATCAATGAGCGGTTTACCCGCATTGTTGAACCACTCCTCATTCTTGCTAATTCGCTCTTCAGCTCGCTGAGTCGGAACTTCGAACAGCTCCCAATCGCCATTTCTTCCGGAGTGCGCACTATACAATGCGAGCTGACGGCGTAGAGCTCCAGCGAATAATTGTCAAGAACTGTTTTGTGAATACTCGTGCCATGTACTCTGTCATGTGCGCATGTTTCCGCGCTCCGGACTAGGGACTCAAGGAGTTCCCCATAGCGATGTCGGAAGCACGTCCTACTAGGGTAACAAATAAAATGATGATGTCCTCCTTTGATGTCAACGTGGCCCCTTGCACCTGCCCGTACCGCGTGCCCGTCTTGCGTAATCTACATACGTTAGACCTACAGCTCTAAGAGTGACTATTTTATGAGGAACTCTCCTTGCTCTAGATCAGTCTAGATGTTACGAATAAGTATTCTTTGATTTCGATATTAGCGCTATGCACAACCTTACCATGCACTCACCAACACTACTCGCAAGCACAAATCTTGAGAGGTACATGGCTGCAAAAAATCTCAAACACGAGTGACACCGGCGTTAGTAGGAATCAGAATACATGTAAGATTCTGGCTCGTAATACGCTACTTTCTTGAAAAACATCCCTGCGTTCCTGTCATCGCTCATTTCCTTGTATCTGGGGTCGTCGGTTTCCATGGAGTCAAGGTCTAAATCGTAAAACGCTGTTTTCCTGAGAAAGATCACTGTACTCCAGTCATCCTTCATCTCGTTGTATGTGGCTTCGATGGTTTCCTGGTAACTGTTTCCGTTGGTGCTCTGTGTAAGCTTTTCGTCGTAGAGGGCGTTAAATTCTTCCAAGATTCCCTCTGTCATTTCCCAAACCTCCTTTGGGGAACTCTGTTGCAATGTAGGGATTAGAACATCCACCCGCTGTTTTAATGCCTCGAGTCTTTTGATCAAGTCGAAAGCAACCTCCCTGTCAGCACTCATTTTATTTATATCTTCGTCCGACTCTGCCGGCGGCCCAACGGGTGGCTCTTCCAAAGGGGGTTTGCCCAGTGGTTCGACGATATCCGGGTTATTTCTTTTAGACAAGAACGAACAAGAACTGGGCCCCGGTTTCTCTCCGTGAATGCATGCCATGGCAGCCGCCAACAGAACAACTCCGAACGCCGAGAAAAATACGCGTTTCATTCCAGTAACCTACAAAAACAACTAGGGAAAAAACCAATGAAGGAATGGCTTGTTTTTATAGCGGTGTCTCTGTCCACTGAGCAAGCGCAACAATGCAAATATTACAATAGAGTACATTTGTAGGGTAATCAAGTGGTATTCGAGTTTCCTCCTACCTTGTACAACGAGACCACCTCCACTTGCTTCTTCCAACCAAGCTAGCTTGCCCACAAGGAGCGTCATATGTTTATTAATTACAGCGAGAGAACCGAAAAACGGAAGATCGTTTGTGCGCATCCAATGGTGCAGCCGGTATCACGCAGCATCCGTGGTTATCCAAAAGATTGTCGATAACAGGGGCAATCTGCAGAGGCATATAGTTCGAGGATAACGGAAAATCTACACTGGCAAGCTGACAGAGGTCCTACCCGTAGCCGAGTTTTCTAGCAGAAACGGGCAACCAGTGCGAGCCGAAGGTCATGCAGCCATGGGTTGCACAATGGGCGGACGAGATCATTGCGGAAACAATCGCAACTGCAGAACACTCAGGCTATTGTCTCCATTTTTTGCTTATTGTTTTCCTGGCGCAGATTTGCTCTTACTAAGGTATGTTTAATTTCAGCACCTTGGCTATGTTGAACAAGATGTGATTCTCCGATGAGACTCGATCAGTCGGCGCAACACCTAAGCAGTCTCATTTAGCAGTTTCGTTTAACGATATGAACGGCTCCCTGAGTGGGTCCTTGAAAGGTTCTTGTCCTCTTTAATTTCTGTCATGTGGACATTCATCTGGTTCTTTACCTCTTCGCTTCGCATACAGAGCATGTCGAGCAGCACGAGCAACTCGTCGAGCTGCAAGAACAACCTTTTGAACTGCGCATCGATGGGCATCCTCTTCCGTGGGCATGTTAGGTCGAGATTGGCGAGTGCACTCCTCTGTTGGCTGGTTAGGTCGGGCATTCTGATACCATTTTGAACAGCTTCATGGCCCCATCCATATGGTGTGTAACGTTGGTGAGCACTATCTTTACAGTAACTTGGTGTACAGACATGACCTGCGCATCAAACAGCTGCTGTAACGCCTCGAGCTTTTGCTTGATGATTTTAACCTCTCGCGCGATCTGTCTAACATCAGACCAGACGAAGAAACTACTGGCGAGAAAGCCTATCTCTATTTCATCTCTGATCAGCCGCTGGTGGGATAAGAAATCTTCTCTTTGCGTTTGAGCCACACATCTAAACTCGTCTTACCACTGCCACCAAATGAGATGCGTCAGAATCTCTCTGTCGCCGTGATGGTCTCGCCACGCTCGACGCTGGCCAGCGACTTGGAGTTTCAGAATGAATTCAACTTAAATTCAAGCACGATGGAATATTGGAAGCCAGTAATGATACTTACTGTGAAATTCCGAAAGAGGTGACGAAGGCGAGCTGCTCGAGTTTCGCGATTTTATACTTTTACTGATGAATGGTATGCTGCTTGATCGACTATGTTCTGCCGAAGAGAGAAATAGCATCGTTTTCTTCTTCCGCCTTTTCCTTCCCTAAACCACCCATCCGCAATGTTCTACATCCATGCATGTATGCGTGACCCGCTACTCTCTCGGCGTCTGGCAGCATATCCATATTGTAGAAATCAAGAGAGACCTCCAGAACAAGTGCTATATTTCTCACATGACCAACTTACAATTCCGTAGGGTCGATGCGCAACAGTCCGTCAAAGCGAATTTGCAATTCCTCAGTCCGGCCCTAGATAATCCACTCGTGATATAGTGTACTACGTGGCACCTTTAAAATAATTCCTACCGACTATAAAGGTGTGCCTCTGCAGCTTTACTAACGCTCATCTTAGGGTCCTTGTATTGGACTCTCTCTGCCGTGCTTCGTGTTGTGGTAGACCAAAATACCGGCGCACCAGGCCAAAAAAAAAAAAAAAAAAAAAAAAAACAGCACGCCTTGCATATCCCGCACAGGGACCCCGACCTGGCCAGATCGGGCCTAATTAAAAAAAAAAAAAACTAGACTGAGGCTTGGGTATATGCCAGACGCACGGCGAAAAATTGACTCTTCTCCAGCAAGCTCAGCAAACTCAGCAAACTCTTCTTTACCTTCTGTAATCCCCCGTAAAATGGCCCACGAAGAATTGACCCACCCCTCGATCAAGGACGGCTGGTTTGCCGAGATCTCCGACACCATGTGGCCCGGCTCGGCCATGTCG
The DNA here is from genome assembly GCA_030444895.1 of Metschnikowia sp. yHMJ9. Classification (NCBI taxonomy): domain Eukaryota; kingdom Fungi; phylum Ascomycota; class Pichiomycetes; order Serinales; family Metschnikowiaceae; genus Metschnikowia; species Metschnikowia sp. yHMJ9. The sequence goes on along the minus strand of JAJMQU010000030.1, from coordinate 93,146 downwards.
TTGAAGGTAGAAAAGGTGTTGTACGCCAAAAAGTCCAAGTACCAGGACGTTTTGGTGTTCAAGTCGACCAACTGGGGCAACGTGTTGGTGTTGGACAACTGCATCCAGGTCACGGAGAGGGACGAGTACTCCTACCAGGAGATGATTGCGCACTTGGCGTTGAACTCGCACGCCAAGCCCAAGAAAGCGTTGGTGATTGGCGGCGGAGATGGTGGAGTTTTGCGGGAAATCTTGAAGCACGACTCCATTGAGGAGGCCTGGTTGTGCGACATCGACGAGGACGTGATCGAGGTGTCAAAAAAGTATTTGCCCGAGATGGCCAAGTCGTACAAGGACCCTCGGACCAAGGTGCACATTGGCGACGGGTTCAAGTTTCTTGAGGAGTACAAGAACACGTTTGATGTGATTGTGACGGACTCCTCGGACCCGGAGGGCCCCGCGGAGTCGCTTTTCCAGAAGCCGTACTTCGAGTTGTTGAAGGGTGCGTTGACGGAAAACGGTGTCATCACCACGCAGGCCGAGTCCATCTGGCTCCACATGGACATCATCTCGCAGTTGAAGAAGGACTGCAAGGAGATCTTCCCCGTGGCGGAGTACGCGTACACGTCGATCCCTACGTACCCTTCGGGCACCATTGGGTTTATGGTGTGCTCGAAGAACGGGCTGGTGGACGTGAAGACGCCGATGCGGAAATTCTCACCGGAGTTTGAGAGCGCTCACTTGCGCTACTACAACTCCCGCGTGCACGAGGCGTCGTTCGTGTTGCCGCAGTGGGCCGACAAGATCTTGAACCAGTAGGAACAGGCGCAGCGGCCCGGCCGCTGTGGTCGATTTGGTGCTGATCTGGCGCTACCAGCTCTGACAGTCATTAGTGCGCAGCCAGCACTACGAGCTTGCATCTTTACGCTATTGCACAGATTTACGCTACTCCACATTTTCACGCTATTCTACTCTTTTCGCACTCACTTCTCTTTCACCACTCGTTCCCACGGCACTCCGGCTCCCATACGCCATGTACTCGGGTGTTCTCTTGTCCACTTTCTGGAGACATAGTGATGCGCACGTGACGTGTATCACGCGCATCATCACTTCTCCGCAACTTGCGAAGACTCACTACGCAGCCATGGTGGCGCTCAGCGAAGAGCAGCGCAAGCGGATAGTATGTATGAAAGCGATTTTTTTAGGGGCTCACGACTAACAGCACAGGAGGAGAACCGGCGGCGAGCGCTCGAGCGGCTCAAGCAGCGCAAAAGCGGGGGCGGGGCCGTCAGCAATGCGGCAGCGCAGATCCACGAAGCGCAGCTGCACCGAGAGGCAACAAGCAACACAAAACCGGCGCCGAGCGCGGCGGCTCTGGTCTCTGCAGGCGTGCGGACGATCCCAGAGCTACCGCGTGTGGAGCTCACGCCCGAGCAGCGGCGGCGTATAGACGAAAATAGGCGGCGGGCGCTCGAGATCCAGAAGGAGCGACTGAAAAACATGCGGGACGCGTCGCAGAGCGGACCGGTGGCGGTGGTCACGGAGCAGGACCGGCGACGCGCGCAGTACGTGCCGCCGTCGATCCAGAAAAAGGACTACATCGAGTACGATTTCTCGCAGATGAAGGACAGCCGGGGCGGGTTCTTGGATGAGGCGGAGAAAAACGGGTTGCGCGGGCCCGAAGAGGAGCCGCAGAGCTTGCAGGAGTGGAAGGAGCGGCAGAAGCAGGAGCTCTTGGTCAAGGAGCTCGCGCCGCCACTCGACTTGGCCAACGCGCCGCGGTGCGTGGAGTGCGATTCCTTGGAGGTGGACGCCAACCTCCTGGCGAACTTCGGCGTGCTCGTGTGTCGTCGCTGCATCAAGGACAAGCCCGAGAAGTACTCGCTCTTGACCAAAACCGAGTGCCGCGAGGATTACTTGCTCACGGACCCGGAGCTTCGCGACACCAGCGTGTTGCGGCGCATCGAGAAGCCGAACCCGCACGGTTTCCTGCGCATGCAGTTGTATCTCCGACTCCAGGTGGAGGAGTTTGCGTGGAAGAAGTGGGGGTCGCCCGAGGGCTTGGACCGCGAGTGGGAGCGCCGCGAGAAGGCCCGCTTGGACCGCCGCGAGAAGCGGTACCAGGCCAAGCTCCAGGAAATGCGCAAGAAAACCCGTGCAGAGGAGTACACGCGGAAGCTACGCGATGGCAAGCCGTTAGGCAGCCGCCACGAGCACGAGTGGTCGGCACCGCTTGCGGTGGAGGGCTCCAAGCTTGTTCGCCGGCGGTGTGTTGGCTGCGGAATCGAGACGGAAGAGGTGGTGATCTAGGCTTCTCTACCCTGTTGGAGTCTGGGCGGGTGACGTGTTTTCGCGGCGGCAGCTAGGCGCGGCCGGGGCTGGACCGGGGCTGGGCCGGAGCTAAGTGGGCAAATACGTTCTCCTGGTTGGCGTTTGGATACGTCTTGTAGTATGTTTGTTGTGTGGTGTGAGTGTTGTGTTTAGGTTGCGCTGCGCTGCGCTACGTTGCGTTGAGGAGAGGAAAGTATTTGCACCCAACTGAGAATTGCACCCAGTGAGAAGTGGCGCGCCGTGCAGCCGCAGCCGGTGCACCCGAGCCGGCAACCTCGACGTATACGGCTTCCCAGTGCGGCTCTGCGTGCTGCTTGCCTTGTGTGCTACCTTCCCGCAACTCTCGTACATTTTCTTCGAAAGTTCCGTAGCACGTCGCTCAATTTGCACTCTACTTCTACTCGCTCGCTCCTCACACAGCGCTCCTCGCACAGCCTCAACGATTGCTGTCGCAGGGCCCGGCTGGAGCAACAACTCTATCACACATCTACCGCCAGCACTCAAAAAAAAAGTAAAAAAGCGAGAGACAACACGCTCGCTGACGGTTCCTCAACATGCTCGCCAGCACACCACTGAAAGACCCAGAATTTTTTTTTTTTCCGCCCGCTTCCACTACACGTCTCGTGGTTCAAGAGGCCGCACAAAATTCGCGGTCGTGCAGACACCATGGAAGCCCGTGGAAACTTCCAATTTTCGCAGTCGCCCACAAGGCTGCAACTATATATATTCGACGCTCTCCCCTCCACACGCTTTCTCCCGCCGATAACACAAACCCACCCAAAATGGCTGACAAGGTAGAAACACACGAGTTTACCGCTGAGATCTCTCAGTTGATGTCCTTGATCATCAACACAGTCTATTCGAACAAGGAAATCTTCTTGAGAGAATTGATCTCGAACGCATCCGATGCCTTGGACAAAATCAGATACGAGGCATTGGCCGACCCCTCCAAGTTGGAGTCCGAGCCAGAGTTGTTCATCAGACTCACGCCTAGACCCGACGTTAAGGTCTTGGAGATCAGAGACTCCGGTATCGGTATGACCAAGTCTGACTTGATCAACAACTTGGGTACCATTGCCAAGTCCGGAACTAAGGCTTTCATGGAGGCGTTGTCCGCTGGCGCTGACGTGTCCATGATTGGTCAGTTCGGTGTCGGTTTCTACTCCTTGTTCTTGGTCGCCGACCACGTTCAGGTCATCACCAAGCACAACGACGACGAACAGTACATCTGGGAGTCCAACGCCGGTGGCAAGTTCACCGTCACCTTGGACGAGACCAACGAGAGAATCTCGCGCGGTACCATTCTCCGGTTGTTCTTGAAGGAGGACCAGTTGGAGTACTTGGAGGAGAAGAGAATCAAGGAGGTTGTCAAGAGACACTCCGAGTTTGTGGCTTACCCAATCCAGTTGGTTGTCACCAAGGAGGTTGAGAAGGAGGTGCCTGTGGCCGAGGAGGAGGAGACTAAAGAGGACGAGGCTGACGACAAGAAGCCTAAGTTGGAGGAGGTTGACGAGGACGGAGAGAAGAAGGAGGTCAAGGTTGAGAAAGTCAAGGAGGAGGTCACCGAGATTGAGGAGTTGAACAAGACCAAGCCTTTGTGGACCAGAAACCCTGCGGACGTGTCCCAGGAGGAGTACAACGCTTTCTACAAGTCGATCTCCAACGACTGGGAGGACCCATTGGCTGTGAAGCATTTCTCCGTCGAGGGTCAATTGGAGTTCAGGGCCATCTTGTTTGTGCCAAAGAGAGCTCCATTCGACGCCTTCGAGTCCAAGAAGAAGAAGAACAACATCAAGTTGTACGTCCGTCGTGTCTTCATCACCGACGAGGCCGAGGAGTTGGTGCCTGAGTGGTTGTCCTTCGTCAAGGGTGTTGTGGACTCCGAGGACTTGCCATTGAACTTGTCCAGAGAGATGTTGCAACAGAACAAGATCATGAAGGTCATCAGAAAGAACATCGTCAAGAAGATGATCGAGACCTTCAACGAGATTGCCGAGGACCAAGAGCAGTTTGAGAAGTTCTACTCTGCCTTCTCCAAGAACATCAAGTTGGGTATCCACGAGGACCAGCAGAACAGACCTGCCTTGGCCAAGTTGTTGAGATACTACTCGACCAAGTCCACCGAGGAGTACACCTCGTTGTCCGACTACGTGACCAGAATGCCTGAGCACCAGAAGAACATCTACTACATCACTGGTGAGTCTATCAAGGCCGTTGAGAAGTCGCCATTCTTGGACGCCCTCAAGGCTAAGAAGTTCGAGGTCTTGTTCCTTGTTGACCCAATTGACGAGTACGCCATGACTCAGTTGAAGGAGTTCGAGGACAAGAAGTTGGTGGACATCACCAAGGACTTCGAGTTGGAGGAGACCGAGGAGGAGAAGACGCAAAGAGAGAAGGAGGTTGCTGAGTTCGAGCCATTGACCAAGGCCTTGAAGGAGATCTTGGGTGACCAGGTCGAGAAGGTTGTTGTGTCGCACAAGTTGGTTGACGCTCCAGCTGCCATCAGAACCGGCCAGTTTGGATGGTCCGCCAACATGGAGAGAATCATGAAGGCCCAGGCCTTGAGAGACACCACGATGTCGTCTTACATGTCTTCCAAGAAGACATTTGAGATCTCGCCCAAGTCGTCTATCATCAAGGAGTTGAAGAAGAAGGTCGAGGCGGACGGTGCCGAGGACAAGACCGTGAAGGACTTGACCACCTTGTTGTACGAGACCGCATTGCTCACGTCTGGTTTCACTTTGGAGGAGCCATCTTCGTTCGCCGCGAGAATCAACAGATTGATCTCGTTGGGCTTGAACTTAGACGAGGAAGAGGAGGCCGTGGCCGAGGCTGGTGAGGAGGTTGCAGGCGTCGCCGCCACTGAGGAGGCAGCTGGCGAGTCTGCTATGGAGGAGGTTGATTAAACGATGACACGGATCGGCCGCGCACGCCACTACTAATACATATATATTTACATATACAAAAGGTTTTGTTAATTTGCACTCTCGGTAGTAGCTACCCACCCCGTGGCTGGCTAGCTGGCTCACTCGCCCGTCGACATCGCAGCTTGCACTAGCTCGTCGATGTACTGCAACACGGACGCGGCCTGCTCCCGCACCAACATGTCGTTGTCGTTGCTCTGCACGTACCGTAGGCTAGCCAACACCTTCGCCATGTATTCGCGGGGAAACGGCATGGCATCCGAACGGGAGGTGCCCACCACCAAGTCGTGGATGAGCACGATCGCCGCGCGCCTCATGATGGCACTATCGCGGTCCGTTTCGAGGTCCAACACACCCACGGCGCAGTCCAAGGCGTCCTTGAGCGCAGAGACGATGCCTAGGGCGTTGGTGTTGCAGCACGTGCCCAAGATCGACATGGCGGACATCCGCAACCTGTTGTCGGGCATGCGGGCGTCGTCTGTCGGTCGACGGATCAAGCTGAGCGCCGCGTGGCACACCGCCTGCGCCTGGTCGCCGGAAAACGCCTGGTCTTGCGCCTGGACGTACCGCAAAAGCACCTCGCCGACGCGAAGCCGCTCGTCCAAGTCTGCCGGCGTCTCGGGGATGCCAGCAGAGTTGCTGGGCGATGCATCGGGCGGGTTGCCGGGCGAAGTGGCAGCGTCGCCCAGCTCGGACTTCACCTTCACCTCTTCACCACTCTGTGGAGCGTCGCCGTCTCCCGCGTACAATTGTAGAAGCACGGGCGACACTTGCTTGTCGTCCAACGCGAGCAAGCTGTCCAAGCCCTTAATGGCGTTGAGGTACACGAACGGGTCGGCGTCTCTGAGCTGCACGAGGTGGAGGTTCACAACAAAGTAGACCAGGATGACCGCGCTGCGCTGCTCGACAAGTTGCCGCAAGAGGTAGAGGCCGTGCGCCCGGATGGGCGCCAACGGGTCGTTGAGGTTGGCAATGGCGCGCTTGAGTGCCCGGGTCTCGAGCTCGTGCGCCGACGCCGGCGCCGGCTCCTTGTCGAGGATGAGCCCGATTCTGGCGGCGACGCTCTGGCCCGCTTTCTGCTCCGCGTACGACCTGTCGAGCGTGCTGCGGATGGACGCAAGGAGTCCTCTGCAGTTGTCGTCGAGCTCGGCCGGCTGGGCCTCGGAGATGATGGCCGAAAGGAGCTCCAACACTACGGAGACTACCTCGCCCGGGGCACCGGCCGCGTCGTCGTCGTCGTCGGAGTCTTCGTCGTCGGAGTCTGCCGTTGCATCGGCCATCGTGACGTCAGAGTCCGCGTTTTGTGTGGCGACTCCGCCCCGGGGCCGCAAGATCTTGTCGACGAGCTGCAAGATCGCCAGTGGCGACTCGGCCAAGCGCTCCTTGAACTTGTCGCCTACACTCTCGAGCAACCGCAAGTCCACCAACTTCGCAAACGGGTTTTCGTCTGCGGCGCTGGCCATGCTCTGCATCCCGTCGACCCACTTCTCTAGCAATGAGATGAACACCGACTGCACGAGGCTGTCGTCGAGCTGGCCCACAAGTTCCACGAACGCCTTGCAGTTTGTGTCCAACGCGCTGATAAACAGCAACACCTTCTGCTCGGGCGCGTCGGCGGCGAAGCGGGCCAGGTCCCGGGCCACGACCTCCACAAGCTGGTTGCGGCCGATGCGGAAGCGCCAGTCGTGCTCTGCGACGAGGTTTCTCGCCACGGCGTCGAGCTGCGATTCTGCCGCGGCACCGTCCACGCTGAGTTGCGTGAAGTAGCTCAACAAGATGTTTTGCACCACGTCGGACGGCTTTTCGTGCGCACGCAAGAAGCAGTAGTACGACCACACCGGCACCAAGATCGGCGCGATCGCCGCCTCCAAGAGCGCCACCGAGAGCCCGTGGTTGGTCAACGAAAGTAGCACGTTCACGTTGTTGTTGAGCGCGGCCTCTGAAACCAACACCGGCGCGTCCGACGCGGTGCTGGGGTCGAAGCTCTGCCACACCTTCGCGAGGAAGAAGTCTTGCACGATGCGGGTGTTCTTGAGCCACAACTTCTCGAGGAAATGGCACACGCAGCTGGTGATCGTGGGGCGGTTGATGTTCACGAGAAGCGCGTAGCACTGGCGGCCGATCGAGCCGAAGTACTCGGGCGCAGAGAGGCTCTTCGGCTTCAGAAGCAACACGCTGGCGACGTGGTCGAGCTTCTCCACGTCCACCTCGGTGTTGTCCCGCAAACCCAACACAAACTCGATCAACGTGAGCACGCCGTCGCCCTTTGGCGCACCGTAGGGTAAAAGCTGTAGTTTGGCCATTACAAAGTCCTTGAAAAAGGCTGGCGACGGCGTGGCCACGAGTAAAGTGTAGTCCTGGTACAACTCGTACGTCGTAGCAACGGAGCACACTTTTTCGTACTCGGCCAGCACGCGTGCACGGAGCAGCAGCTCGAAATGCGGCGTCGTGGCCAACGTGATGGCTACCACCAAGAAATCAGAGTACCCAGAGCCCTTCATGAGGAGGTTGCGGACGTCAGACTCGGTGAAGAAGACCTGCAGGAGTTTATCATACACAAGCTCCAAGAGCTCCAGGTGCTGTCTGTATTGTGCCGCCAGCGTCGGCGCGCCGCTTGCGGGCGCTATGGGCTGCACGTTTAGCGCCTTGTACAGCGGCTTGCCGAACGCTTTGAGCCGTCTTTTCTCCACGGGAATGCCGATCCGCAACGCGGTGATTGCGGGGTAGATGCCCACCAAAATGACGAGGTTGACCAACTTGCCGAACGTCTTGAGGTCATGCAACGATATCGTGATCAAGTCTTTTTGGGTGGCTTTGTCATGCGCCTCAATAGCGTACGTTTGGATCTGTAGTAGGTACGCTAGAAGCTTCTCCACCACGGCGTACCTTAGGGCGCCGCCATCTTGCGGAAAAGTGTCCTTTTCTGGCGGGAAAAGACGCGTTGCAAGTGCAGACACGTCTGCAGAGTCTGTCACGTCGCCAATCGTTCGCTCCAACTCCTGGAAGAGGAGATCGAGTGGCGAGTCGCCGAGGTACTCCGGCTGGTTGAGACCTTTGCGCTGCGGATACACGTCATCCTTGTTACGCCTGACGGTAGTTTCCTTTTTCGGCTCGAATGGGTTTCTGCCCTTTCTGCCACTCTGAGATGCCATTGCCAACACTCACGCTGCTACGGTGGTGCTGCTTACCGGCTTGCTGCTGAATAATCGTGCTACCAAGCTTGCTGGGAGGTAAAGGTGCGCTGATCTGCCCAGCGAAGGACCCGCTTAAAACCGCCACAAAGCCAAGAACCGAAACACCGAAAGCAGCAATCCCCAAAGCTACCGCCCAGAATCCAAACAATTACCAACCTTATACCGCCTGATACAGCCAGCCCGGCAGGCGCTGACCGCCCCTACAGTTTTGGTCACGTGACCTTGGTTCTCTGCGCTGCAGCGATGCTCATCTGAAAAGACCCACCAACTTCACCACGCAGCAGAAATGACGGTCACCAGCCTCACGCAGGAGGAGATGGACGCCATCATCTACGACGCGCGGGAGGGTGACTTGCCGTACCTCAGGGAGGTGTTTGGCGGCATTGTGCCCGGCACGCTACTCGCCAGCATCAAGGACGACATCACGTTGAGCACACCCGTGCACATGGCAGCAGCAAACGGGCATTTGCAGGTTGTAGAGTACTTGCTCTCGTTGGTAGATCACGAGACGGCGGTGATGTTGGCCAACGCGAAAAACGACACGGGCAACACGCCGCTCCACTGGGCTGCGTTCAACGGGCACTTGCCGGTGGTGCAGTTTTTGGTGGAGAAGTACGAAGCCGACGTTTACGCCAAGAACTCGTTGAACCACGACGCGCTCTTCGAGGCCGAGACCAACGGGCAGACGGCGGTAGAGAACTGGATCTTGCTCAAGTTTGCGCCGGAACACACCATTGACGTGGAGGACCATGGCGAGGACACTAAGATCACGTATACGCCAGGAAAGGAATCTTACGAGATTGACAAGCAGGCGGCCGAGGCGGCCGAGGCGCTCAATGCTGGAGGCGAGACGGTGGGAGAAGTGAGCGGCTTGGGAGAGCGGGCGGAAAAGTTGACGCTAGAGGAGAAGCTGGCCTAAGGAGAAGCTGGCCTAAGGCAGGCAGGCATGGAAGTAGCAGCATATACAGAAATTCAGGCTGGACTGAGAAACGTGGAATGTAGTGATTCGGGATTCTGAAAATGCTGGGGTTTTGTATGTCGGTGGATTTTCGGCAAGTTAGTGTGCTGTGTCTACTCTGTTCAGTTGTCCTAAGAGTATAGTAGAGCAAAGCAGAGGGGAGAGAGGGGCGTAGAGAAGGAGCAGAACGGATAGAGCGGGGTAAAGGAAAATAAGCCGCAAAGTGACGAGACGTAACCGTAAATAAAACAGAATTGAGAAGAAAGTCAAGAGAAGATAGTACTGGAAGGATAGCATTGGGAAGACACCGCTAAGAATAAAGGACGCGAAACAGGTTAAATTGCGACAGTGCCACCAGCGAGACACTAGAGGGTACTGGAGCTGTATAGGCAGCATGCCGTCGTACTAGTGGACAAGCGACGCATCGTGAAGGAAAAAAGTCGTGAATGAGCATTTTCTTGGAAAAAGCTCACCACGTACTTTCTCTTTTTTTCTTTCTGTCTCTTTCTGCCTTTTTCTCTGTCTCTCGCTCTTTTTCTCTCGTTGACCTCTCAATTTGCACCCAGCTGGCGAGCGCAGTGCCAAACGAAAACTAAAGCGAGATACCAAAAATACAAAAAAGCCAAGCAAAACCAGAGAAAAACGACAGCATCCCAAAAACAGAAAACCACGCCACACGAGGTCACACGACATCCAAAAGGCCGCTGGCAAAATCGCCACCCAAGATGTTGCCCTCTTTTGCTAGCCCCCAGGTCGTGCGCCGCCCGAAATACACTGACGAAAAAAAAAAAGAGAGAGAGAGCGGAAGACACTTACTCACCTTATACAAGCATCATGAGCGACTTGGGATTCGATCCAAGCTTGAAGAAGAAAAAGAAGGTCAAGAAGGCCGACGACGCCGCATCGCCCGCGCCCGCCGCCGCCCCGGCCGCAGACCTCGACGACATGTTCGCCGGGTTGAAGAAGAAGAAAAAGGCAAAGAAGCCCGCAGAAGACGCAGACTCGCCCGCGTCGCTATCCGTGGACGATTTGAGCGGGGCTCTCGGTGACTTGGGGTTGAAGAAGAAGAAGAAGAAGGCTGCCCACGCCACCCCAAGCGATTTTGACCACGCGTTGGAGCAGGCCGGGCTCGACGAGGTGAGCACCGCGCACGAGCACGCCGACGACCAGCAGCAAACGGCGCAGCAGAAGTTGGGGCTCCCTTACGAGGAGCTCTTGTCGAGGTTCTACACGATCTTGAAGCAAAACAACCCGGAGTTGGCCGGCGACCGCAGCGGACCCAAGTTTAAGATCCCTCCACCTGTGTGCCAGCGTGAAGGCTCAAAGAAGACGCTTTTTGCCAACGTGCAAGACATCGCCACCGTGTTGCAGCGGAACCCAGAGCACTTGATCCAGTTTTTGTTCGCGGAGTTGGGTACTTCGGGCTCCATCGACGGAGAGAAGCGCTTGGTGTTGAAGGGTAAGTTCCAGCCCAAGCAGATGGAGTCCGTCTTGCGCAGATACATCATGGAGTACGTAACTTGCAAAACCTGCAAGTCCATGAACACTGAGTTGAAGAGGGAGTCCGCCAACAGATTGCATTTCTTGAGCTGCAAGGCCTGCGGCTCCACGCGGTCGGTGTCCAGCATCAAGACGGGTTTCCAGGCCCAGATCGGCAGGAGAAAGAGGGTATGAGCGGGGCAGCCGCTGCCGCCGCTGCCACGCTTCTTGCTTGCTCGCTTGCTTTCTCTGTGGGCAGTGCCTTCCTCCGCTGGCGCTGTCCTCTATTTACTTATGGGGGACGCAGCTGCTTCCCATGGTCTGGTGCAGCTTCTCTAGGTCGGTGCGGTTTCTCAAGACCAGTGCTGCTTCCCAAGACCGGTGCAACCGCACCTCTGCGCATGTGTGTATAGTAATTTAAACTACATAGTCCATGCTGCCGTAATGCCACGCTATCGTCGTTTGGCCGCACACTCATGCCGTGGGCTGCTCTCATGCCGTGGCCTCCACGAACTTCTTGAGCGGCACGCACCACATGCTCACGCCAGAGTTCACCATCATGTAGTTCAACACCTGCTGCTTCAACGCGCCCGCACCCGCCTTGTTCCGCATGCCCGCCACGATCTGCGCGATGAACGCCTGATGCTGCTCGCTCAACGTCGGAAACGGATCCACGAGCCGTTTTGTAAAGTACTCCTTGTCCTTTTCCAGCACCTCATTGCCGTCAATGAGCGCTCGTAGCTCGTTTGCAGTCTCTGTTGCATCTACGGCGTCGTTTTCAGCGGCGCTCTCGCTCTCGCTGGTCTTCTCGCTTGAAAGAGTGCTCTGCGATGCCCTGGAAGGCGGCGCGAACGGACTTGTACGCGGCAAAGCCGCAATCGCCGGCATCCCGCTCCTGATCTCAGGCGCTTCACTTGCCTGCTCCTGCCCGCCGACAACGGGAACACGGGATATCCGTCTCCTGGCCTTCACGGCGCTCGATGCTGGGGTTGCCCCGCTTTTGCTCGAGGGCATGGGAACGGGACAGTCGTTCCAGCCCTCCATGAGCTCGCCTCTCTGGTACTTGGTCATATTGTGAGGTAGAATGTCACAGGCCAAACGCAGGTTAAAAAAACACACAACACAGAAGTTGTCACACCCTGGAGTTGGTTGAACTTGTTTACTGGTATTCTGGATCCGGGTTAGGACCTCTCGCGCACGAGCGCGTGCAGGAAACAGTGAATTCGGCTTAGGCCACCGGCTACCGTAATTGGACCTCCCCCAATAGCCCGAGCCGGGGGACCGCTGGCGACAGTAGGCCAGCCAGCGTAGAGTGCAGAACTTCAAACGTTTAAGTAGGTGAATTCCCTGATCGGGCCACCGGCTCATTCGGCGCTCTGTAAAAGGCGGAGGCACGTGTCCAAAAGCTCGTCTGCCAGCGGGCGCGCGGTAGGCTCCAACACCAAGCACAGCCGGATGACTTGCATCAAGTCGTCGGAAAAGCCCTTTGTGTCGCGCGGGATGTCGTACTTGCCCTGGGAGATTGCCACGTTCAAGTTGGCGCCCTGCTCGATCTCCATCTTCTCAAACGGCGAGAACCCAAAGCAGCACGCGTACAACACACAACCCAACGACCAGATGTCGGTCTTCTCCGTGATGCGCGCATCCGTCGCCACGTCCAAGAGCTCCGGCGCGCGGTACGGAAGCGTGCAGTGCTCCAGGGCGTAGTCCGTCAACGCGAGCGCTTGCTGGCGGGACGTGACGTCGATCCGGGCCCGCGTGCACGACCCAAGGTCTGCCAACACCGGGAGGCCCTCCGCAGAGAGCATCACGTTCGCCGGCTTGAGGTCGCGGTGGGCGTAGGGGCACAGCTCGTGGAGCTCTGTGGCCATGGAGTCGAAAACGTTGGACTCGTCGTCCGCGCGGAGCATGGCGTCTGTCTCTGCACCAGCGTCGTCGTTTTCGGCGTCAGAGTCGTCCGCAACGCTGCGCTTGTAGTTGTGCATCAGCAGCACGCCACGCAACACGCCAATGAAGATCTTCAACACCTCGTCCTGGTGCATCTGGGTGTTGTTGAGCACGTGCGCGTTCAACACGTCCTGCAAGGACTTCTCGAAGTACGGGAGCAAGATGTAGAACGTTTTGGCGCCCGAGGGGTCAGCGACGGCAGCCTCGTCGATGGTGCGGATGATGTACGGCGAGTTGAGGCTCGAAAACCGGTAGTAGTTTCTGATCTCGCGCACGGCGTTGGCGTACGTGGCATCGCTCGTGCCGTAGGGGCAGCGGATCTTCTTCATGGCGTACAAAAGCGAGCTGTTTGTCTTGTGCGCGACAAGATACACGTACGAGAAGCCGCCTTCGCCCAAGAGCCGGATGACTCTGTACTTTGTGCCGTTGACGGTGACGGTGGGGCCGGAGAGGTCCGGCACGCAGGGGAGGCACCGGGCGAGAATGTCTCGTAGAAGATCCATGGCAGTGTGATCGATTGGTTAAGTTAGCGAGTGAGTTTTTGGTACTCAGTTTGGTACTCAGTTTGACACTGTGTACTTGGGCTGTGTTGTTGGGATGTGTACTTGGACTGTGTGCTTGGACTGTGCTTTTTGCACGTTGCTTCTGCGGGTCGTGTTTCGGTAGTGTGGGTGGTGGTTTTCCGCTGTGTAGCGCCCGAGCGTGTAGTTAGACGTGGTGCGACGGTGTGTCAGTGCGAACTCCCAGGACAACGGGGCCAAGATTTGCGCGACTTGCGGCCCAGGGCCACAGCATGGCGCCAGCCGCGAAAATCGCCCTGTACGAGCACCCCAACCTCCCGCCTTTCCAGCTCTCACGCAAAACTCCACTAGCCGCCGCAAACTAAAAGGCACCAAACGCAAACCACTGGCTAAACACAGGCGTAGCATTTTACACCAGAAACTCGAAACCCGTACACCAACACAGCCGAGCATGCCCACACCCGCCACGCCCAGCGAGAAGCCCTTACTGCCTGCGCAACCAGACGACGGCGGCGTGTTGCGCAAACTCAACGCCATTGAGCTCCTTCCGGACGTTTTCGAGCTTCTCCAGCGGGTCGAGGCCGGCGAGCTCAAGAGCCAGGATTTTGACAATCATGCGGGCGCCGTACGTGCCAAATTGACCACGATCCGCCAGTACTTGCAGGAGGTTGATGGGATTTGCGAGACGGTGGCCGAGCGGGAGGCCCGCATTCTGTGTTTGCTGGACTGCAACGAGCGGCGGGCAGCGTTCTTGGGCGAGTTCCGCGCGCGCGTGCGCGGCGAGCTCCCTGGGCAGTGAGAGAGGAGGGAGAGCAAAGAGGGAAAAAGAGAACAAAAAGAAGAAAGAAAGGAAAAAAGAAAGAAAAGGAAAAATACAGGAGGCAGTCATGTCTGGGCAGACGACTGATTATGCCGCGTATGAGCGGGTTGCCATGAAAATGCTTCTGTTTTTGCTTGTACCGGTGCCTTCCCCCGGCCAATGTCAATATTGATTCACTCATGTGTCTTAGGCTGCACGCGCGCTCGCCCGCCGCTCACTTAACCTCGCCCTTCGCACCGTTCGCTCCACTACATTTGCACCATCGCATTTTGCGCGCTTCGCACCCACCGCGCACTACTGCGCGCCGCTGCGCAGAACTTCGCACGGGTTTCTCTGCCAATCTCTTCCTTGTTCCACAGTTTCCCGTCCCACTACTTCCAGTCACACAGCTTCACACCATGGCGGAACCGTTCTCCATACAAAAAGCTCAGGCGGCGCTCAAGGTGACGCCCGCGCTCTCCGTCGGCATCTGCATATTCGCCGTGCTCTTCTACGCGGTGTACCCGGCGCACTCTACCGCGCTCGTGCTCGTGCCCACCGCGCCGTTGGACCTCAACTTGAACGCCATGTCCTTCTACATCTTCCCGCACGCCAACTGGCTCCACTTGGCGACCAACTTGGTCGCGTTGTTCCCGATGCTCTCGCGCTTCGAGCGCGCCAACGGCACCGTGTACACGGGCGTGACATTGAACCTTTTGGCTATGGCGGCCGCATTGGCCTACTGCGCCGTAGGCCTCTTTCTCTTCCCCTTGAACGGCGTGGCCGGCCTCCTGGGCATATGCTTCTCGTTCTTGACCTACTTCTGCTACAAGGAACACACGCACACGCCTGTGTTGCTCAAGTTTCACGTGGCGCAGCGCGAGGTGACCATCCCTACTGAGTATTTCCCCTTCATCAACTTGTTTCTCATTGCGGTGCTTGTGCCGACGACGTCGTTTTTTGGCCACTTGGCCGCCATAGGCGCCGGCTACTTGTTGGCGTTGGACTACTTGCGCTTGTTGTACCCGCCACACAAGGTGATTGTGTTTATCGAGGCCAAGTTGTCGGGCGTGATCTCGCAATTGAAGCGCATAGTCGACTTTGTGTCCGAGGAGGACGCGGTGGGCGAGCGAGGTGTGGCGTACCGCCCGCTATTCCTGGTGGACATCGAACTGGGTGCGGAGCACCAGGTGTACGAGCCGTTTGAGCGCCGCGTCGACTCGTGAAAAATAGGAGAGATAGACGGAGAGGAAAAAGTGAGAGAACACGAAGGGGAGGCAAGAGGGCAAACATAGAAACCAATGAGGTGCACTGTGTGCGGGTGTCTGCTGGAACGCGCCTAATGGCGCGTTCGATCGTCCAGACAGCGCCAGAGTGGTAGAAACAGCCGGGCACAGTGCCCCGACATCGTGACCACTCGTCCTGCTTGCCCTACTCGCGGGCCCACTTGACCCAGGCAAAGCCTGTGCAATCTACATCTAAGCGAGCAAACCAGTAGCAAAGCCACACACGGCTATGTTTATAGTTTTGTGGGCCGCGGGAGGCGCGCGCAGCGAGCGCACCCGTGCACCTGCGGATGTACCCCAGTTTATTTTCCACAAGCTTAAACAACACCAACACCAGCAGCAGGGCCCCCAGATTCTCTGCAGCAACCAACAGACGCCGCAGTCGTCCTCATCCCGCCTGCCCGCCATGTCCGGAGACGCCGAGCAGCCCGCAGCCGCCCCGGCCATTCTCCGAAAAACGGATAAGCGGAAGCGAAGGAAGCCCAAGAAGAATAGGAAAAAGACCCCGCCCCAGAAGCTGGCGTCAGCGCTGGACGGCGCCGCCGCAGGCCCGCCCGCAGAACAGCTGCTGGAGGAGCATGCGGCGACATGCCCGGAGGAAGAATTCCGGCCCGAGCCGCCCACAAAAAGCGTGCCACAGCCCGGCAACATGAGCCCGAGAAAACAGACGTTGATGCGGCACAAATCGAGCCACGACTCGCTTGGCGAGCCGGACTTCGTCAGCGAGGCCAAGGAGTACCGGCGCAACCGGAAAGCGCCCGCGCACACCGCCGGCACAGACTCGCCTGACGGAAAATACTCGCTTATGCTTGCCAACCAGAACATGGAGGGCAAGGCGTCGCTCATCCAGTGCCCGGCGGCGCAAATCGTGGTCTACCACGAGCAGCTTCACGGCGCGGCGCCGCGGGGGTCGCCCGGCACGCTCCTAGCGCACGGCGAGTTCGAGATTTTCCAGCTCCACAACGGAGACGTCACGTACTTGTCGTGCGGCACATCTTTCGTTTACCCGCTTCTTCCGCGGCTCAAAATGCTCCGCACGAGCCCCACGGAGTTCGTTTTGCCGTTGGTCAACCCGCAGCGGTACTGGAAGATCCGCATCGAGTCCGGCGGCGCTGCTCTCGCAGCGTTGGAGGACGTGCTCAAGCGTGTGGTCAACTACACAAACTTGGTGTCTGCAAACGGCGAGCCGGAGGCTGCCAGCGCCGACGCCGTGCCCGAGCATACCGGCCATGCGCCCAAGTCGTCGCCAGCGGCCAAGCAAAATCACTTCACGCCGTTTTTCAACGACATCCCGGAAAGCCCGCCGTCAGCGCCGGCTTCGCCCGTACACATCAACCTCTACGACGCTGCAGCGGGGCTGCTCGATCCCTTGGACCCGCCGCCCGGTGGTGCTGCACCACCGCCCTGGGACTTGCCCGTTCTGCTGCGCCACAGCCCCGGCCAGTCGCTCACGGCGGCCGTGGCGAGTTTCAGCATTGCGCATCCGGCCGCTAGCGCGGCACTACCGCCCGCAAAACCGCTGCACCCGCTCGCTAACCCGTACTACCGTGGCAGCGTGGCGGCGGCAGCGGCAGCGGCGCCGAAGATGCACGGGCTGCGAAAGCTCGGCGCCAAACGGGCCGGCCCCGGCGGCTCCGACTCGTCGTCTATGGACTCGCTTCTCGACGAGTACGAGGAGAACATCTCCGTGACGAAGTCGGTGCAGTTCTCGGTGTCCCGGCCGCTGTCGCGTGTGCCGTCGCGTGTACCTTCACGAGCGCCATCTCTTGCGTCTGCCGCACGCAGCGCCGCAAACTACCGCCAGCCGTACGCTGCGCTGCTACAGCACGAAGGCAGCAACCTCGGTGCGGCGGCGCCGAGCCTCCGCGTGGACGACCGCTGGCGAGACGGGTTTCCCGCCACGTCGCTCTCGCGGTACGACAGGGCGCGGCAGAACAGCGTGGGCGGCCGCTCGCGCAAGTCGTCCGTCAGCGACTTATACACGCTGATCTCCAACTGGATGGAGCCGGGCCAGGCAGTCCAGCCGGGCCAGGCAGTTCAGCCGGGCCAGCCCGCCACAAGGTTGGCCAAGTCGGTGTCGTCGCAGTCCTTGGCGGCGCGCCCGCCGCCCAACGGCAAGCAGCACACGTTAAATGACACGTACCGCGAGATCTACCGGTCGATCACGCAGCAAACGCTCTCGCCCAGCGCAGCGGACGCGCAGCCGCGCAGCGCTGGGGCCGCCGCCGCCAAGCACGCTAGACGGGGCGGCGGCGGCAGCGGCGCCGGGCCGCGCTACCTGAACTTGTCGAAGCACAGCACGGACTTGGCCGGCGGCAGGGCGGGGCGGCCACGCAGCGGCCCGCAGAGCGACGGGCTCCGGTCGTTGGATGTGTACAAGATGCTCAGCGAGCGAGACACGCACAAGGAGGAGGCGGCGCCGTCGGGGTTCCGGCGGTTGTTTGGGTGGTAACTATTTATGAATTACAGAACAGGCACGCAAGGAGGGGTGAGAGGCAACAGCACCAGCAAGCGCTGCTGCAGCTGCAACAACAGTACCGTAATATACAAATGTGCATGGGGATATTTACAGAGGTCATGATCGTGCAAGTAGTCTACAACTGCGGAGCGCCAGGCACAGGGTTGCCGTTGGCATCCACCAACCCCTGCTGCATCAACATCAACTGCTCGTTACCCGCAGACTCAAACTGCAAGCCCACGCCCAACTTGGAGGCATTCTTGAGGTGGTCGATCTCGCCGGAAAACAAGATCGACACCGTGGGCAACACGCGCTTCTCCATGAACACGCCCACCTTGCCCTGGGTGTCCACCTGCCCGCGGAACACCGACTGGCGGTACTCGTACTTGGCGCCGATGGTGGTCTGGCCCTGCACCACGGGCTCGTAGCCGATCGGGGTGCCCATCACGGAGTCTGTGATGGGTTTGACGGACGCAACCAACTGCGTCTCCAATCCAGCCTCCACCTTGTCGGTGACCTTGCGCCAGAACGTGCCGACCAAGGCGCCCTGGGCCTGCACCTGTGCGGTGGCGATCCAGTTGCCGGCATTGTAGCGCGCGAAGTAGTTGACGGCGGAGTCTGGAGGAAGCGACACTGCCTGGCGGGAGTACATGGCCTCCAAACCAACGGCAAACTTCGAGGTCAACGACTGCAACAAGGACGCCACGGCCACTCCGCTGAAGCCGCCGTTCAAGAACGAAGGGTTCAAGGACTTGACGTTGACGGAAAAGTCGTGGGCCTGGTAGTCCTGCTCCAACTGGCACATGACGGGCTGGCCGTGGGCAATCTGCAACGTGACCTTGGACACGTTGTGCTCGTCCCAGCCGTAGTTGACCTTGCCGCTAAAGGAGAGGTCGTTGTCGACGTTTCCCTGCACAAAGAAGTCCTCCTTGGCGTACAATGCGCTGAAGGCGTAGGGCGGCAACGTGTTGGAGCCGATCGACAACGTGTGCGAGGTCTGGAACGCCGGGTTCAACGAGAACGCCTTGTTCAAGTCTGCGCGCAACCCGGTGAAGAAGTACTGGTTCAAGAACACGTCGCGGTTGACTTCCTTGGTGAGGTTTTCGATGGTTCCTGGGTTGGTCAATCCCAACGACTTTCTGTGCTCGGAGATGTTGATGTACACGTCGTTCAAGTACGAGAACACGGGGTTGGACGACCACAACGAGTTCTGCTTGGGGAGCAGCGGCGGCAACGTGGGGAGCGTGGGGATCGACATCTTGGCGAAGTCTTTTTGTTGCGTGTCCGACATTTTGGGTGTTGAGCAAGCGGAGGAAGAGGCAGCGTCGACAGCGGCTGTTTCGAGACGGAAAAAATTGTTCAGGCCGGGACGCAGTGTACGCGTGGGCGCGCTGCGCGCGTAAACATGAGCCTGAGAGCAAAATGTTGCGACTGTCTGCCCGGCTGCGACTGGCTGCAAGGCCCCGTCGCAGACAGCAGCCCACAAGATTTGCTCTGGAACGATCGCGGGGACTTTTCGTTAGTACGGGCGTTTTAGATCGTCAGCCAGGTGTATTTTTCTTGTCCGCCTCCGCCTCCAGGGTTTCTGCTGGTTCTCCTCTTTTCGCTCTCAGTAGTACTTCATGCTCACCGGCAGTGTCCTAGTGCGGCCCAAGAGGGTTACTCCAACTTGCTAAGTATTGTACCAGAAGGCTGCGACGCCGCCAATTCCCACATGACCATCCCGTTGCCGCACGCTACTCAATGTGGAGGCTAGAATATGACAGGAGTGAAGACAGAGCTAGGGATTGGGGACCGGTGAAGGTGGCCAGTCTTGCGCACTCGGCTCACCGATGTGATACGTGCAATAGTGAACACAGCCACGAGAAACCAAGTCCATTCGCAAAACATCAGGCTAAATATCTTGGACAAAGTAGACCACGCCAAGGAATACAGGCGAAGTGTCAGTCTTGTCACAGTGCTGTGTGGACTTGGCATTCGTGTGCTCACATTGTTAGGGCAGCTTGTGGCGCCAAGTGAGGTTGTGAAAGTGCAATAATGGCGTAGGCCCACGAGTACTAATAGCAGGCGCTCACCGACCAGGAACGGAGTAATTCAGAAGGATCTAAGTAAAGTCATTCAAGAGTTATTCTGCAGCTTAGTACTTAGCCGGCATTTAGCCTCAGAGTGGCAGGCTCAGCACTGCGGTGAAAAAGCGTAGTACGTTTTCGCAGCCTCATGCTACAGCCAGGCAAGAAAAGGCCCTAACAATGGTCATCGGTCCAAAAACTCGCTAAATTCAAGTAAAGTGGCTAAATTCAAATAGAATGAAGTACCTTACCATGAGTACTGCGCCAGGACAGATTTAGCGACCGCATGCTTATTTTGTGGGATGGTGGCTTCCGCCGTACAGCATTGGAACTACGTCTCCAGCACTTTTTTGGCCGCTACTAAATTCTTAAATATCCCGCCAGCCCGGGCCCACAGACCCCAAAATTCCCTCACCAAAGCAACTACCCTGTCTTCAGCTGGCCACAAAAAAGCAGAAACTGGGCCACGTCCCCCAGACGGTATCGCGGGCAAGATAAGTGCGGCCGGCCCGAAGCACAGAACAAACAGGAAAACAAACAGACTACTGAGAACAGCAAAGGCAAAAACAAAGCCCAAAAACGAACTGTTAACGAACGCAACAGCCTTCCCCTACACATTTATATTTTTTTACCCAGTGCACAAAGGCATAAGCCTGTCCGGCCAGGCATCGGAGTTTGGAAGTCCGGTCAGGTGATGCGCTCTCGCGTCGGCCCACCACTACATATAACCGCTCCGCTCCACTCCGCTTTCCCAGCGACTAACCACGGGCTAGGAACACACAATTACTGCGGCACGCCAATTTAAACAAAACTGAACCCTAAATACGCCACGTGTGCACTGCTGACAAGTACCAACAGTCGCCACTTGCCTTTTTTCCGCCGTTTTTCACGCCTTATCTGCGCTAGTCTCCCCTCCCACGACCTCCCTCAAAGGCTTCGTCAGAAATGTCGCCCGCCTTGGTTAACGGCACCGCCAGCTGCACGCTACTCGCGCCCGAGCGGCCGCTCATGAACCAGGCCATCAACTTTTACTCCAATTTGGCCGGCTTTTCGGTGAAAAAGGACACGGCATCTGCCGCCGTTTTGGCCGCGCCCAACGGCTCCGTCACCATCCACATTGCACTCTCGAAAGCCGCCAAGCCCCGCGAGGAAATCGCCCTGACCATCGCCAGCCACGTCGCCAGCAGCGGCTCCTGCGACTGGCGAGCCCGCGGCTCCTACATGTCATTTGGCGTGTCTGATTTGAACGCCTTGATACTCTCGCTCCGTGCGTTCGACGCTCCGCTCCAGATTTTCCCCACAGAGCTCTACCCAACCGAGGTCTACTCTGTGGACCCGTTGGGCAACCTCGTGGGGTTCACCAGCGCAGCAAACCCGATGACCGTGGTGCCCAAGGCGCAGAAACTCGAGTTGCTGAACGACCCGGGATCTGAGCCCATGTCCACTTCTGTATCGGAGGTTTACGTAGACGATGGGCAGCAGACCAAGCGCAACATCGCCGTAATGACCTCGGGCGGTGACGCTCCAGGCATGAACGCATGTGTGCGTGCCGTGGTGCGTGCTGCAATCTACCGCGGCTGCAAGGCGTTTGCAGTCATGGAAGGTTACGAGGGCTTGATCCGCGGTGGCCCGCAGTACATCAAAGAGATGTTGTGGCTGGACGTGGAGGGCTACTTGACCGAAGGCGGCACCAACATCGGCACGGCGCGCTGCATGGCGTTCAAGGAGCGTGCTGGCCGCTTGAAAGCCTGCAAACACATGATCGACGCCGGCATCGACGCGCTTATTGTGTGCGGCGGAGACGGCTCGCTCACCGGCGCCGACTTGTTCCGGTCCGAGTGGCCGTCGTTGATCAAAGAGTTGAGGGACACCGGCGAGATCTCCGACGCCCAGTACAGCAAGCACAAGCACTTGAACATCTGCGGCACGGTGGGCTCCATCGATAACGACATGGCCACCACCGACGCCACCATCGGCGCGTACTCGTCCTTGGACAGAATCTGCAAGGCCATCGACTACATTGACGCCACTGCAAACTCCCACTCCAGAGCGTTTGTTGTGGAGGTCATGGGCAGGCACTGCGGCTGGTTGGCTTTGATGGCCGGTATCGCCTGCAGCGCAGACTACATCTTGATCCCGGAGAAGCCCTCCTCCAGCAAGGACTGGCAGGACCAGATGTGCGACATTGTGTCGAAGCACAGAGCCCGCGGCAAGAGAAAGACCATTGTCGTGGTGGCCGAGGGCGCCATCACCTGCGACTTGGACCCAATCAGCGCCAACTCCGTCAAGGACGTGTTGGTCAACCGTTTGGGCTTGGACACACGTGTCACCACCCTAGGCCACGTGCAGAGAGGAGGCACCGCCGTCGCGTTCGATCGTATCTTGGCCACTTTGCAGGGCGTCGATGCCGTCAAGGCAGTGTTGGACCTGACGCCCAACACGCCTTCTCCTCTCATTGGTATTGAGGAGCAGCGCATCGTCAGGTTATCCCTTGTGGACGCCGTCAAGATCACAAAGTCCGTCGCTGAGGCCATTGAGAAGAAGGACTTCGAGAAGGCCATGCAGTTGAGAGATGTGGACTTCAGTGAGTACTTGAACAACTTTATGGCCATCAACTCCGCCAACCACGAGCGGCCCTCGCTCCCTGTCGAGAAGAGAAAGCGTATTGCCATCGTCAATGTTGGCGCGCCCGCCGGAGGAATGAACAGTGCAATCTACTCCATTGCTACGTACTGTATGTCCAGGGGCCACACGCCGTATGCCATCCACAATGGTTTCGCGGGCTTGGCCAGACACGAGTCTGTGCGCTCTATGGACTGGTTGAGCATTGAGGGCTGGATGTCTTTGGGAGGCTGTGAGATCGGAACGAACCGTAATACACCTAACGACACGGACATTGGCATGATCGCCTACTACTTCGAGAAGTATTCGTTCGACGGGTTGATCTTGGTGGGCGGTTTCGAGGCGTTTGAGTCGTTGCACGAGCTAGAGAGGGCTCGTGCGATGTACCCAAGCTTCCGCATTCCAATGGTTTTGATTCCAGCTACTATTTCCAACAACGTCCCAGGAACAGACTACTCGTTGGGAGCCGACACCTGCTTGAACTCCTTGATGGACTACTGCGACATTGTAAAGCAGTCGGCGTCAGCCACCAGAAGCCGTGCTTTCGTCATCGAGGTGCAAGGAGGTAATTCCGGCTACATCGCCACGTACGCGTCCTTGGCTTGTGGCGCCCAGGTGTCTTACGTGCCTGAAGAAGGCATTGACTTGGCGCAATTGGAGCTTGACGTCAAATCGTTGACGGAGTCGTTTGCTGTCTCTTCCGGAAGCCTGACTAAATCTGGAAGGTTGATTTTGAAGAGCACAAATGCGTCTAAAGTCATGACAACCGAGGTCATTGCAGACATCATGAGACTGGAGTCCAATGGCGCTTTTGACGTGAAGACCGCGATCCCCGGCCATGTGCAGCAAGGTGGACTTCCGTCGCCAATCGACAGGACAAGAGCCTGTAGGTTTGGAGTGCGGGCCGTCCAATTCATCGAAAACTCCTGCGACAAGATCCTACCACACAGATTCTCCGACGACTTCAGTCCGGACAATGCCGAGTGCATGGAGACCGCTGCAGTCTTGGGTGTAAAGTCGGCGCACTTGAAATTTACGCACATCAGACAATTATACGATTACGAGACGGAGGTACTAAAGAGAATGCCCAAGAAGATCTCTTGGCTGAAGACCAGACGCGTGGCCGACGAGATAGTTGGCAGAACCAAGCTCTGCTGAGCCGATTTCATAGATATAAACTGGTTGAAAAGAATAAAAATTTCCAAAGTAGACTCGAATTGCATGCATATAGCGGATCTCCAGATCAATACTGAGATTGGGTGCGAGACTACGGGGAATGTATGTCATTTTCTCATATAAGAGCCAAGCAAAAGGGTAGGTATCAACAAATTGGGCAAAATGAGAGGGGACACAGCGAACATAAAGTGGCGAAGCCATCGATTTCTCGCTTTATTTCGGTGTGCCCAGTCTTAAACCCGCGTTTCCACTTGAGAACATAGCACTAACGCAGAAGAGATCATATCAGAGTATGAAGAAAGCAAGGATTTTCTGTCCTTGAAGGACGCAGCGGTCTCTCTCAACCGTGAGTACGTTGCTGAGCTACGGACCGGCGCTTTGGCAACGCCTTTCGAGAAAAGGCAGGCGAAATCGGCCATACAATCGCTTTTTGAAGCAGTGGAAAGGGCAGACGAGGAAAGCAATGGCAAACGATTCAGGTTCTTAGGTAAGCCGATTCCGCAGAGGCCAGAGCAACAGCAGGATGCCATTTCTGCCGTTAACCCCGTGTACGAGGGCAAAAAATTCAGCGATTTGCGAGATACAACCCTCGTCTTGGGCAGCGAGGTTTCGGGCCACCACGTTCACCTCGAAAACGCCTCCAAATGCTCGGTGTTTATTATGGGCACGGCTGGCCAGTTGCCGAGGTCGATTCATATCGAAAATATACACGAATGCGCCATTTACGTGAGAGCAAACGGCCCGGTGATACTTCACGATGTCACCGAGCTGGTTCTCGTGGTGCTGTGCCACCAGCTCCGGGTGCACGGCACCACGGACAGCGCCATTTTCGCTTCCGTTGAGAGCGGACGCGCTGTGATGGAGAAAAGTCTGAATTTGGTGTTTGGCGGGCTCAAAGAGGGGAGCCTTTGTGCCGCATTGTTTGCGGTGGACGATTTCGATTGGCCAACGGCCGAGACGGCCAATCCACACTACGAAAAATTGTGCAAAACCGGTGTTGAAAGTTCTGTAGGCGGTTCCGGTGCTGTTTCCAGAGCTAACGCCATTTTGCAAGAGACGGTTGCTTACGAGCTAACCTGCAAAGAGACGGAAGTGTGAATTCTACTAAATGGAAACAATACGATGTCATTTTGAAGTGACCAATGCCCCGATAGCAATTTTCCGCAATGGTTACGTGATTGCCTGTCCTTGTGCCGCGGACGCAAGAATGACACGACGCAAGATTGACACGAATTTAGCCGTGTTGCAATTTTCTAATTGTGCACAAACTAAGCGACAAGGACAGCAACGTGTCGGCCAGTCACGCACAAAAAATGACAGCTGTGAGTGTGATGCTGGGTTCTCCACCGATATGCTTTGTGGCTTCACGGCGTTCCTAACGGGTGGTCCGAGCCACGGCTTCGGGCTGCAACAGCCGTACCCGCGAGTTGCCGCGCACAACCGCGAGTAGCCGCGAGTAGCCGCGCTACCACTAATATCCGATCCACGGCTTAGCGAAGATCACGGAATATAAGATGGTGGGCGAGTTCCACGTCAGCAGTGGTAGAGTGTGTTTATTCATTCTGATTTAATCTGCAAAACGCATTCTAGTTGCACTCTGAATAATCTGCAATGGCTCCCGTCATCACCAGACCAACTTCCGCAGACCTCCACTGCGAGGAGGAATCCTCCGTCCAGGACCACAAGATACCCCTCGGAGAATATCTTTTCCTCCGTATCCTCCAGGCGAACCCACTCCTCCGGTCGATTTTCGGTATTCCCGGCGATTTCAACTTGACGTTGTTGGAGCATTTGTATGCGGATAGCGTCGCGTCGAAAGTGGAGTTTGTTGGCTTCTGCAACGAGTTGAACGCCGCGTACGCCGCCGACGGGTATGCCAAGACCATCCGCAACATGTGTGTTTTGATCACCACCTTCGGCGTGGGCGAGCTCTCTGCGCTTAACGGAATTGCTGGTGCTTTCGTCGAGTACGCGCCTGTGTTGCACATTGTCGGCACGACCTCGACCAAGCAAATCGCCCAGGCAAACGGTGCCGGGCCCAGAGACGTCCGCAACATACACCACTTGTTGCAGAACAAGAACCTGTTGCTCCCTCCGAACCACGACGTGTACAAGTCGTTGGTTGACAACTTCTGTGTCGCGAAGGAGTCCCTCGATGAAGACATGGATGCAAACTTGGACAAGATCGACCGCGTGCTAGCCAAAATCTACCAGGAGAAGAGGCCCGGGTACCTTTTCGTGCCGAGCGACCTTCCCGACTTCATGATCTCGGCCAGCAGATTGAGCCAGCCATTGGTACTCGGTGAATTGACCAACGAACTGCTTTTGACTGACATTTCCTCGAGAATATTGGCCAAGTTATACGCGTCCGAGCGCCCCTCTGTCGTTGGCGATGCGCTCGCCGACCGCTTTGGCGCGCAGGAGCAGTTGACACGGTTCGTTAGTGCCATGCCGGCCAATTTCGTGAAATTGTTCACCACCACCTTGGGCAGAAACGTCGACGAGACGTTGCCGAACTTTGTGGGCGTGTACAGCGGACGCTTGACGCAAAACAGGGCCGTCGTGGCCTCTTACGAGAAAGAGACTGACTTCTTGTTGACGCTCGGCTACTGCAACGACGAAATCAACTCCGGCACGTACTCTACGGACTTGAGCAACATTGCAGACGTCGTCGAGGTGCACCCGGACTACATCTGGATCGACGGCGAGTACCTCCAAGTGAAGAACGCCGACACGGGGCGCCGAGCGTTTTCGATCGTCGACTTGCTCGAACGTCTTGCGCGTGACTTCGATGCAACCAAGCTAGTCAACAACAACGGCACAGTGAACAACATTCCACAGAAGCAAGAAGCCGTGCAACACGCCGCGCAAGACGCGGTGGAGCCCGAGGTGATCACGCAGAACAAGTTGCTCGACTTCTTCAACCTGTATTTGCGGCCCAACGACATCGTGGTGGTGGAGACGTGCAGCTTCATGTTCGGCGTGGCCAGCCTCAACTTCCCCAAGGGCGTCCGCGTGGTGGCACAGAACGCGTACGGGTCGATCGGATACGCGCTTCCGGCGACTTTTGGCATTTGCAGAGCGCAGAGAGACATCGAGGGCGGCAGACGCGTCATTTTGATCCAGGGCGACGGCGCAGCGCAGATGACGGTGCAAGAGTGGTCCACGTACTTGCGCTACGACATCCAAGCACCGGAGATCTTCCTCTTGAACAACGAGGGCTACACCGTGGAGCGGCTCATCAAGGGCCCCACGCGGTCCTACAACGACATACAAGACACCTGGGACTGGACCGGGTTGTTCAGCGTGTTTGGCGACAAGGCACGTGAGCAGCACGAGACCGAGAAGGTCGCCACTACGAGCGAGTTGCAGCTGTTGTTGCAGCGCAAGGGCAGCACGCGGATCCGGATGTGCGAGGTCAAGTTGGCCAAGCTCGACGTGCCGGACCGGTTCCTCGCTTTGCAGGGCAAGATCCAGTTCTAAGCGCAAGATCCTGGCACTAAGTGCAAGATCCAGCACTAAATCGGGCCTGCGCGCGCACCTGGTGCACGGGTGGACGCCCCGCAAACTAGCGGCTCACTCTGTCTAGGGCAGAGTTGCAAGACACCCAGGGCCACCTTAGGGTACGGGTCAGAGTGGGCGTGCTGTGGGACGGCGTTGCGAAGACTCACGGGCGGTTTTCTGAGCATTCTGGCGACAACTGCCGTATTCTATTTTTTTTTTCTTTTTGTATATTCAATAAAACCTGCCTAGTTCTCGCCGCCGGACCTGCGCTCTGGGTAGCTTACCCCACACTTTCGCGACTTCGGGATGCCGAGGGTCCGGGGTACATAAAGCAGCAACATCCTCGACAAAAAATAAGCCATCAGAAAAAGGCCACGCTTTGCAAAATACAGGTACATATAAAAACGCTGCTAGCTGATCTGCCATGTCGTCGCCTGTTCTTGCCCCGCCCGAGTCGCCTGCGGTGTTTAAGGCACCCGAGGAGACCGGAGTCTCGTTCCCCTCACTTTTGAAGTATCACTTGCCCTTGGAGGGCCACCTCAACTCGAAAATTGTCCCGGGAAGCGTCGAGGACGGGTACTCGCCGGTGTATCGCAACGCTGCGGTCGAGCACGTAAAGTCGTGCTTTTTCCCGGGGCTCGACACTCACTACAGCCTCTGGAAAAACGCCGCAGCCAACTTTGCAGCCAAACCAGCGTTTGCGTCGCGGCCGTACGACCACAAAACAAGAACGTCGGAGCCGCGCTTCGTCACCGAGTCGTTTGCGGAGGTGGACGAGCAGAAGCGCCATTTTGGCGCCGGGTTGTTGCATTTGCTCGAGCACAACCCGTTCAAGGACCGCGCGATCGAGGCGCACCGCAAAATCGACGCCCACAGCGAGCTATGCCCGTCGTTCGGCCCGGAAAACATGTCTTTTGTAGTGACGCTCTACCTGGCCAACCGCGCGGAGTGGATGATCGCCGACTTGGCGTGCCTGGCGTTCTCAATCACCAACACCGTGTTATACGACACTTTGGGGCCCACGGCATCCGAATACATCTTGGAACTCGTGGAATCGCCGGTGGTGGTGACGTCGTACAACCACATTGATCGTGTGGTGGCGTTGAAGCGCGAGAACCCGGCGCAGCTCGCGGCGCTCATCTGTATAGTGTCCATGGAGCCGTTGGAGTGCCAGTCGCAGGCGGAGGCGGCGATTTTGCGCAAGAACGCGTTTGACGCCAACATCGAGCTCTACGACATGCGGCAGGTGCTGGGCGTCGGGCGGCTTTTCCCGCGTGCCGAGATCGCGCCGAAGCCCGAGGCGGTGTACACCATCAGCTTCACGTCGGGCACCACGGGGTCGCTTCCCAAAGGCGTGGTTTTGACGCAGGCGGTGGCCGCGGCGGGCATCACCTTCACCATGGTCAACTGCCCGTACATCGAGGACGACCTGGAGTTGGCGTTCTTGCCGTTGGCGCACATTTTCGAGCGGCAGGCGGCCACGTTCACGCTTGCAATCGGCGGGCTCGTGGGGTTCCCGCAGATCAACGGCACGCCGCTCACGTTGCTCGACGACATCCGGCTCTTGAAGCCCAAGCACATGTCCAACGTGCCGCGGGTGTACACCAAGCTCGAGGCGGCGCTCAAGCACGCCACGCTCCACCTGGACCTGGCGCTCAAGAAGGCGTTGTTCTCGCGAATCTTGGACACCAAGATGAACGCCGCAGCCCAGGACGGCGTCCCGAGCTCCCACTTGGTCTACGACACGCTATTTATTCGCAAGGTGCGCAAGTTGATGGGGTTCGAGAACATGCTGCACTGCATCACGGGGCTGGCGCCGATCTCGCCGCTGACGCTCAAGTTCATGAAGGCGGCGCTCGCCATGGGGTTTGCGCAGGGCTACGGCTTGACCGAGTCCTTTGCCGGCATGAGTTTCAGCTCGCCGCACGAGGCCAACGCCGACAGCTGCGGCGCGCCTGCCATCACCTGCGACATCCGGGTCCGTGAGTTGCCCGAAATGGGGTACCGGCTCGACGACCCCCGCGGGCCGCTGGGCGAGTTGCAGCTCAAGGGCCCGCAGATCTTCTGCCACTACTACAAGAACGAGGAGGAGACCGCCAAGTCCTTGAAGGACGGGTGGTTCTCCACGGGCGACGTGGCACGCATCGACGGCCAGACCGGCCGCATCTACATCGTGGACCGCGTCAAGAACTTCTTCAAGTTGTCGCAGGGCGAGTACGTGACCCCGGAAAAGGTGGAGAACAGCTACCTCTCGTCGAACCCGCTCCTCACGCAGATGTTTGCGTACGGCGACCTGACCAAGAGCTACTTGGTGGCTGTGGTGGGCGTGGACAAGGAGAAGGCGGTGGCGTTTTTGCGGCAGCAGTGCAACGCCGCGGTTTCGGCTGCGAGCCTGGACGATGAGCTCTTGGCCGCGCTCAACGAGCGCGAGAACCGCCATAGGCTCCTTGCGCAGATGAACTCGTTGGTGAAGGGCCTCAACGGGTTCGAGAGAGTCAGGAACGTGTACGTGGAGTTTGAGCCGTTGACTATTGAGAGGGATGTGATTACGCCTACGGTGAAGCTCAAGCGGCCAATTGCCGCCAAGTTCTTCAAGGACCAAATCGACCTGATGTACGCGGAGGCGGACGCGCGGGAGGGCAAGCTTTAGATGATAGAGTAGGGGAGTGGAATGAATGTATTTGCGATAACAGTAGTAGGACGAGAAGTGAAAATATAGGACTGAAATGTACGTAAGTTGCTTGAGCAGCACTGAAGGTGGAGAAGGGAGAGGGTGTGAGCAGGGAATAATAGAAAGCAGCATGGTATAGTATGTACAATATAGTGGTGTCTAAGTTGAGGAGACGACCTCAACGTTTCGTTTGCTAGCCATAGCAGACTTTGTTTCAAATTGAGAGTGTTCTTACGTTGTCATGGAGTAGTAATAGAGATGTAAAACAGTATTCTAGCACCACGACAAGGGACAGTGTTGAAGGGGACTATGACGGACAGCTCACGTGGAAATGCACTAGAGAACTTACTTAGAAATAGTACCACAATCGGGAATATCGAGAATTTTAGCCGAATGCACTTGCAGAGAAGAGTAGCAGTGAATACCAATGGAGAACAGTACAGAGTACGAAAAACCTAGGAGATGGTAATAGACAATAGCACTATGGCACAGTACTATGAAATACTAAACCCAGTTGCGAGTATTAGAGAAAATTGCTGCAGAAGCTGCAGAAAGCCCGTGAAGAATAGCAATTGGGAGCATAGATGGATAATACCAGTACCAAACACCACCACAATATACTAGCACAGAATGACAGCATAGAGAGCCGGCACGCTGGAACAGGGTGCTAGGACAGAACACTCATGCACAGTGCCCACAGAAAAATGTTGTAAAGAGTATTACTAGGAAATGGTACAACCAAACAAAAATAGTGATAGCTGCAAATAGTAGCTGGTAGAGAGTAGTGCTCGCTTACTACAGTCAGTCCCTCCAGCGCGCACCTGAAATGTCGCATGTCGCGTGTCGCAGCCCTACCATCAACTACATCTCTCTCTTTTCACAGCACAGTGGAAAACAAGCACATCATGGTACGTAACTCCAGGCGCCAGCCACCAGGAAAAAAAAACGCAGCTTACTAACCGCAGACTTCCACCATCGCCACAACGTCGACGCACGCGCGCGACTTGCACGGCCTCTCGTTGATTGCGTCGCACTCGCACATCTCTGGCCTCGGCTTGGACGACAACTTGGTGCCCAAAGAATCCGCACAAGGAATGGTCGGCCAGCTCAAGGCGCGGCGCGCCGCCGGGCTCATCTTGAAGATGGTCCAGGCCGGGCAGATTGCTGGGCGCGCGGTGTTGATCGCAGGCCCGCCATCTACGGGAAAAACCGCCATCGCCATGGGTTTGTCGCAGAGTTTGGGCGTTGATGTGCCGTTCACGGCGATCACGGGGTCGGAAATCTACTCGTTGGACTTGTCGAAAACGGAGTCGTTGACACAGGCGTTCCGCAAGTCGATAGGTATCAAAATCAAAGAGGAGACGGAGATAATCGAGGGAGAAGTGGTGGAGATCCAGATCGACCGGTCGGTGACCGGCGGGCACAAGCAGGGCAAGTTGACGATCAAGACCACGGACATGGAGACGATCTACGAGTTGGGCAACAAGATGATCGAGGGCTTGACCAAGGAAAAGGCGTTGGCGGGCGACGTGATTTCCATCGACAAGGCGTCGGGCAAAATCACCAAGTTGGGCAAGTCGTTTGCGCGGGCCCGCGACTACGACGCCATGGGCCCGGAGACAAAATTCGTGCAGTGCCCCGAGGGCGAGTTGCAGAAGCGCCGCGAGGTGGTGCACACGGTGTCGTTGCACGAGATTGACGTGATCAACTCGCGGCAGCAAGGGTTCTTGGCGTTGTTTTCGGGCGACACGGGCGAGATCCGCTCCGAGGTCCGCGACCAGATCAACACCAAGGTCGCGGAGTGGAAGGAGGAGGGCAAGGCGGAGATCGTGCCGGGCGTGCTCTTCATAGACGAGGTGCACATGTTGGACATTGAGTGCTTTTCGTTCATCAACCGCGCGTTGGAGGACGACTTTGCGCCCATAGTCGTCATGGCCACCAACCGCGGCGTGTCCCCCGCCCGCGGCACCAACTACCGCTCGCCGCACGGCGTGCCTGTGGACTTGTTGGACCGCTCCATCATCATCCACACGTCCAGCTACAGCGCGGACGAGCTCCGTACGATCTTGTCGATTCGCGCGGCGGAGGAGGAGGTGGACTTGAGCGGCGACGCGTTGGCGTTGTTGACCAAGATCGGCCAGGAGACCAGTTTGCGCTACGCGGCCAACTTGATCGCGGTGTCGCAGCAGCTTGCGGCCAAGAGACGCGCGGACGCGGTGGAGTTGGCTGATGTCAAGCGGGCCTACACGTTGTTTTTGGACTCGGGCCGCTCGGTGCAGTTTGTCACGGAGAACTCATCGCGGTTCATCGACGACAAGGGGCACGTCACGCTCGGCCGCGGCGACGACGACAACATGGCGACTGATTAATAGGAGACTAGCGAGATGAAAGACGACGGTGGAAGACTAGACGACGGTGCTGTGGGCCACGCAAAAGCGGCCGCATCTCCGCGCAGCTTTAGATAGAGGCAAAATACAACAAGTACTGACTTTTGTGCGCCCTTTGCTCTGCTGGTTGAGGACGGCCAGGGCTGAAGGCTGGACGAGAAGTGCGGCCACACCCCACTCTGTAGACTGACAATTAGTATACACCATCAAAGCTAAATATTACGGGAGTTTAGCGCATACTATCAAAGCTTATCTTGTGTAGCACACTTTGTTCAGCTTGATTGGTTGAGTGATAGGGTGGAGGCTGCAACCGGAGTGGAGAGCAATAGGCCACCAAAAAGCCAAAGCCACCTGAAGGGCATGACAGCTACCAGAAAGTCGCCAGAAAGTCGCCAGTGCCTACAAAGAGTCGCCTAAAGGCCAGACCAACACAGCTCAGCCAAAACAAGAGCCCTACACAAAATAGCCAGGATATCGTCAAGTGTTTAGTACATCTATATAGGCATGCTCACGCGCCCTTCGTGTTCAAAATCAACGCAATGATCAAGCCGTACAACCCCAAAACCTCGGCAAAAATCAAGATCAACACAATCCCCACGAATAACCGCGGCTGGTGCATGTACTGGCGCACACCCTCGTCGCCCACAATGCCAATGGCGTAGCCCGAGGCCATACAAGAAAATCCCACCGAGCAGCCGCACGCCAAGTGCATGATACCCTTGAACAACGAGTACTCCTCCTGCGGGTTCAAGCCGCCCGCAATCAACACAGACACGACTAACCCGTACACAGAAAGAATACCGGACAAAACAACGGGAATGAGCGATTTCATGATGAGTTCCGGCTTGAACGTACCTATACCGGCAATACCAATGCCGGACTTGGCAGAGCCGACAGCGGCGCCGACGCACGACAAGACCATCGACGCGGCACAGCCCGCAAGGCCCAAGAACGGCGCAAAGTGTGGAGCAAGCTCGTCGCTGGTGCTCATTTTGGGGGGCTAGGTAGCCGTGGGCGAGGAGCACTGTGAGCTTGAGCGTTGGAGCTGGGTCGTGTGTGACACAAAACACGGGGTTCCCCTAGTGTACTTCGGTTGCAGGCAAAATTGGGGAAGCCTGCATCAAGGCGATCATTGTCTTGCTGTTCTATACACTTCTTTTGCCCTCCAAGCCTGCCCTTTTTTAGACCCAAATCAGCGGAGGCTCCCACAATGGACACCGTCTTGGCAGCACTTATCGGGACATGTGGTATCTGCAGTACCGCAGCCGGATCACCACCACAACACCGCGGGCTTGTTGTGAGGAACAGCGCGAGCTGACAAGCCCCCACCGCTACACCATGAGCGCGGCGTCCCACTACAAGAAGATCCTGCTCAGCAAGCAGGAGTTGGCGCACGTTTACCGGCAGTTTGTGCATGCACTGCAACAGAAGATCCAGCACTACCTCCCGGGGTCCAACAGCCAGGATCCGCTCCAAATCGAGGTGGAGAATCTAGTCAACGAGCACATTGCAGACGTGTTTGAGCAGGCCAAGCACGCGATGATTGTGGACGGGCGCGACTTGGGCGGCGAAGATATTTCGATCAAGGAGGTGCTCTCGCTACAGCCGACAGAGGAGGTGGTGCCGTTTGACACGGAGCTCAACCAGAAACTACGGGTTTTGATAGAGAGTGTAGAGCGCGAAACCACCGAGGTAACGCGGCTCCGGCGTGAGTTGCCGCAGCAAGCGCGCGACGCGTACGAGCAGTTGGTCAGCCGCACGGACGACGAGGTTACAGCGGCAGTGAAGCTTGCAGAGGGCGATGAGGGTGGCGACAACGAAGAAGAATTCGACGAAAAGGGCAGCGAAAGAGAAAGCGAAAAGGAAAACGACAAGCAAGCCGAAAAGCTGGCGGAGAGCAGCGCGGACGGCGTGCCGAACAAGGCCGCGGTGTTGCGCGCCTTCCTGGAGAGCATCCGCAATTTACACTCGTTGAAGCAGCAGCTACCGCGACACATGGCGCAGGTGGAGTCGTTGAACGAGACGGTGGACTTTTTAGCGGCGATGCATGCGAAACAGCGGGCCGAGCCGCCCGTGTGCAAGGAGGCTGGAGCGAGGGGGACGCTGGAGAGGTGTTCGTAGGGAAAACAGGGCCTGCGATAGCGTTTTTAGGGAACATGGTTACTCTGGGGAAGATACTCTAGGGAAGATACTCTGGGGAAGATACTCTGGTAGTGGCTCTGGGGAGGTGGTTTGGGGGAGATTTAGTTTCTATAGAGAAATATAGTTCTGGACGGTAGGGTTACTTTGGGGTAGTAGAGGCACTCCATGGAGAAATAGTGGCTCATTGGAGACATGGGGTGGGCTCTGGCCTATAAGTGTTACTGGCCGATAGCATGATATTGCTGGAGAAAGCACGGTGGAGAAACAGTGCTGGGGAGTCAGAGTGGGGGCGAAGGGTATAGGCTGCGAAAAGCAGCGAGGCGCACCTAGGCCCTAGGGCCTAGGGCCATTGGGGTAGTGAACGGCTCTAGCAGCAGAGGTACCGTAGCAGAGATACTCTGTACGTTTTATGCCCTCACTACATATTTTTCTACATGTTTTTATCTACATGTTTTTATCTACATGTTTTTATCTACAAGATCTTAACTAAATGCTTTTGACATATTTATCCTACACATTTACATCCACATATTAATTCCCACATACTTATTCCGAAAGATTTATTTCCACATATTTATATCCACATGTATATCTCTAGTCCTCTGGGTACATCGCCGTGGGGCCGCTCTGCGCGCTCATCCACGCACGCGCCCTAGGCCCCGGCCCAGGTCCACCACCATGTCCAGAAACAAGGAAAAGGCCCGCGCAGGCCTCAACCAGTACTACGAGCAGAAGCTCCAGGACGCAGGCGTGGTTGCCACCGACCCCAGCCAGCGCCCGCGTAAGGTGCAGAGTGTGCAAACGCTCGCCGAGGCCGAGGCGTGGCGCAAGACTGTAGTTGGCGAGTTTCTGGCCAAACTCTCCGACATCAACGACCCGATGTTGGCGCCAGACGAGCTCCGGGCGTTGAACGATGCGCTCAATAAAACCGCCCGCGAGAAACGCGCCTGGGAGCACCACATCTTCTCCTTGGGCGGAAACGACTACATCCGCTACGAAAAGCCCGTGGGCGTGCGAGTAAACGGCACCACGTTCTTCGGCCGCGCCAAGGAGCTCCCAGAGGCGCAGCGCAGCGAACCCTTCCGGCCGCAAAGTTTGCAAGGAGACGATCACGCGGCGCCTCGCCGCTTGTCGTTGGGCTATTTTGGCGTTTACGATGAGGGCCACTGGCTAGAGTCCATCGACGCGCTGAAGGAGACGGTTTTGGCGGAGCTCGACGCGGCGTTGGGCCGCACGGCGCCGCGGGAGGCTGAGGAAGGCGAGTTGGCGGGATACGGGCACGACGATGTGGAGCGGTGGTTGGTGGAGCGCAAGCGGCGCGAGCTCATGGCGAAACTTATGCTGTAGGGCGGGAAAAGAACGCGGGAGGAGGGAGAGAAGAGAGAGAAGAGAGAGAATAGAGACAGAGAGAAGGAAAGGAGAGATACGGAGAGGGTTGAGACGGAGAGGGTTGAGACGGAGAGAAGGGAAAGGACGCAAGAGAGGCGAAGAAGCGAGAGGACAAGGGAAGTAGTAACCGTGTGTGCGAGAATCAGACAAAAGAGAATCAGTGCAAGAGATGGAAAGCGAAGCTAAAGAGGTGAGAGAACCGACAGAAACGGCGCGGGCAAGAAAAAGCGAGGACACCACGCAAGAGAGAGGTGGCAAAGCGCAAATCGAAAGCGACAGCGAAGCCAACGTCATTTTGGCGCTCGCCCTCTTTGCAGCCTTTAAACGTCGCACAATATCGGGCCTCGCACCGAGCCATCGCACCGAGCTATCGCACCGCACAGCACCGCCCCATCGCACCGCCCGCTCCCATCGGGCCCGCGCTCCAGACCCGCGCGCCGCCGCACTGTTGACGTTTGGCCCCAAT
Organism: Metschnikowia sp. yHMJ9; assembly: GCA_030444895.1. Taxonomy (NCBI): domain Eukaryota; kingdom Fungi; phylum Ascomycota; class Pichiomycetes; order Serinales; family Metschnikowiaceae; genus Metschnikowia; species Metschnikowia sp. yHMJ9. The sequence goes on along the minus strand of JAJMQU010000030.1, from coordinate 56,844 downwards.
GCGGCAATGCCATTAGCACCCATTCGCAGGCGACTCTAGAGTTTTCGTTTGGTGGAAACAACGCTCTCCGCAAGGCTCCTGCTCCAGCATGGACCCCTCCGTACGAAACAACAGGTACTTGGTCGCCTTGGACGACAATGCTCCGCGCTCTCCGTTGAAGTACGCCAACAGATACAACTCCGCCGTGAGCCACACAAAGAGAGACAAGCACGACTCCCCAGACATCGACGACTTGGCCCGCCAGCTCAACATCGAGACCCCCACCAGAAACAACATCATCCCGTCCCGCTATGATTCGCCCTCGGCCATTGTCTCATCGTTTAAGACGGGGCCGTCCGCGAGCGCATCCTCCAAAAGCGGCAACCTCGACGTGCCGGTCGAGTCGCTCTCTGAAAGCAGGACCAGGGCGTTGACCGACTCCAAGGGCTACGAGTACCTCTGCAGAATCCAAGCCATCAAGGACTGGCTAGAGGTGGTGCTTGGCGAGCGGATTCCTCAGAGCGCCGCTGCGCTCATCTCCCACATCCAGAACGGCATCTACTTGGCCAAGCTCGCCAACCGCTTCTTGCCTACCAAGAAGTCCGTCTACACCCAGGATTCCAAGTTGGAGTTCCGACACACAGAGAACATAAACAGGTTCTTCAAGTTGCTCACATACCTCGAGATCCCCGACTTGTTCCACTTCGAGCTCACAGACCTCTACGATGCGAAAGACGTGCCCAAGGTGTGGTTCTGTTTGCACGCCATCAGCTACAAGGTCAATACGCTAAATTCGTCTTTCCCACCCATCGAGAACTTGGTCGGCAGCCTCAGCTTCGACCCTGCCGATATCAAGGCAGCCAACAGAGCGTTGGCGGGCCACCAGTTGCCAAATTTCTCCAGCGCTGATAACGCGGACATCGCCTCGCCTGGCCGCAACACATACATGAACAAAACCATGTCCTTTGCATCTCCCAACAAGTCTCCCTCTAAGGCTCCGGCAAAGTCTCCCACAGCCTCCAACCCAGCGCCCCTAAGTTTCCGCTCAGCAGACATTGACAACCCTTTCCTAGACACTCTGCGAAAGGCTGACGGTTCCCGTACAACGGACTCCTTGAGATTGAACAAAGTCCAAACCCCAGACTTGACATTGAGGAGCTACAGCGCTTTTGCGGACTCGAACTCGAACTCGAACTCGAACTCGAACTACTTGTCGGCTCAGACCTCTCCGCACCAGGGTACCCTCTCTGAAAATGACCAGAACATCGTCAAATTGCAAGCCCTTTGCAAGGGCTCACAGCTCAGATACAACATGTTCGTGAAAAAGATTATGTTGAGATCGTACGACTCGGAATTCACTGAGTTTTTATCCATCATCCGAGGCAACTTGGTCCGTGCGAGAACTGTCCATCGCCACAGAGACGACTTGCATCTTTTCGAGCGCGAGATCACAGAGCTTCAGTGCATTGCGCGGAGACTCATTCTGCAAAGATACATGCGCTATGACTTCAGCGCAACCCAAACAGACAGTGTGCGAGAGTTGCAGAATGTTCTTCGAGGTGCTTGCGTAAGGAAATTGGTGAATGGTAAGAAAAATGGTTTGAGAGGTTGTGAAAGCAAAATCACGGAATTTCAGAGTCTCATCAGAGGCAAGACGATGTATTATAGGGTCTCAACAGTTGTGAATAACCCGCATGCATTCTCAGACAAGTTTGTTGAGTTCCAGTCCGTTCTCCGGCGACGCTTGTTTGCAAAGAACAAGGACAGAAACATCATGTCTCATTTAGTCGAGAACGAAGCCATCACTGATCTCCAAGCCGTCATCCGAGGAGGGCAAGCTAGAAACCAAGTGAGAAAGCGTCTTTGGGTGTTGTTGAAAGAGCAACGCTCTTTGGCAGAACTCCAGAATATTGCCCGAGGGGCGATTTTGAGAACCAGACTCTGCAACACTGTGTTGATCACATTGATTGGCGAAGATGTTAGAATGAACAAGCTTTTTGCCAAAGCAAGAGGAAATTTCGTGCGTCGTGAAGTATATTCGGCAAAATGTGATTTGTTGGACTCAGAGCATAGCATCATCTCTCTCCAATCAGCGTTCAGAGGTATTCTACTCCGGTTCAACATAACAGTTGACGTGGACGACATCTACGAAGACGTTAACTCGATCATCGATATTCAAGCAAAGGCAAGAGCCAACGCTGTTCGCAAAGCCATCGATTCCATGGACGCACACTACCATAGGAATATGGCAATGGTTGTGAGGGCACAGGCAATTCTCAGGAGCAAATATACCCAGACAGCCTACAAGGCATTTATCAACATGAAAAACCCACCGGTGGGAATCGTGAGGAAGTTTGCCTACCTTCTCTCTGACAGTGGCCTCGACTTCCAGGAAGAGCTCGAGCTCACTGAACTCAAGGACCAGATCTTAGAAAAGTCAAAGAGCAACGAAGATCTCGAACTTCAAATTGAGAACTTAGATATCAAGTTGAGCTTGTTGGACAAAAACAAGATCTCGATCGAGGACTTCATGAAGCACAACAACAAGTTCAACACATACAAACCAATGTCGGCTGCCGCCTCGAAGAGCCTTGAGAAACTCAATAAGTCTGCCAAGAAAAGAGTTGAGCTCTATCTGTCTATGCTTTACTTTTTGCAAACTCAGCCGTCCTATTGGATGAAAATGTACGAGCAAATGTCTCCCCGGGACAAGAATCAGCAGCTGAGAAGCTTGCAGTCCCATATTTGCCTGCTATTCTCGCTCCTGAAAGGGTCAGTTAACTCACACTCTAGGGAGGAGTTCTTCTTTGTGAAGTTTCTTTGCTCTTTGATGAACAAGGATATGTCTCAGAACTCTAGAAATATTGCGGACATCACCAAACTCAAGAACACGTTCTGGATTGACTATTTAATGGATTTGAACAACCAGACTTACCAACGTGTACATTTGAAGAAGATTTTGGGCAAGTTGATAGAGAACGTGGTCGATAACGACGAGCTCACTTTTGAGCCCGACCCTTCGCGAATCTATGAACTGATCAGACTCCAAGAAATCAACATACACGGCACCTCCGACAAGATTGAGAACGTTCTGCCTCAATTGGCAATTAAAGATTCGAGAGTCTCGGCGGCATTCGTGAGAAACTTAACGGCCTTGAGGGACGCCACCAGCGACGTGGTTGATGCTTTAAGATGTAACGTTCCTCACATACCCATTCATATGAGAGTTATGGCAAGGGAAGCTTACAAGTTATCCCAAGCCCACTATCCAGAGCAGGGAGAGCAGCTTCATCTATCTGTGGCTGGTGCCATCATCATCAAGCACTATGTCGCAAATATCATGTTGTTCCCTGAGAACTTTGGAATTTTGACTCACGATCCAATTGCGTCTGACAGCCTCCATGCCAACAAGACGGTTGAGAACCTCAAGTTTTTGAGTCGCGTTTTGTTGCAAGTCTTCTCAATGAAGCCATTCAGTGACAATTTCATGAAACCTTTGAACGACTTTGTGCTCTCCTATGTCGAGACCACTAAAGCGATCATCAAACAGGTCATCAATGTCAAACAGATTGAAATCGAGTACGAAATGAATGACTATGATGATCTCGTCGCACATGAAAGGCCTCAATTGACGATGAAGGTGAACGATATGATTGCCATGGAGAAATTGGTATCTCGAAACCTCGATATGGTTGTCACGAGTTTGGACGATCAACTATACCTGATTATGAGGGAATTGCATGAGGTGGTGAATTCTGCTGATGATTATGTCACGTTGACCGAATTGGGCACTCTCACGTTGACCTTGTCTCCAACTACGAAAGAAGATTCTTTGGCTGACTCCAAAACAAGGTCTTTATTTGCCCAGGTAAAGAGGTGCGTGCTCTATATCATTCGTGTACAAGAGGGTGACGACTTGCTTGAAATATTTGTGAGGGGTATTAAGCCAGCGCACGAAGATAAGTTTGAGGACATCATAGCAAGTGAGAAGGAAGAAGCTGAGCTGTCGGGTGCGACTCCCGCTTTCGGAAACCCGTACAAGAAATCACCGTTGGGCGACTTGTCCAACATGAGCTACTTGAACTTGAAGAAGATGGCTCTCAAGCTCATCATTCAGTTGGAGCAGATGGGCCAAGTCTCAAGAAAGAACTCATACCAAGATATTTTGAACCGGATTGTCGTAGACATCAAGACCAAGGATTCTCAGCGGTACTCCCGCAAAACGCAGTTATCGATTGCAATGCAGACTGTGAAGAAGTTGTTAGAGAAGGAAACATTTCTCAAGAGACAGCTCGAAGACTACAACAAACACATCGACAAGGTCCTCAACGAGATGCAAAGGAAGCCTAAGGACAAAAAGATATTCAACGTTATACCAGTTTTCAGCAAGCAGTACTTCTACCACAGGCAGCTCAAGAAGAATAACCGGTTGCCAAAGTTTGGCTCCTACAAATTCTCAGCGAAAAAATTAATGGACCAGGACGTTGTTAAGGATATCGGCGGTACGTTCTTTGCGAAGAGTGCCAGTTCATCCAAAGTTGAGTTCATGTTCAGCTGCCACAAAGTTGGCGAGTTCGTCATCGAGGCCGCTTGTGGTGCGGTAACCATTCCAGGCGCATGCAACACAATAACCCTAGACCAGTTGTTGGACCACCAGTACGAGCAGAAAAAACTGTGGACAATGTTTGACGGCATGGTGACGTTTGACACCGACAATTTCTCGTCGTTGATCTTCAAGAACTTTTATGACATTAGAAAAGATTAGTATAGTACGAATGTATATTTAGCCATGTTAGACTATTTGCTTACCAAGTGCTCGAGTTTCTTCTCTAGCGCCTCGATCTTATCGTTCTTTTCGATGTTCGCACTCACCAACTTCTCGATCTGGCTCTCTAAGCTTTCGACAAGGCTCGCGAGTTTATCGACGGTCGAGCGCAAAGTTGGCTGCTCAGCTGCTTTCGAGCCGCTGCCCGCCTCGGGCTTTGGTTTCGACCGCTCGTTTACTGGCTGGGGCTCTGGCTTTGTCTCTTCCTTCGGCTCGGGTTTCACGTCTTCTTTTTGCTCAGGCTTTGGTGAGTCTTTCTGCAAATCGGACCCTGGCGACACAACCGAGCTTGCCTCCGACTTCGACTCCTCGGCAGCCACCGGCGTTGGCTCTTTGCTCTTGTCGGTGGCAGGAGATTCTGCGGCAGGAGATTCAGATTTCTCCGTTTGTGATTCTTCCTTCAATGGCTCTGCCTTTGGCTCGTCGGTTGGCTTCTTGACCTCTTCCCACTCGTCGTCCTGGTCGTTGCTCTCCTGAATCCTCTTGGAGTCCTCGTCGTCAGACTCATCCACCACTTTAGTGAGAAGGTCGTCGACCTTTCCGGAAGACTTCAAAACGTCGTCAATAGTCTCGTTTTCCTTCTCCTTGGAGACTGATGGGGCAGGGCTTGACGCTTTCGCAGTGGCCGAAGGAGCCGGAGAGGCTTCCTTGGGGGCGGGCTTGGCAGCCAACTCGGACTTCTTTTCCGAGATGCTGACCGCGGGCTCCGACTCCCTGACATCGGGGGCACTGCCTTCAAAAATTGCAGCCATCGACACTAATAACGGCCCATTAACGTCCTTGCCCTCGAAAAACTCCGCGGCCGTGAGCGCAGGCTTGTCGGAGGGCGCGTCGGGGTAGATGTCGCTCTGGAACAACTCAGACTTTCTCGGCACAATGAACGAGAGGGGCTCGATCAAGTGGTCGTTGACGGTTTTGTAGGCCCTCAAAATCTCGTTGTCCTTCAAGTTGACTGCGGTCTTGGGCGCCGCAGCAAAGCCGCGTTGAGCGTCCGTGGACGAGAACTGCGACAATTCGTGGAGCACGTCGTTGTCGTACTCATAGTAGCGGATGTTGCCGTCGCCCTTGCCGGCCAAGTACAAAATGGAGTTGGACTCGTCGAAAAATGGGATCAACACGCCAGACGACGAGTCGATGACCATGAACCCGTCGATAGGGCCCTTCGAAATGTCCAGCACGTCCCAAATGCCAACCTGGCGGTCGGACAAGCGCGAGAAACCGGTGGTACAGATGCGGTCTGTGTTTCCGAGCCACACCACGCGCGAGGACTTGACGCCCAGGTGGCCCGCGCCCTCGGAGAGGAGCTTGCCCGAGCGCACATCCCAGATCCGCAACTTCTTGTCGCGGGACGTGGTGGCTAAGAGCGAGCCGTTGTAGTTGAAGGCAAACCACGTGACCAAGTCCTTGTGTTGCAAGGTGATTTCCGCGACGCCGGTGTCCAAGTTCCAGATCTTGACCGTGTAGTCCATGGACGCGGACGCCAACACGTTTTCCGCGCAGGGGTGAAACCCGAGGTGGCCCACTTTCCTGGTGTGGCCCGAGAGCACCTTCAAGGGCTCGGTAATGTCCTTCAAGCTGTCGTTTGCGTCTCTGTAGTTGTGGAACGAGTAATCCTCGGGGATCTCCCAGAGCAAGATCTGGCCGTCGTCCGAGCAACTGGCGATTTGCTGCTTGTTGAACGGGTTAAACGCGGTGTCCAACACCGGGCCCTTATGTCCGCGAAACAACGACACGGTGTCCGGGGCTTTGCCTACTTCGGACACGGGGATCACGGCGAACGCACCGCCGCCGGACGACTCCCAAGTCACGGAGAGGTACTTTCCGTTGGAGTTGATGAGGTTGGAGTCCCAGGCGTTTTTTGTGACCTTCAAGTTGTCGTAGCACAACTCTTTCTTGGCCGCCTGGCCAAACACGTGCCTGTACTTGGATGCTCTGACGAACTTCCCGCTGGCGAGTTAGTATTGGGCAGTATGGTGGGATTTTTTGCCGCAGTTTTGCGTACCTCATTGCTGTTGTGGTGCTGGTGTTGATGGAGTTGACCGCGTCGGTGAACGTGCGGCCACGGGCGCGCTAGCGTGCAGGGGCGGAGCGAGCGTAGTCCGGGGAAGCAAGACGGAGAACAGGGCGAGCAGGGAAGGAGGGGAAAAAAAGGAGCAGCACAGTGTGGCGGTAGAAAGGAGAAGGACAGAAAGTATTCGAGAGTCGCACCAATTGGAGCGGACTTTGTTCCGCCGGTCCCACTTCTTTCAGTCCTCGTCGCTCACAAGCATCCCGAGCACGTCCTGGTTGCAGAGGTCGTCGAAGATCTGGCGCAGCTTCTCGCGCACCAAGACCGGCGCCCGACTCACCTCCAAGAGACTGTTGTGGCCCAAGAGCGTGCGGAGCGCGCGGTCCTGGGCCCCGCGCCAGTGCGCCATCTTCTCGTCCTCGCCAGTCTGGCGCCAATGCGCGTAGTGCGCGAGCACCCTGTTGGCGGCGCCGGGCTCGTGCTCCGCGAGCGCGCTGAGGGCCCGCGCGAGCTCCTTCTCGCCAGGGCTTTGCCCGAGCGCGGGCCACTGCGCGGGCGGCACCACGCGAGCCACCGCGCCTGCGAACGCTGCGGCGGCGCCTGACCCTGAGCCACCCTCTACACCAGCCTGAGACCAACCTTCTGCCGTACTGTCTAGAGGATCTGTTGCTGCAAATTCTGCGGGGCTAAGTCCGCCCGTACCCTCTTTGCTGCCCTTTTCCACTATATTGCTGCCTTCCCGCGCTATACTGCTCTGTTGTTTCTCCTTGTTCTCGTGGTGGTGATTTCGCTCGTCTGCCTCCTTCTCGCCATTTTCGCCGCCTAGTCGCGCCAACATCCACTCACACGCCTGGAGCCGGGCCTTGATCTTCAAGTCGCGCTGGCGCCGCCGCGCCTTGTTCCGCTCGCGCACCGTCGCCTGGTGATTGTAAACGCGCGCCCGCTCGCCCTTGCGCTGCTGGGCCCGCGCTTGTTCGCCCTCACCCCGCGCTCGGCCCCGTCGCGCCACCTGGGCCCGGAGCTCGTTGACCTTGTCCAGCGGGTGCGCCGCGTCGCCCTTTTTGCGGTCGAGGTGGCGCCCGTAAACGCCTTTCGACGAGAATCGCTTCTGGCAGAACTCACACTCTACGCTGCTCCCGGAGGCGGGTGCGCTAGGTGAGCTCATGAGGAGGGTGATGGCGCAGAACGCTCGGTAGCTTTGTCTGAGCGTATAGTTCCTTCGTTGTTGTTTGTGCGGAGGTCGCGTGCCGCACTTTCGCTCGGGCCGCACTTTCGCTTTGGCTGCACTTTCGCTTTGGCTGCACTTTCGCTTTGGCTGTACTTTCGCTCTGGCTGCACTTTCGCTCGCGCTTACTCTCTACACCAGCTGGAACTCTACTGCTTTCGTAAGAATTAAATAACTGGTAGGCTCTCGCCTGTGAGGACCGGCCTGGGGAGGAACCCCCGCTCTAGCCTTCGTTTATACACACATCCGCTTTTCCGTCTACTTCCTCCTCATATGGACATGCGCTCCGCAATCAGCTGCAACTCCGAGACGTAAGTGTTCTCGATCTCATCGCCGTGTCCCGACACCACCTTGAGAATGAGCTCGTTCAACTCTGCAGACCCGAGAATGTCGACGTGCTCTGCGGTCTTTGCACCGCCGCGGATATCGAACCGGTCCGGCTCGTGCTTCATCTCAACAATCTTCACCTCGATCCCCGCAGGGTTGTATCTGGAGTTCTTTTTCTGCCACTCGTGGCAGATGTAGTGCGTCATCAACGACACCGTGCCGTCGCCGTCGCCAAACGACACGGGGAACTCGCTCTCGGTGTCCACCACAAGCGGAAGCTTTGCCTCTTCCTCGCCGTTCTTGTATGTGTATGCACGCTCGGTCGGGTTGCCCACGCCGTAGAAGCAGAAGATCTTCATGTCCGGTGCGTTGGGGAGCGCCACCTCCAACGGGTTGGACCACTTCAGCTGCACCTGATTGTTCATTTTGAGCTCACTTTCCGTCTTAACTACCCCGAATGAGTAGTTGTCGCGCACGCGCTTCAGCAACCATTCGGGCGACACCTCCATGAGCAAATCGATGCTCTCCTCCATGGTGTAGTCCCTGTCGGTCTCGGTGAATCCGGCGACCTCTTCGTTGGGCTTTGGCGACCGCGACCTGTACTGGATGAATTTCCCGAACGTGCTGTTTTTGGGCCCGTCGAGCGTCACGCCGGTGCCGTTCGTCAAAAGCAGGTTGGTCGGGTCGTCTGGCGCGCTTGCAAGGTCTCCCCAGATGGCAGTGCCGCCCTTCGGGATCATCGCGGGAATGCCGCCAAACGTGCGGATCATTTCGACCCGCTCCTTCCGGGAGAAGAACTTCTCCAAGCCGTACACGGCCAAGTAGTTCAACTGCACAGTGTCCTTCATTTCGCCCGACAACATCGCGGGGATGGTTTTCGGCGTGCCCAAAAGCGAGCCGCTGATGTCGATGAGCCCGGCCAAGTAGTCGTTGCACCACGTGGGCCCCCCGTTGCCGAAAAGCTCGCCCTCGGCCTCGACCCACTTCATGAAGTAGAGAACCACCTGCGAGCCCATGGAGTGGCCCACGAGGTAGCTTTTTTCGCCCGTAAGCTTCTTCGCCATCTCCAACTGCAACTTCAACTTGGTGAAGTACCCGTCGCGCCGCTCGAGGTCAATGTACGTCAACCGCCAGTCGTACGTGGCGCTGATCATGTTGTCGGGTCCGTACCCCACGGCAGCCAAGTTTTGTAGGATCTTGTTCCAGATCCAGTACCCCGCTACAAAGAAGTCCGCAGCGTCGAAGCCCGAGGAGGCTCGCACCTTGATTCCCGCCGGATCAAGCCCCGTCTCCGGGTCCAACTTGATGTGTTTCAACCAGCACGCCTTGTCCAAGAACATCGTGCGCAACATGTAGAAAGAACCCCACAAACGCTTGCGGAAGTGCGGAAGCGACGGGCAGTCGCCGTCGTCGGTCACGCCCCACGATTCGAGACCCGTGGAAATCACGCCCGGCACCATCACTACGTTGTGCTTGGGCGCGAGGCCCATGCTTTTCTTCAACCGGCGCCCCACAGAAAACGACTCCGCAGATCCCTTCAACTCGTTTTTCTCCGGCAGCCCGCCGTCCAAAATCAGCTGGATGCCCTGCGGAAACGAGTACTTCCAGTCCTCGACAAAATCGTTGAAGGAATCAAACTTGATCAACTTGTCGAGCTCGTACCGCAAATCTGACGACGACATTGTCGTGAGCACCACGGTGGCCACGAGCCCGATGATGGCGCCCAAAATAAACGTGAACCTCCTTGTCTGGTATAGTTTTTTCCTGAGCACCTCCTTCTGGTGGTGGTTTGATTCGTTCAGCTTTCTGCGGTGATGGTGGATCGCTCTGCCCGCAGGTGAGTCCTCGGTCACTAGCTCGCGAATTGCCTCTTTCACCTCATCCTTCTTGGGCTTGCGGTGCTTGGCCGTAGTCGATGTGGCCGTGGCGCCTGTGCTGTGCTGCGAGAGCGTGGAGCTGCCATTTTTGTTGCTCTTGTCGGCCCCGCCCATTTATGTTCATAAGTATGTTTGCTTGCCGGGCCGTGCCGCTTCGCCTGTGTTGCTTGCGCGCGTTCGCTTGCGGGACGCGCACGTGCAGATACGAGCCAAGAAGAGACAAGCCAACACGATGGGGGCAGTTGGAGTAGATCTGTGGCGAAACTCTCGCTTGAGCGTGGCTCACGGCCACCGATATATAGCAATAAATACTGGCGTTGTTTCGGGCGCCCGCTGTAGTGCAGCGGGCAGTGTCTCCCCTGTTCTGTGCGGCGTTGACCCCAAGCGCTTTTGGGAGCACACGATCCACCAAAGCATGCTCTCGACGATCCAGCGATGCATCTCTCCGCAGGCTCGTATTTCACGGCGTAGTCGCCTCAAGCAAAGGACGAGTACTATCTTGCGGCGAATAACCGTGAGCTACTCAGAGCAAGTTTCCATTGAGACCAGGCCGTAGGACCGAGAGTAGCAAAACCAACTAAAACGACTCGCCGGTCAGAGAGCGTCCATCGTAAAGTCGTACTCGATGCCCGGGGTCACGCTTGCAATGAACTTGAGGAAAATTACAAGGTACTGATCCACGCGGATGCCCTCGGGCGCACTCTCCGGCGCTTCGCGGTCGTCCAGCAAGTCGAGGGCGCCGATTTTTGCAGCCACGTCGCCCACGCCGGCCGCCCGGGCGCGTGCGTGCTCCATGAACACCCTCATCACGGACGCGTGCTTGCACGGGTGGATGGAGACCGCGGTTGTGTTGTGCGACATGGGCAAGTTCTCAATAGTGGCGGTTTTGTCCTTGTGGTCACCGGAAATATCCTCGTACATCTGCGGCGGCAACAACGGGATGCCGTTGGCGTTGAAGCCGACCAAGTACAACTTTGGCACGCGGTACGACGTGGAATACGCGATGTACAAGTCGTACTTGCGGAGCGACAGCTCGTTGGACTCAATGTTGGTGAAATCCTCGAGCCCGCTGTCGAGCAAATCGTCCTCGGCGTTCTCCTCGATCAACTCGTCGATGTCCTGCTGCACCTGGAGCTCGTCCTGTGCCGCCAGCACCGCCAGCGGGTGTGTACTGAACCGTGGAACCCACTCGGCGTCGCTGTCGGAGTCTTGAGCGGCGTTTTCTGCCGTCTCGGGCACTTCTTCGGGCAAAAATGACGCGTAGCGCTTGTACGACGGCACGTGCCTAGTGACCAAGAACTGTTTGTTGGGCGGCAAGAACTTTTTGTGGAGGTTGGCGGGCCCGGAGCCCCATGACCAGGTGGGGAATTTAGTGACCAAGTAGTCTCCTGCGGCGACGAACTCGTCGGGCGAGATCTCGCCCGTTTTGAGGAAGTTGGACTCGTTATTGATCGGCGTGAGGTACTCTCTGATCGATGAGAGCTTGCTGCGGATGTTCATGGTGTTTGTGTGGTGGTGTGGCGATAAGGAGAGTGCTTATCGCGATAGCGGTGCGAGTGTGCGAGTGCGTGCTAGCGTCAGCGGGGGGCTAGTATTGCGACAACATGGGAGAGCGCGCGGGCCCAGGCCCGCCAGCGGGTGCAAATTTGCACAACGACAGCTGCAACGGGCACCGAATTGCACAAAGCTTTTGGTCAGGGGTATTCCGTTGCGTTTTTGGAAGTTTTGGAGGCTGTTGCGTGCACTTTTGGTTTCATCGTTGTTTCAGGTACACTGCTTTCCCGTTAGGTGCAGAATGGTGCACGGCAACACGCAAGGGCTGTGAATGGAAGTCCAATGAATACGGATGCTATTGAGAGGCCAAGTGGCCGGTTGAGTGGGTACTGGAAGAAGAAAAGTCGGGTAATTTTGGCGAGCCCCAGTGTATTTGTGGGTGTGAAAGAGGTAAGAGGTCAGAAACGATGTGCTGTTGACAAACGCGGAGGACTTGTTGTGCTTACGCTAACCCTCAGTATTCTCAAAGGCAGAGCACGGCAAGAGAGTACAACCACTGCAAGAGAGTACAACGGACCAAAAGTACATAAGAAAAGAAACAAAGCCAATACTCACAAAGTCGTTAAGCACTTAGAGAGACTGGCCAATGTTAGAGGGCAGTAGAACAGGAATCCATGAGCTGGTAGTGGCCGCCTTGCAGCCATGTGGTGCCATTTCGAGCGTTAGCAAGGGCCCGCCACATCCTGCTTATCCACATTTCACGAAAAGACGGGCATTTTGGGCACCCCCAAAAGAACGCCTCTGATATTCAGCACACGAGTCTATGCTGGAATGTAAAAAGTGGCCTCCGCAGCAACTGCACTGAACTGATGGCACAGATCGCTAGCCCTTACTGAGCGCGGGACGTCTTTTTGGTGATCTAAACAGATGAGCAATTCGATTAAGCGCCGGGCATTACCATCCAGTCCAGACGTTAGAACACCTAAAATCTCTCCATTTACTAGTCTAATCTCAAACTCGGCATTCTGGCCATAGTTTATTGTTACTCGTTTCACTATTGTCCCCAGTAGCATTTCGCGTTTTTATGCATTTCTGCTTCAGCAAAGCATTATTGCAGGAACAAAATAGCGTCTAAAAAACAGGAAAACAATGCCACATCTTTGAGATCAGTACCAAAGCGCAGAGATGAACGTAAATTACTATCATCGAAGCCTACAGCTCTTCTTCTCTTTTCTCGTGAGTGTTATCGAAAGTCCCAGGTTCTCCGCTTTCGCCCCGCCCTGCGACCGCCAAAGGTGCGCAGGGACCGCACCGCCAGGCACAACTGCAAAACTTCGGCGATTGGTGCTCAGCCGACACAAACACGCCTGAAACTAGCATGAAACCACGCCGAAACGCATACGACACTTCGAAGTTTGCAACCGTTGCCTCGGATGTCCGCCTGTGGAGCTGCACCTGCGTTTGTCGCATCGTTAGTGTCGCATCCTTTTCGCAGACCGCCTTTATTTTGGTTTTACCTCGGTGGTGCGTATTCAAAATAGACTTGCATTAGATGGCGCGGTGCCAAAAAAATGGCCGGCGGCGGGCCACCATATGTGGTCCGCACAACAAAGCACGGAACCCTACCGTGGGCGACACAAAACTGACCATCTGCCCCAAACTCCACCGACCATAACATGAGAGCAGCAGAAGGAGAAAAAGAGGCGTTCCAGTAAGCCTCTGGGGGTTGCAGACGGGCAACGCTGTTGGGCATTTAGACGGGCCAAAAATAGAAATCACGCATACACGTAAGAGCGAAGTTTACATTGTGACAATTAGGCAATGTTCATCGACCAGCGAGCGCCGCGTCAAAACACGACAAGCCGCATGCGCGACGACTGGTGGAGCGCGAGCGGCACAACAAGAAGAAAAGAGGCAAGTGGAAAGCAACGAAAACACGAAAGGAATTGAAAAAAAGGGAAAGTGACAAGAGGGAAAGCGAAAAGAGAGCAGAAGAAAAGAATAGAAAGAAATACATAAAAAAAAAGAAATAGAAAAAACGACAGGTAGAAAAGAATTCGGTTAAGCACAAGTTTCTCTCGCTGTAGAGAACCGGCTCTAAAACTAACTGGCAAGACTATTGGTCCGCAGCCGCGCTGAGGATTTGAGTGGACACACCGCCAAATTCTGCGCGGAAGCTGGCCCAAACACGCACCGAACGCAAAGCCGACAGAAGCACTGCCTGTACACAAAAGCACTCAAAATGCACGGAAAAAGCCCCGAAAAAAAGTCATCCGAAAAACAGCCGTTCCAAAAGGCAAATTGTAGAGCAAAAAACTAAGAAAGTGCCCATAAGTGGCGCCTTTCCTCACTAGTGCACCGCGCTCTCGGCAAGACAGCCGCTCTCGCACCGCACAAAACAGCACTTTCGCATCCAGCGCGACAGCCTCCAGCGCGCTCGCCAGACCCGCGGCCGCTCACCTGCCTTTTGCGGCAGGACGTAAACACTGCAAATACAGGCGCACGTAAACAGACACGCTCGTGCAAGATCTCCACGCTGTTTTGATTTCTCTTACATAGGTGCAAAATCTAACAGTCGTCTCACGCGGCTCTTTAAAGCCCACACCCGCCGCTTCTTCTTCTTCTTCTGCGCCAGTGCACATTCACACTTGTGCCTTCGTTTGTTTTGTTTGTTTGTGCTAGCAACACACTAGCCCCATATTAGCCGCACACTGGTCATTGTGTGAGTGCCGTAACTCCGCCGAGCACCGCTACAAATCCAAATCTTGCACTGCCACAGGCCGTCCCGAGCCCCGTGAACCCAACACTCTCCCCTTCCGTTCGTTCAAAACACCAAAGCATCAAAATCATCAAGATGCACGTGTCGTCCACCCCGTCAAAGAGACTCGCGTTGGCGCCCGTCGCCGTCAACGTAAACTCGCCCGTTCGTAGCGAGAAACAAACACACCAGCACACGCGTGGCGTCGCGTCGTTGCCATTGACGCCGCCGCTCTCGACCAAGCTCGGCTTGACGAAATCGGCAAGCTCGCTTGTGCCCCGGCGCAGCGCGTTGCTGCCCGCGCGTAAGTTGGAGAGCTTCTCCGACTACAAAATCACAAACAGCAGAAACGTCAAGGCGGACTTGGCCGCTACAAAGTTGAAGCTCCGCTTGCAGTTGGCAATCTACAAGCTCAACATGCAGCGCAACGCGGCGAAGGCGTCATCGCCCGACATCCGCGTAGCGAAGGCGGCCACGCAGCGTTCGCCGCCCAGGTTCACGAGCTCGGCCAACGTTAACTTGCAGCGGCCCAAGCCCGCCAAGATGCCGCGGCTCAGCGCCGTGGCGTCGCGTAAAACAAGTGCCTCGGGCGCAAACTTGAAGCTCTTTCACATCAAACCGCTGTCGCTCTACCACAACAAACATCCGCAGCGGCTCCCGCTCACCACGACCAACAGCCAACGGCTTCCTCCCGTGCACAAGATCTTGCGTACGCCCATCAAGGCCGCCAACCGCACATTGATGAGCGGCGGCAGCGCGGGCGACGACACCATCGACGAGTCCGTGGACGACAGCGGCATTGATACGTACAAAAAGAGGCACGACGCGTTTGGCTCGTCGCCTATGCGCTACTCGAGCCTCGGCACGCCCAACAGCTTTTCGGTGGCAAAATCGTTGTTGCAGCTTGGCCTGGGGCAGTTTTGAGCTGCTGCTGCGCGCGCAGCACTTGACGGTGCCTGGCCCTAAGTGCGTTGACCTAACTGCATGACACCAAGCCGAGCACAGTGTACCTCGTCGCGAGACATTACGTCAATTTTTACCGGGTGGTGGGGTACAGCACGGCACGGCCATACCCGCTACTGTGCGGCCATTTCGCATGAGCACTGCAGCGTCAGCTGCCGAGACAACGGGCGCGGGTTGTTGCTCGCTCAACTACGTACGCTTCGCCCATGGCGTGCATCGGTGTTTTTAGCCTGCTCGCCAATTCTTGCATGGGCGCGAATGTTCTTCCACGCTTCGCGGGCATGCATGCCAGATTGTGGTCGTCCCACTGGCCCACGCCGCGCCGCTGTTGCCTGCCTCCGCCCGTGACTGGCCGGTGTGTCCCCCCCGCAGGGAGACTCGGTTTCACTTCAGCCCCATTCGCCGCCGGGCCGCCGCCCTCCACCGGCCCGCTCCACTCGTTTTTCCGGCAAAAGCATCTGGGGACCCACTCGACGCACGATGGCGCGCCGGCCTCCAGTAACAGAAAAGAAAGAAAAAGTCCACGAAACCCACGAACCTTTCGGTGTATAGATTCTCAGTCATAATAATACTAACCCACCCTTCGCACCCGCACCACAAATAGGATCGTGGCCTGCAGAATGCGTCACTGCGCGCAGCCGCCACAGCTCAGTGTGGACTCCGTGTGGGGGCACTCTCTTCTCCAACAGGTTTGCCGCCAAAACACCAAACTCTGCCGGAAAATAATATAAAGAGCACCCTCCTGGCACCGCCCAGCACTCATCTTGGTATTCTATACAAACAACTCTCCCCTCGAAAAATGTCTTTGCAAAAAACAGTGTTCAAATTGGCCGACGGCCACACCATCCCCGCCATTGGCTACGGAACAGGCACAAAGTGGTTCAAATACGGCAGAAACGACGTCGACCACACGTTGGTCAGCACGTTGAAGAAGGCCATCAGCGCAGGGTTCTCCTACATCGACGGTGCCGAGGTGTACAACACCGACGTCGAGATCGGCGAGGCCGTTTCCGGCGTCGACCGCTCCGAGCTCTACATCTTGGACAAGTTCCTGGTGGGCGACGCCCAGCACCGCGCGGTGTCGCCGCTCGGCACGCCCTACAACTCGTTGAAGACGCGGTTGGCGGAACAGTTGAAGTTGGACTACGTGGACTTGTATTTGCTCCACTCTCCGTTCGTGGCCCAGGACGCGCACGGATTCACGTTGGAGGACGCGTGGAAATCAATGGAGCAGGCCGTAGACGACGGCTTGGCCAAGTCGATCGGCGTTTCGAACTTCCAGGTTGAGGATTTGAAGCGTATTTTGGCCGTAGCCCGCATCAAGCCCGTGGCGCACCAGATCGAGTTCAGCGCGTACTTGCAGGACCAGACGCCGGGCATCGTGGAGTTCTCGCAGAAGAATGGCATCTTGGTGCAGGCGTACTCGTCGTTGGGGCCCCTTCTCAAGGCGGAGCGTGGCGAATTCCATGAGTACGTGGACGAGTTGGCCGCCAAGTACAGCAAGACGCCCGAGCAGGTGGTTTTGCGCTGGGTGTTGCAGAGAAACATCTTGCCCGTGACCACCACGTCCAACGAGGGCCGCCTCAAGCAGTTCTTGGACATCTTTGACTTTGAGTTGGATGACGCTGAAGTCGCCAAGATTTCTGCCATTGGCGCCAAGCAGCCCGTGTTGAGGCAGTACTGGCAGCCCGAGTACGGCAAGTACACCTAGCGGTGCACTGAAGTGCGGTATGACGCAACAATCACCGCAAGCAGTGCCGCAAGCAGTGCTGCGGCAGCTGCGGGCGTGGCCGAGAGATCCTTATTCGTTTAATGATATATGTGTCAAATGCTACGTAGCCGAGAGCGCGTCCACTGCGTCGCACACCTGCTTGACGTGGGCATCGAAGTCGGCGTGTTTTCGAGCCCGGCCCCCGAAAAACACGGCGCCGCCGAGCTGGTCGACCGACGCGCCGCGCGGGAACTTCCCGCTCACAATCATCTGGTAGAGCAAGTCCTCCACGGCCGCGAGGTCGGCAAACCCAGGGAAGTACGACAACACCCGGGCCAAGCTGACGCTGTCGTAGTACTTCGGGAGCTTGCTCAAGTTGGCGTCCAAGTAGTTTCGCACAAACAACGGCCTTTTCCGGCCGAGGACCCCCGACGCAAAGTACTTGTGCTGCTCTAAGTACGCCACGAGGCCCGAGAACGCCTGCGCGGGCACGAGTCGGTCACGATACTCGAGATACGCGGCCACGGCCGGGCTGTGCTGCCGCTCAAGCACTCCCTCGTGGCTAAGGTACCTGTAGACGTTTTTTTCCCGGAAATCCGAGTCGCAGAGCAAGAAGTAAACGAGGATCTTGGTGTGGACCTGGTCTACCACGGCGCTGCGTGCGGCAAGCTCCGACCAGCCGGCATCCTCCGCCACCAGCGACAATACGTTGATTTTCTTCGTCACCAAGTCCATCAAGCGGAGCTGCCGGACCTGCGGCGAGAGCAAAAACTGGTAATCCGTCAAGAGATCGTTGTACTTTATGCGCGTAAGCACCCCGACGTTCCCGTGCGCAGACTGGCTCGTCACTGCGAGGTGCGAGAGCTGCTTGAGGATCTCCTCGACGCGGGAGTGGTCGATACTGCCGCTGCCGAAATATAGGAGCAACTCGGCCTCGAAAAGCCGGAGTGCTGCCGCTTTTGGGCCCGCTTTCGGTGCTCCAGCATGCTGCTCGGCGACCTCGGCTAGAAGCGTCCCGAGCTCCGGGCACGGGAACGCTAGCGCGCCTACAAAATACTGGAGCAGCTCCACGAGCCCGTCGGCGTCCGCACTGGACGCCACGGCCTGGCGCAACTGCAGCGTGTGGCTCATGGTGCTTGAACGGAAACGGCGGGGCAGACGGCGGGGAGAACAAATAGAAGTAGGGCATACACGTGATCACGATCACGTGACTGTAAACAGAGTCACCTACTCCGGTGCCTGAGAGGCACGTCCGGGTGCGCTTTCGCTGCGGGCGCTCGTTCACTGTTCGTTTAAGCGCGGTCTTCGTCGTATTCCGCCGAACGCGCAGGACGAGTATTGGAACGCTACTTATATAGCACAGTTCCCCCCACGCCCCCTCCACAAAGCACCCACAAGCAGAAAGAAATGTGGTTTAAGCTATCTGCCATCACCGTGGCCCTCTTCGCCGTCCTCGAGGCAAGTTTCAGAACGTGGCTCCCCGCACACTACACCTTCGACCCGCAGCTCTTGCAAGAGTTGGTGCAAGAGACTTTGGCCGTGCACCCCGACGGCAATGCCACCGCCATCATGCTTGATTTGACGCCCCGGATCCAGAAGGCGTACCCGGGCATCGTCAACGACTTCAACACCGAAGACTGGGTGTTCAACAACGCCGGCGGCGCCATGGGCACCATGCTCATCTTGCACGCGTCCATCACCGAGTACTTGATCTTCTTCGGCACGTCCGTGGGCACCGAGGGCCACTCCGGTGTGCACTACGCCGACGACTACTTCACGATCTTGACTGGCGAACAGCGGGCGGGCACGCCCACGGCGTTTTTGCCCGAAATCTACCTTCCGGGAGACCAGCACCACTTGCGCAAGAGTCACGTGAAGCAGTACTCGATGCCGAGCGGCGCTTTTGCGTTGGAGTTGGCCCAGGGCTGGATTCCTGCCATGTTGCCTTTTGGGTTCGTGTCGGTGGCGTGTCTGACGTTGGACATGTACTCTTTTGGCCGCACGGTGTATTTCACCGCAAAGGACATGCTTGTGAACTTGGCACGCGGTAAGTTTTGATTAGACTGATAGAATAGACAGCCACTAATTATCCCTTTTGCTTCACCTCCGCTTATCCCTCACACTCTCTGCTCCGTACTGTCACCTCGTTTTGCACTCCCTCTCTCTTCTCAACCAGCTTTCTTATTTACTCTCGGTCGTGCATACTTCACTATCTTCTGCCACCAGATCTCCCCACGGCTTGACAGCCCCTCTCTCCGTGCAATCACCCACTAAGCGGGGCCTATCACCGGTGTCCCTTTCGTGATGAGTTGCAAAATAAAGCATCTCTGCATGCAGCAGATACGCTCAAACAGGCAATAAATCGCGAATCTGCCTGCCCTCGTGGGCGATTCACACACCTCTCAAAGGAATACGCCTTTCAAGAGAAAACCCTTGGCTAAGCCCAGTGTATCAACCAGGTTATCATGTGTATGCTGAGTGCAAACATTGAAAGAAGAGCTGGGGGACGTGGTGGTCACGCCCAGAGTAGTATTGTTTTCCTCTCACGTTGTCGCGTATTAACTCTCCATGCATGGTTCCTACCCTGCATGGCCAGCTTACTTTCACTATCTCTCCATTATCAACGCATTCACATTTTGCTTAACACTCTACGTTCTTCCGTTGCGAGCCGCTGGCCATATCCGAATAATCTGCCTACAGCAGGGTCTCTACACAATTTCGCCAGCGAATCATTTGTTCCCCACTCTATAGACGGAGAAGCTCGCTGATTCCAACCACTGATCTCCCGTTATCTCGTGCAAATAATGCCTGCCCGCGGCCCAGATGAGCACACTCGTCTTTTTCCAGCAACCCTGCGGACGTCCGTCCTCTCCGAGGTCGACGAGCTGGACATCCTTGCGTATGTTCAGCGGAGGAGAGCATCGATTGTCTCGGTGGGCACCAACAAGATCCCGTCCCACTTTGCGTTGACCACGAAAACGTCTCGCGTCAGTTTGGGCGACGGGCTCAACGCCGTACGCTCCCCCATGTCTGTGAACGCAGATATCAACGATATTTTGTCGGAAAACGCCAGCGCAATCTTGAAGGAGCCCAGCACGTCGCTCGCTACGGAGTGCAATGTGTTAATGCGGTATTCGGTGCCATTGGTGATCACGTTCTTGTTGCAGTACTCGCTCACCGTCGCCTCGGTGTTCTCCGTGGGCCGCTTGGGCTCCACGGCGCTTGCTGCGGTCTCGTTGTCACTGATGACGGCAAATATCAGCGGATACGCCATCATCCAGGGCGTGTCCACATGCCTCGACACCTTGTGCGCCCAGGCGTTTGGCCGCCAGGACTTCAACACCGTGGGATTGCACTTTGTCCGGTGCACGTACCTTTTGTTGGTGTTATACGTGCCCATGTTCATCTTGTGGGTCTTTCTTCTGCGGCCCATCTTGCTCCTTTTGGTGGGGGTCGAGAAACTCGAGTTGGTCACGTTGGCAAGCAGGTACTTGCAAGTGCTTTCGCTAGGGTTGCCTGGGTTCATCATTTTCGAAACGTTGAAGCACTTTTTGCAGGCTCAGGGAATCTTTCACGCCTCTACGTACGTGTTGTTTGTCTGTGCACCGTTGAACGCGCTATTGAACTACGTCTTAGTGTGGAACAAGCACGTTGGGCTCGGTTTCATTGGCGCGCCTATCTCCGTGGTCATCACCAACTACGTCATGTGCCTCATGCTTCTGGGGTACACCGTTTTCGTGAACGGATCCCAGTGTTTACCACAACAAGGTTTGATTTCTATGTCGTTCTTCCGCAATTGGAACAAGATCATCAACTTGTCCATTCCGGGCGTGTTGATGGTGGAGGCCGAGTGGTTGGCGTTCGAAATCATTACGTTCACGGCGTCCACTTTCGGCACTGAGGTTCTTGCTGCGCAGTCCATCGTGTCCACCACTTGTGTGTTACTATACCAGATCCCGTTTGCCCTTTCCATTGCGTCCTCGACTAGAATTGCGTGGTATATCGGTGCTGCATCGAAAAAAGCCGCGTTAGCCGCCACCAAGGCGTCGTTGTCCGTCGCGCTAGCCTTGGGCTGCCTCAACGCGGCAATTCTCTTCATATTTCGCGACTTTTTTGCGTCGCTCTACACTAGCGACGTCAATGTGTTGAAGATCGCGTCGAAGGTCTTGATTATTGGTGCCGTGTACCAAATTAACGACTTCATATCGTGCGTCACTGCGGGAATCTTGAGGGGGCAGGGCCGGCAGAAAATCGGCGGTATTCTCAACCTAGTGTCGTATTATTTGATTGCGTTGCCATTCGCATTCTTGTTCGCGTTTTACTTCGAGTTGAAGTTGGTCGGTTTGTGGCTTGGAATGGTAATTGCGTTGTTTGTGGTGTCTACGTCTCAAGCGTACTTCGTCTACGCGAGTGACTGGGAGCACATAATCAGAGAGTGCATCAATGAGGGAATCATTGAGGAAGGCAACCTCAACATTGATGCTCACTCTCTGATGCCCGCAATGCTGTCTAACCATCTTGTTTAATTCTGACACCGTCGTGTTTGAGAACATTTTGGAGGACATGGTGGCGGGGTGAAAGATCAGCATAGCGAGTTGTCTTTTCGCGTAGACCCCACTTCTTTTTTGGGTCTGGTGAGACTCCTGGACTGATTCCAATCTGTATGATGGTCCGTGCATAGCATAAAGGCCAATAGAAACTCGTGTGGCACTGATCGTTTCAGCGACTGTATTACTAGTCTGGAGAACTTGCTGCATAACACATTAGCTCAGTTGCAGTGCTCGCAACCAGTGCATCGCTTGACCAGCCGCTAATGCGCGTTTCGTTTGACCCCATTCTTCAGGCCCCCGGAGATAACAACCCGTGGCACAATTCCGCGAAAGAAGAATCTCGCGAACCGATGTGCAATAGCACGCGTTGTGTCAATCCCGCTAATTACTGGAGTTTTCCTGCAATTTTTCCGCTCTACGTGTGTTGGGCATACCCTTTTCAAGGCGTGAGACGGCACACGTGCAATGCGGACCCGTCAAGAGTCGGCAGCGCGAACGTCAACTCCGGAGATAATCGCCCAAACTACCGTCTAGCGCAAGCGCTAAGCGATATTCCTTGCAGTGTTTGGGTTTTCTTGTTCCGGACTTGACAGCCCTTCTCCATATGCACAGTATGTAAAGAAGCCACACGAGTCTTTTAGATCGTAGGCTGTAACAAGATCAGCGTATTTTCCAAGCGTTGTGCACTTTTTCCCACTAATGTAGTCGGTTTTCCTCTGGCCTCAGCTGAACAAGTTCAGGGTCATATCCAGATTTCCAGACTGTCGGGGGGTTTGTGCAAGCATCGGTCGTAGACTTAGTTTTCAGGCAAGCGAAAGTATCTGAGCAAAATAAACCAATCTGGAAAGTCGGGATGAAATCTTATCGTCTCGCTTAAGCGTCCCGGTGAGGTAACGCGCGCAGAATTACAATCGACAAGCCCGTTCTCGGCATCTAGACACTCGGTGAAAAGCCACCTATGGCCATACCTAGACTATATTATGGAGCTACCTTCAGAAAATAAAACACCTGAAGCTGAGCTGAAAAAGCAAAAATAGTATGTAAATCGTGGCTGGCTCACCAAAACGGCGTAACCGAGGCGTGAGCCCGTCTTCGTCGCGTGCTCCCGCACAAGATCCCGCCATTGTTTACATCTTACTGTACGTTGCGTGTGACACATTGACGACAGACCAGGAGTACGCAGACAGGTTGTGGATTTCCACGGCCGGGAAAATCGACATCGCGGTTTGGCCCGCACCAGTACAGACTCTAAATATGAGAACGAAGTTTCTGTCATTAATGCAAGGAACTGCTGCGCACCTTACACGTGCACTGCCATACTGGAATGAGATGGTGCCCAGGGCGAAAAGAAAAAGAAAAGCGGAATTTCTGGCGAGGCTTCCGGCGCAGCGGCTCGCAGCCTCATAGGGACTTCCTCACATATTAGAGATGCGTTAGATTATATCGGCTAGAGGCACGCTTATGTAAGCATGCACGGAAACAGCCAAGCGCACAATGATTTCGGGACCCCTAGAGGGCGAGCACTGCACGTAACGCGCTATGCATAGAAGAATTAAGGCACCACGGCGATTTATGTGCATGCAGTTTCTAGCCGCCTGCGACAATGCTTGTCTCAATCTTCTGGGCTTTATAACGATTATCATGCCAGCATTGAGCCCCGCCGTTCTTCCTTTTCTTTCCCAATTCTCCCTTGTGGGCTTATTTTCTTTTTCGTTTGCTTTTCCGTCAAGCTCCCGTACAACAACAGCGCCTGTCCGTGCCTGGCTGTTTCGTGTCCTTTGTATTTCTTATCCAACTTTTCGCTAGAGCACCTTTGCTTGCTTGAAAACTTTGACGGTAGCCTTTTGCTGTCCTAGTACCTACTGGCTCACATATTTACCTTCGGCCCTCCAGTGACTGCGCCATATCCCTTGTCATATCACCTTTCCCCGTGCAGCCTGCTGACGTCCACACTGCATCTCCCGCATACGAAACAGATTCCAAACACTTCTGAAACATGCCCGGAGCTGTCTTTGAGTCGTACACCAACGACCGCATAGAAATCAACCAATACAAGTACCCCTACCAGTTGTACAAGGCCGAAGTGCGCATGCACGAGGTGGCCATTCACGAGTACTCGAACTCGGTCTTCGACACAATGCGTGCTGCGCTGGATGCCGCAAGACCAAACATGAACCTTTACAACAACCAGCCATATCTCAAGCCGGTAGTGCGCTACAAGCTTGTGGACTTTGCCATGAAAATGCTGGTGCGTTTGAAAATCCTCCCTTTTGTGTTCTGCCGTGCGGTGCGCTTGTTCGACAGATACTGCCTGCGGCGCGTGGTGTTGCTAGACCAAGCGCAGCTTATCATTGCCACGTGCCTCTGGATTGCTGCAAAGGCCAATGGCGGCAACAACCACTTCGCCAACATGCAAGGCAGCCGGCAAGATGTGCGGTCAATTGTAGATTTGGGCTACGGGTGCGGCGCCCGATTCAAGGGCCCCACCGAACGGTACCGCATGCCCAAAGTCAAAGAGTTGGTAAAGCTTTGCGGCTCGCGCTGCAACTACACCCCAGGCATGTTTAGCCAGATGGAGCTCCACATCTTGGACGTCCTAAAGTGGAAGTTATCCGAGCCTGGCATAGACGAATACATGGTGTTTCTGCACGAGCTCAAGGTGACCACCGACATTGCGCTCGAATCGAAGCTTTTCGAGTTCTTCCACATTAAGCGCTACTTGGCGTATGCCGCATGCTACCTGTACGAGCTTGTCGGCTACGACGCGTTGCAAGTTGCAAAAGTATTGGTTGACGTGGTAAACGATACGTTTCAGTTGCATGAGAGCGACATCCGGTTCCAGTCTTTGAACCCTACCATCATTACGGACGACCACGCTATCGACTACGCGTCCTACAGCGAGATCCGCAGGCATTTAGTGCAAGCGATTGTACGAACCCCGCCATACCTTTTAGAGTACTTCGACTCAGAGGGTCCGCAGTTGTTGCACTCGCTTGTGGTTTCTTCAGTTAAGCTGTGGGCGCTCGACACATCCAGGTCCGCCGCGTCGTTGTCGCTGGGCTCAACCTCGGCCACCTCCGTATTCTCAGACTCGCCGGCCACGTTTTTCTGCCGCAGCGCAGAAGGGAGCCCACAAATGTGCAGCAGAGACTACGAAAACGCCATGGTTTCAACAACAGATCGCTTCCAAAAGCTAGGGACAGAGTCGAGATCCCCGCAGAACCCCGGAGCGAAAACAACGCGTGGCGTCGCCATCGCCCAGCGTACTCCTACGCTGGAAAATATCAAGACACACCAGCATCAGCATCATCCGTTGTTTCCTCCCGCTAGTTCTCTCTATGCACGATCAAACGACAGTCAGCTGAGTTTACGGTCATACGCCTCTTCAAAAGACGCCGACATATTCGACAGCGATAGACCAAAATGCGGCGTCAGCACGCCAGCAAGCGGGGACGAGGCGCCCATGCTCAAAAGCGTCAGATGAACGACAATAATTCTCACTCCACTTTTTACGCTGGCGACACATGCATCGCCAGTCTAGACGGCGAAAAAAGAGAGAAAAACATAAAAACAAAAAACAAAACTAAATGAGTTATAATTCCCCCAACTCCCACCGCACTCGCATGCTTAACTTTAACGGGCTCAGTTCAAGCAAATAATATTTTAATTGCAACAACGATTCACGACAAACACATTTCCGCGCAACTTGGCCCTGGTAACAACATCCCGGGCGCATGGTCTAAAGTTTATTTGTGCGTAGTCTGGCACATGGTAGGTGTTATCACCCGCGCATAGTTGTAGGCTAATGCTCGACCCCTTTCGCGGCTGCCTCATGCATGCATGTGCGGGCGTTGTATGCAAGAATTTACATGTGCTGGGATTATCCACTTTGCTGTGGGCCTCGGCGCGACCACAGAAACTCCAGCGTGGGCTGGACGTAAGTCCCCACTTTCCAAGCAAAGATAATTGTAGGAAAGTATTGTGACCATGTAAGAAGACGCAAAACCATGCAAAAGAAACAGGTGCACAACGGGGCGCGTGTGACCAACAGATGGCCCGCAACCTATTGATGTGCAGATTGTTTCCCCCCGGTAGTCAGTCCCTCGAGAGTCGTCAGCTTGAAAAAAAAATAATATTCCGAGGGTGTTGTTGAATAGTTGTACGAAAACGTGGGACTTCCGAGGTCACTGCAAACCGCATTTTCGTAGATGGCGGCCACCGGAATTTCCAAGAAGATTCACGACCGGCTTCTGGTAAGCCTCACGTGCTTCGCCGGGACCGAAAGGGAAAATGCTGCCTCGAGGCACGAGTCAAATCACGCGACAAACACCACATGACCGGTTTCCGGTTTGTGCGTTTACCTCAGCCGCTGGCCAGTTTCGAAACCCCGCTGAAACAATCGCGCGCGTGCGTCGCTCCCCGATCTGTGAGTCAAGATCAAGGATCTCTTTGCCGCCGGCCGGCCCCTTACTGTTACCTACTACTTTTTCTTTTTGGACTAGTTAAGTTGTGGGCCGGGCGACCGTTACAGGTCCGCCAAACCGCTCCTAACACTGTTTCTCTAAATTTTCAAAACCGTTTCAAGTCTTTTTTTTTTTTCTGCATTTTCCTGTCACAGAGCCGCCCGCTCAGCTTTGTAGCACCCCCCAAAGGACCTCGTCGCGAAAATGCCTTCCAGATGCTCACAGCCCAGTTTTGTCCTTCGCGCACTGCACATAGCCCAGCAAACACTCGGACCGCGCACCCTCATCATTGGCAAGTTTTCGAAACCCTTTTTCTCCGTGACACCTCTTCAAAACACGGAATTTGATTTGGCGTTTCTCGGTGTTTTATTGTTTTGCAGCGCCGTTCGATTCCCGCACGTTTCTTGTCAACACAAGAGTAGCGCACAAGGCGACAGCTGAAGAAATATACGGGCATACAAGAATAAACTCGTGACCACGGCCAGAACACCTACAAAAGCACGCTCACCACGACGGCTGAGCCAGCTACCACGAAGCAAAAAGCACACTGCCAAACGCACAAAAGTAACACCACACAGCACAATCACAGATGCGCTTCGCAGTTCCCCTCTTTTGGCTTCTACTGCTAGCCGTTGCCGCACCCAACATGGAAGAGTTGGAGGGCACCTGGACGTCAAAGTCCAACACGGTGTTCACGGGCCCAGGGTACTACGACCCCGTGGACGAGCTCTTGATCGAGCCCGCGCTTCCGGGCATCTCGTACTCGTTCACGAGCGATGGGCACTACGAGGAGGCCTTATATAGAATCACGTCGAATCCGCAGGACCACGCGTGCCCCATTGCGTCGATGACGTACCAGCACGGCACGTACGAGCTCTTGGCCAATGGCAGCTTGGTGCTCACTCCGATTGCGGTTGACGGGAGGCAATTGTTGAGCGACCCATGTGGCGAAGAGCTGTCGACAAATGCCGTGTACTCGCGGTACGTGCAATCCACGTGGTTTGAGAAGTACCAGGTACTGGTGTCTTCGTACCACGGCAGGTACATGCTACAGATTTACCAGTTCGACGGCTCGCCCATGCAGCCCTTGTACTTGGCGTACAAACCGCCTTTGATGTTGCCTACGGAGGCGTTGAACCCCACCGACAAGGCTTCGGAGACCTCGTCGTCTTTGCGCCGGAGAATCAAGCGGTCCTTGGAAAACCAGTACCGGACGAACGCGGTGCGCGACTTTTCCAACCCCAAGCTCGATATGATCTGGTGGGCCGCTGTTGCGGTGTTGGGCGTGTCGTCTGCGGTGTATGTGATCCGCTAAACCACCACATGAGCACCACACGCAGCTGAACACTACACACAGCCGCGCACCATAGCCGCCTATCATTTTCACCCGGCGGGCCGTCTGCACCACGCCTATCATTTTCACCCGCTGCCGCTCTCTACGGCAGCCGGACCCTTTGTACGCCAGACCCTTTGTACTCTTCATCAACCGGCGCCAAGTCCCCGTCCCAGCTCTCTCGCCACAATGTATTCGCCTCTATAGTAGAACCATACCTGCATATAGCAAATATGACTACCTACTGCTGCTGCGCTCCGGAGGCAACAGCTTCACAAAGTTAACCTACAGTGGCCAGTACAAGAGACGCCAAACAATAACACTATGTCCTGGTTCGGCGGTACAGATCCCGTTGCGGAGTTGGACGCCAAAATCGAAGATGCCACGTCCGAGGCCATCCCCAACGGCGAGTTGGACATGGCAGTCGCTATGGAGATCACCGATATCATCAGAAGCAAAAAAGTGCCCCCGAAACAGGCGATGCGCAGCCTCAAGAAGCGTTTGACGAAAGTTCACGCCAACCCAAACACATTGGCATCGACGTTGAAGCTCTGCGACGTCTGTGTGAAAAACGGTGGCTCGCACTTCGCCGTGGAGATCTCCAGCAAGGAGTTCGTGGACTATCTCGTGGAATACATCTTCCGCACGCACTACGACACCAAGAAATACCACACGTACGCGTCTGAGGCCAAGTACGCCATCGGCACACAGATTTTGCGGCTTGTAAAGGAGTGGAGCGTGTATTTCCAGAGCCGTTTTGCCGGCAGCCAGCTTGAGCGGGCGTACCGCACGCTAAACAACCAGGGGTACGAGTTTCCCGAGGTCGACCTGCAGCTATCGACCGTAGGCGACAACTACATCGACGCTGCGGCGCCGCCGGACTGGATCGACGGCAAGGAGTGCATGATCTGCTACACCCCGTTTTCCGTAATGAACAGAAAGCACCACTGCCGCGCGTGCGGCGGCGTTTTCTGCCAGACGCACTCGTCCCACGAGATCCCGTTGGTTTCTTTGGGCATTTTGCAGCCCGTGCGTGTGTGTGACGACTGTTTGCAGATCCACAAGAACGGCGCGGGGCCAGACCGCGCCAAAAGCGGCCCGCACCCCACCACAGCGCCCGACGACGACGACGCAGATCTCAAACGCGCCATAGAGTTGAGTTTGAAGGATTCTGCGGTGCCGGTGACGCCTGTGGTGCGTGCTCCGTCGCCGCCACATGCGGCTGCGCAAACCGTGGACGACGAGGACTTGGACGACGACATGAAGGCGGCGATTGCGGCCAGTTTGGCCGAGTATAACGGCGCGGAGCGTACGGCGGCGCCTGCCGAGCCTCAGGACCCGTTTGCGGACGCCGAGCCGCAGTTTGCGCCCGCTCAGCCGAAGCCCGATCTGGACTTTTATCTGCACATTATGCTGTTTGACGCGAGCGCGTACGGGAACGAGCCGTGGGCGCAGCAGCAGGGGCAAAGTAGTCCGGGTCAGTGGCAGGACGGCGGTCGGCAGCCTCTGAATTCGCATCAGCTGCAACAACAACAACCCCAACAGCTTCAACAGCAGCAGCAGCAGCTTCAACAGCAGCAACAGCGTCTTCAACAGCAGCAACAGCAACAGCAACAGCGGCAGCCCGATGACTTGACGCCCCAGGAAGAGGAGGATATCAACCTCTTTGTGCAGTTGATGAGCGGCATCAAGAGCGACCCCGCGAAACAAGCAAACATCTTGCAGGACCAGAAATTGGGCGACCTCCACAGCAAAGTGGTGCGGTTGAAGCCGCGGCTCAACCGCGCGCTCCGTGCGTCGATTGAAAAGTATGAGTTCTTCTTGGAGATGAACAACAAGGTCAACACGATCACGCGTTTATACGACCAATTCTTGGACCACAAGCTCAACCAGGCGTATGGCAGACACTCGCTCGCGCCCACGCTGCCGGAGGCGACCTACGGCAGTCAGTACTTTGACTACCGGCAGAACGCTGCTCTGAGTCCGGTGATGGGGCAGCAAATGACGGGGCAGCAAATAACGGGCCAGCAGCAAATGACGGGACAGCAGATGACGGGACGGCAGCCGACAGTGCAGCAGGAGACGGCCCAGCCGACAGGCCAGTCATTGGCCAACACGTATGGCGCGTACACTGAGAGCCGTGTGCCCGAGCAAAACACTGCCGGCAGTGTCGAGACGCTGCAGCAGTACTATAACCTGCCATACGCCCTGCCATACGCCCAGAAATACGCCCAGAATGAGTCTGCTGAGTACGGCTACGCTCAAGAGGGCCAAGGGCAAAGTCAGCAGCGGCAGCAAGAGCAGCAACAACAGCAGCAGCAACAGCAACAACAGCAGCAGCAACAGCAACAGCAACAACAGCAGCAACAGCAACAGCAACAGCAACAGCAACAGCAACAGCAACAGCAGCACGGCGCAATTCCGTACCCCATGGAAGCACAGAGCAGGCCCGTGGGTGACAGCGCCTCCTCGTACAGCCAACTTTCGCCCAGCGTGCCTCAAGCTAGCGAAGAGAACAGGTTTACCGGCTCGTACCCGCAAGAGCCCTC
Organism: Metschnikowia sp. yHMJ9; assembly: GCA_030444895.1. Taxonomy (NCBI): domain Eukaryota; kingdom Fungi; phylum Ascomycota; class Pichiomycetes; order Serinales; family Metschnikowiaceae; genus Metschnikowia; species Metschnikowia sp. yHMJ9. The sequence continues at coordinate 26,782 of JAJMQU010000030.1, read as the reverse complement.
CAGCCCTCCATTGGACGACGTCTCCGACGCAGAGAGCGTCTCGAGCAGGTACCCGGCGTTGGAGCAGCAATACCAAGAGCCGGAAGCCGATGAAGACGGCCACCGCGAGCATGCTTCGGCGCGGTTTCCGTCGTTGGGCGAACTCAACCTCCCCGACTTGACGCTGGAGCCGCCCGCACAGCTCCGGAAACTGACGACAAACGAGTCTCGCAAGAGCTACAAGGCAGAACCCGAGCCCCTCATTGAGCTATAGCAGCCACTGGTTTCTGAAACTGGCTCGGCTGCGAAATGGTGAGGCTCAGGCGCGCGCAAGACCCTGGCTGCGTGGCTAGCGCACATTATATGCACACCACGGCCTAAAGGCCTTTTTTTTTTTCCAGCAATCCATCTCAGAGTTTCCTTTCCCACCTTTCACCGCAAGGACCGTTTACCCCCCTACGAGAGCTGCCGCTTGAAGTCATTCTACCTTTTTACTCACACATCCCGTGAGTATTGTTTGGAGGAGTGCCCGTGTATCCCAAAATTAGAGTTCCTACCCTGTTGCGATTGTCCTCGAGCAATCCCTACGTGAGAAGCACAAAAGAAGCCAACAGAGCGCTTCCTTGCTTTATCTCCCGCCCTTTCAGTCCCACTCCAACTAGAGTGTTCCTGACGGCGATCCAAGGTATGCACCCAGCCATTGACGTGAGAAATGAGAATCATTCATTGATTTCTGATTTGAGCCGCGACTTAGAGGCGTTTCCCGTGGCGAAGCCCCTCGCCGAGGGATTCCCCATGAAACAAGGTGCTGGCACTCGCCAGACCGCTTTCGGGAAGGATTTGGTACAGCAAGCGTTGCTTGAGCAAGTTGCCCGGATCGACCACGACAGATGCGTGGCCGGAGACGAAGACTCTTTTTTTGTGGCGGACTTGGGCCAGGTGGCCCACGCCTACAAAATTTGGACTGAGAACTTGCCTCGCGTACACGCTCATTATGCGATCAAGTGCAACACCGATGAGCAGATTGTGCGGTTGTTGGGGTCGTTGGGCGCCAACTTTGACTGTGCGTCCAAGAACGAAATCGACACCGTGTTGCGTCTTGGCTTCGATGCTTCTCGCATTGTCTACGCCAACCCGTGCAAGACCAACTCGTTCATCCGGCACGCGCGTGACTCGAACGTCAACTTGACTACCGTGGACAACAAGCAAGAGCTTTGGAAGTTGCGCAAGTTTCACCCAGACTGCAAGGTGTTGATTAGAATCGCAACCGACGACGAGTCTGCGCAGTGCAGGTTGTCGACGAAGTTTGGAGCCACGGTAGAGACGGTCCTCGACGAATTGTTGCCGGAGTGCCAAAGATTGGGCATCGGCGCTGTGGGCGTTGCTTTCCACGTTGGGTCTGGAGCCAAGGACTTCAGCTCGATCTACGAGGCAGTGAAGCAGTCGCGCGCTATTTTCGATCGTGCAGAGGCTATGGGAATGCCGATGACAGTGTTGGATATTGGCGGTGGATTCGAGCGCGAGACTTTTGACGAGTCATCGCGGATGGTGAGGTTCTCCTTAGACAAGTACTTCCCCGACCACTACGCAGAGCGGCACGGGATCCGGTTCATTGCCGAGCCCGGACGGTTCATGGTTGCCAATGCGTTTACGCTTGCCACGCACGTTATCGCGCGGAGAGATTTGAACCCGGCCAAAGACGGCATGGACGCGATGCTTTACATCAACGACGGAGTGTACGGCAACTTGAACTGCATCCTTTTCGATCACCAGCAACCCACGGCTAAGGTTTTGAGCGTCGAGAGAGGCGTGAGCGACGAGATGTGTTCAAACGACACGTTCGTGAGCTGTCTGCGTGGCGATCCTGATGAGCAAGTGCACCGCAAGCCCTCAGAGTACGTGTTCTCCATTTGGGGACCTACTTGCGACGGTCTCGACTGTGTTTCGTCTCGCGCTGTGCTTCCAGTAAACGTGCACGTGGGCGACTGGCTCTACTTCCCCAACGTGGGAGCGTACACGTCTGCTGCAACTACATCATTCAACGGGTTTAGTGGCCGCGCCAGAGTAATGTACGTCTCGAGCTACGCTGAAGGAGTGCCAAACGGGTGTCACGAGGTGCAGGAGATCTAATGATACATGGGGCCAGGACAGAACAGTTCGGTATACTTAGGTATGCCGTCTGGTCTGCCTGGCGCTACAATGCGCTATTCTGCCCATTATATATATATATATATATATATATATATATATATATATTTTTCATCAACAATGAAAAATAAGTCCAGCGTAGGATAAGGAGCAAGTAAACAAAGCAATGAGTGAGTAGACAAAGCAACGAACTCCGGACAAACGCTAGGCAATGATATCCAGGCAGAGAAACCTATCATGTCACCAGGGAATCCTTACCAGTATTAGCCGGAAATCATGGTGCTGCTCAAAATGACAGCGCAGCGCACAGCAAGCAGGACACGCCAATTGTGCGAGTTCCATAGTCAGCGCGTTTTAGTGCACAGCCGCAAGCGACTGCGAAACACATCTGCACTAAACCAAGCGGACGCCCTGTGGGCCCCCAACGGCAGAGCACGCGAACACTTGGTAGGCTGAAACGAAGATGAAACACTTCCGGCGCACCCGCATGTACAACCATGCAGCTGGCTCTGAGACCCGCATGATGCCGCAATAACTAACCCGCGATATTTAAACGCCCGCCTTTTCCCCTCGGGCGCAGCCGTTTTTTTCGCAGTGTGCCGCTAGCCGCTCTCTCCGCGCGTGCTGTGCCTACCACGCTGGAGGTCACGTTGCTTGCCAGGCTAGAAAACACATACACCTTTTAAAGGACTGCAACAATACCACAGCAGCAGAATCGCCGGCATTGTTAGCAAAGACCGGCGCGCAAACCCCTGTCGCAAAAAAAAAAAACGCCACCGCCAGAAGTCATGTCCAGCAACGCGGCAAAGAACAGGGACCAAATCAAAAATGCAATCGACGCCATCAAGAAGCCCCATCAGCCGCCACCTAAGGGCAGCGGAGATGGCCCTCATGTGTATGTTACTGACGACGGCAAGCACATCGACACCACACAGCGGGTGGTCAAGTCGGTGCCGTACCCGGCGCCGTTTGCTCCCGCAGACTCAGACGTGTTCTTGCGCAATGGGTTGCCCAACAGCGCTTTCCTCAAAAAACACTTTTTTGAAGAGGGCCGCTTGACCGACGAGCAGGCGATCAAGATCCTCCGCGCCACCACCAAGGTGCTCAGCAAGGAGCCGAACTTGTTGTCGGTTCCTGCGCCCGTGACCATCTGCGGCGATGTGCACGGACAGTACTACGACTTAATGAAGCTATTTGAGGTCGGCGGCGACCCCAGCAGCACGAACTACTTGTTCTTGGGCGACTACGTTGACCGAGGCTCGTTCTCGATCGAGTGTCTTCTCTACTTGTACTCGTTGAAGCTCTCGCATCCCAAGACGCTCTGGATGTTGCGCGGCAACCACGAGTGCAAGCACTTGACGGACTACTTTACGTTCAAATCCGAGTGTGCGAAGAAATACTCGATAGACGTCTACAACGAGTGCTTGGCGTCATTCAACGCCTTGCCGTTGGCCGCGATTATGAACAAGCAGTTTTTCTGCGTGCACGGTGGCATATCGCCGGAATTACGGTCCTTGGACGACCTAGTCATGTTGGACCGTTTCAGAGAGCCGCCCACGAAGGGTTTGATGTGCGACTTGCTCTGGGCAGATCCCGTGGAGGACTACGACGAAGACAGCATCGACCGAACTTTTGTGAAGAACACCGTTCGTGGGTGCTCGTATGCATTCACCTATAAGGCGTCGTGCCAGTTCTTGGAGAGAACAGGACTCCTCTCCATCATCCGCGCTCACGAGGCGCAAGATGCCGGCTACCGCATGTACAAGCGGACGAAAACGATGGGGTTCCCGTCGTTGTTGACGATGTTCAGCGCACCCAACTACTTGGACACCTACAACAACAAGGCAGCGGTGCTCAAGTACGAAAACAACGTCATGAACATCCGCCAGTTCAACAGCTCGCCGCACCCTTACTGGCTCCCGCAGTTCATGGACGTGTTCACGTGGTCGTTGCCCTTTGTGGGCGAGAAGATCACCGACATGTTGATCTCGATCTTGAACATCTGCACAGAGGAAGAGCTCGACGAGGAGACACCCATTGCGCAGGGCATTGAGTCGCCGCAGGCGTCGCCGATTGTGGCCAGATCTGCGAAATCGTTCTCGGACCACACGCTGGTGCTGGAGGAGTCCGAGGACCTTACGCTCGAAGAGAAGAAGCTCGCGTTGCGGAACAAGATATTGGCCATTGGACGAATGTCGCGCATGTTCCAAGTGTTGAGAGAAGACGCAGAGCAGGTACAGCTTTTGAAGAGCATGAACGAGGGCGTGTTGCCGAAGGGATCGTTGCTGCACGGTAAAGAGGGGCTTCGGGAGGCAATCACGACGTTTGAGGAGGCGCGGAGGGCAGACTTGGTCAACGAGGCTTTGCCGCCGACGAGGGACGAGCGGAAGAAACAGGAAGAGGAGAGACAAAAGAAGATACGGAGGGACATTGAGAGAAACACGGGTAATGACCCTGTTTTTCTGCGGCTCATCCGCAAGCTTTCGGGCTAAGCGGGTTAGGGAACTTAGTGAATACATCTAGAATGGTGAGCATTTCCGGCCCCCGCTGGAAATGAGTAGGCATAGGGACAGGCGGGGAAGGAGGGAAGTAGACAAGGCACGGAGAGGAGGGAAGTAGAGAAGGGATGGAGAGGAGGGAAGAATTGAAGGGAAGAGAAGAGGAGAGGAAAAGGGAAAACAAAAAGCCAAGAAAGGCCCACAAAATAAAAGAAAGGACTGCAAAATTCACTCAGAGACAAATGGACATTTCCAGGGTGTGCCAGCTGTCAAGCCAGCCGCGCGACGCACCGCGGTCGCGATGCTTGCGATGCGATCTCGAAACGACCAGCACCACGCTTGAGCAGCAACCCAAGGCACAACAGCCGGCACAAACGAGAACGCCAAGCGGTTGAGCGCGTGTACTGAGGCTACTGAACACAGACAGCACAGGCGTTTGCAGCATTTTCCCGCGGAGAAACACGCAATATTCACCCGCGAAGACCAAGAATGGATGCGCCAAGACTAAAATCCCCAAGGATCATCAAGGACAGGCCCAGCGTGGAAAATACCATCGACGTGGCATCGTACCGTGCAGTGTCGCCTAGCAGGTACGCGCACGGTGACGGCGACAAGTTTGTTTACTACGCTGGTAGCACAAACTGCGAGGTGGAAGTGCCAGACGGCGACGCCACAATTGTCCACGAAATGGCCACTCCGTTGCTCCAAGTGCCCGTCACGGTGTACGTACTTGACACCAGTGTAGTGATGTGGCCTGAGGCACGAGACTACGGGGTTTCGTTGCCGTATCCGCTGATCACGTTACATGCACTCAAGCACACAGAAACAGGCCCCGTTTTGTACCTCCAGGTCGCCTCGTGCGAGCTTTTCCGCAGCGGGCACGAGGATGCGGCGTACGCGCTGACAGTAGAGCTCGTGGTACGGACAGGGCCAGCGGAGCACGGGCTCGGGCAGCCGTTGTTTGCCGAAAATAGTTCAGTGCTTCAGCTCTACGACGCGATTTCAGCCTGCTCGGCGCTACACCCAGATACAGACTCTGATGCCGAGACCGAGGCCGAGGGAGTGGCGGGAGCTATTGGAGATGCTGCGGATGCCGACAACGGTCTTTTTGCGCCCGGCCACGTGTGGTTTACGGCGAACTCCGAGGCTGCGCCGCTGCTCGAGGTGCCTGCAAGCTGGCTAAACCTGGGCGACGCTGACGACCTTGGCCTGGTGCACGACGAGTGCCTGGATGGTGAAGCCGGGATGAATGTAGAGCTCGGGCAAGCGCCGATTGCGGGGCAGGTGAGGCGGCGAGAGGGCGAGTCGAACCCGGGGCCGAAGCGGCGGCGGTAAGCAGAAGAAGAAGAAGAAGAAGAAGAAGAAGAGAAGATGGAGCATAGAGGAAAAAAGAGAACAGTGAGAAAACAGTTAGAGGAAGAGAGAACGAAGAGGGCAGAGACAAGAAAAGGAGAATATGAGACAGGATGTTAAAGAAATGAGAAGTCAAAGAAATGAGAATTTAAAGAATTGGAAAACGAAGGACATTTGAGGAGAGCAGAAATAAAAAAAAAGGTACTGAGCTGACAGCGCTCGCCGCAGAGACAGTGCTCGCAGCCAATATGCCCGCCTGCACACAGCCAGATATAGAGATGGACACTGCAGTCCCAACCACCCACCGTGCACCGATGAAGAGCCCCGAAGACAAGATTCAGTTCAAGAATCACTTTTTCAAGCTCGGCCAGGGCAGGCTCATCGCTCCCGCAGACGAGCCGTTCTGGGCGCCGTTCTGGGCCGCGCCACGTGACGCCGCAGACATCTTCGACCTTCTCACGGCCTATGACATTCAGACGGTCCGGGACCAGAACCTCCCCAACATGCTTGTGCTCGTGCGGGTGTTGTGCTCGGCGCTCGCGGAGTTTGCGCTGGCGCCCGCAAAGAAAAACCACCGGGCGCTCCGCAACTGCGTGCGCTTCTTGACGAAGCTTCTTCCGTTCGTGTTCGAGCTACCCAACTATCACTCCGACATCGAGCCACAGCTCTTTTTGGGCCAGCCGTTCACGCCGTTGCGCTTCTCGTCCGCGGCGCACGTGCCGCCGCCGCCGCCGACCGCCGTGCCGGGGCTCCCGCCGCTGCCGCACGCTGCCTTTTCACTGGAAACCACCGCTGTGTCGCTTGTAGAGACGTTGACCCGGCTTCTTTTCCTCGAGGGCTTCACCGTCGAGCCGCTGATCACGCCCGCCAAGCCCGCGGCCGCTGCGCTGCCGCTCTGGGAGCCCGGTCTCGGTCTTATCGCCGAATACCGCGCGCCGGACCCGGTCTACGACTGCCATCGTAGCGACGTGCTACGCTTGCTCCTCGTGCTTGTCTCTGCGTCGTTCTACGACAGGCCCACGGGCGTGGTGGCGCGCGGGAACGTGTTCCTCACTGCACTCGTGGCCGCGTTGCCCAAGCAGGACTTCTGCAACTTGGTCTACAGCATCACCAACATTGTTTGCCGGGCGGGCCGCGGCGCCAAGGGCAACTCGGGCTTCGAGCTCGCGCACCCGAGCCTCGTGCTGCTGCGCTACACGCTCGTGGTGCTCTCGCTGCAGCTTTTGGCCGCGATGTTGGCCTACGCCATGCCCACGGCGCTGCACTTGCGCGTGATGCACGAGAACGGGCTTCTACCGACGCCCGCACCGCGCAACCGGGTCCGGCTGTTCTTTGCACGGCTCTCCCGCGAGCAGGACTTGGCGTTCTTGTCGTCGCACCTCCTCGGCATCCTCCGCAGCCCGCTCGCGCCGCTCGACGCCGCCGGCAAGCAGAGAGTATACAAAAACTGCCCGCTGCCCATGACCGAGGCCGCCATGGTCGTTTTCTGGGAGCTAATGCAGTGCAACGCCGCCTTCCGCCGGCTGGCCTCCGGGCGCGTGGCCCTGAAGCTCGTGCCCTGCGTTCTCTACCACATCTTTGCATTCCACGACGTGGCGCAGCACTCCCACTCCGTGAAGACCGCCGCGTACTTCCTCCTCTTCCTTTGCTCGCAGGAGTCGTTGGTGCGGTCGCTCGTGCACGCGATGCCGGCGGCGTGGGTGGAATCTTTCCCGCCCGAGTTCCGCTCCGCGTGCCCGATTTCCACCCGCGACTTTGTCATCGTCCACGCGTGCCGCATTCTCTCCGCCTTGACGACGTTCTCCGCCACGCGGCTCTCCAAGGTGCCCACGCACGTGAAGACGTTCCTTCTCCCGACGCTCGTGGAGGCGTTGTACAACATCATCCCGCTCACAAACCCGGCGGTTGCAGGCACCGACAGCAGCATGAAAGGCATGGCCAACTTGAACCCAGACGGGGGCGTGTCATACGTGGCGTGCAGCGCCATCAGCCAGGTGCTCGTGCTCTTCTCCACAAGGCAGGTGTTGACGGACGCGCCGGGCAACGCCGAGATGCTAGCGCTTCTTTTGCGGGCCGTGTGTGCCGCATGCACCAAGTCGCCGCGGGCGTCGCGGATGCTACTTTTCTCTCTCTTGGATAACGAGTCCACGTTCAACAACATGTGGACGACCATCAACAGCCTCGACAATAAGATATACAGCGTGAAAAGCGCAAAGTTGGTCGACGTCCAGGAGGTGGAAGACGCCGAAGCCGAAGAGCCGGACGCGCCAGCGACGACACTAAACTCCTCGCGGCTCTCCAGCAGGGACGCGTCTCAGACGAACACGCTCTCGTCGCAGCGGGTGTCCATCGACTCGTCCGCGTCGGAGCAATTCTCGCTCGCGGAGTTACAGCTGCAAACCGCTCCAGAAACGGATGCAAAGCCCGTTCTGGACACCGCTACTATCGACAGGGACACCGCCGAGGCACGCGACATGGAGGCAGCATTGCGCCCGAAACCGCCGTCCGGCATGTCGCTCAACGTCAAGGAAAAACTCCCGAGAGACAGCCCCATAAACGAGTCCTGGGGAGGAAACGAGGCGCTCCATGTGATCTTGATCGTCTTGATTCCGGCGTTGAAAGAGAAGCTTGGCGACAAGTGGAGCCGCCAGAAGCCTGCCAGCGTGGACCACCTGTACCGCGTGGTGAGGCTCATCGAGGCAGCAAAGATGGACAAGGTCGTCAAGGCGCACCACCTGCAACTACACTACGACTTCTTCCCGGAGACCCCTATCCACATGGTGCGTTTTTCCTGGGGCTACTTGTCGCTCGGCTGGTATACGTCGATGCTCTACTGGGATATCATGAACGGCGCCAACATCATCAGTTCGTTTATTAAAGCCGACAGATCGCTCATGAGCAACATATCGTCGTCGCTCGCCGCGTTCGGCAAACTAGCCTCCAGCTGGTCCGGCAAAGACAACCGCAAACTGTACTCGGACCGCAACGACGCCGCGGTCGTCCACTACGTGGAGTGCGACGTTTTCACCACAAACTTGTGGGCCAACACGAACACCAAACTCTTCGCGGACAAGACCGGTGCCGACAAGACATTCAACCCGTTTGGCCTCAAGTTCGGCGCCTCTGCGCTGTCCGCGAGCGTCAACGACATCACCAGCTCGTTGGTCAAGAGGCTCAGTGATTTCCGCGTGAGCACGCGGTCAAGCATCTCGTCCGCAGGGTCGGGCCACTCCGGTCTAGACGAGCTTCCCGAGGCGGCCCGGCTCACCAAGCGGGACTCGCTCAGCTCGCTCCACTCATTGAACACTTTAAACAGAGCGAGGTCGAACACTCCCAGAAACTCTATCAGCAACTAGCGCGGTTACCGCCTTCTGCCTTTTCTTTGCACAAGCTCGAAGCCGTCCTCGTCCACCACGGGCCCTGCCCGCTCGCTGTCGACGTCCATGGCGTCGCCGTCATCTGCGGGCACGGGCGCGGGCGAGCAGTGCTCGTCCTCGTCCTCGTCATCCGATTCCGAACCCGATTCCGGGTTGTTGGGATCGGCTCCCACAACCACCCTCTCGCTCTGCGTCCTGGACGCCTGTTTTTCCTGGTACCTAGCATATAAGTCATCAACACGCGAGTAGTTTTGCATGGCACACTCCTTGTAGATCTTCATGACGAGGTCACCAACTGCCAACGCGGAGTCGTTGTCTACCTCGGTGTCGAACTCGTCCACCATCGCGTAGAGCAAAGTCTCCTCTATCAACACAATGTCGACCGCCTTCTCGTTGAAAAGATCGATGACAATCCCAGAGACCCAGTCCCGCTTGTCGGCGGAGTTGGGGCCGCCCCACGAGTTCTCCACCGCGGTCGCCAACTCCTGCCAAGTGTAGACAGCCATGCACACGCCGAGCTCGAACTTGGCCTGCTGCCTTGGGTCGCCGAAGCGGAGCGAGTCCTGATCGCCCTCCGCCTGAACAAACTCCGTGGGATCGATGCTGGCCATTTCTAGGTTTAGTGGTCCAGCCGATGCCCATCGGGCTGGGCCAAATTTTGCGCGACGGCACCCGTGCACCAGCGGTAATGGGTGCAAACGAGGAAAGCGGCGGCGGCATCTCGCAACATGGCGGCAGCTCACAACATGGCGGCGGCGTCCGGGTCGCGGCGCAACGCCGACGTGACCTCGTCCTCGGACACGTTGAGGCTCACGAGCCGGTGGCGGCTGCTGCGGATGTTCTGTTGCACCAAGATGCCCTGTTCCACCAAATCGCGCACCGCGTGGGCCAAGCAGCGCATGCGCACGCCGGCGGCGGCGCCGTAGAGAAGCGTCCAGTAGGTCAGCGCCTGTGGCGTGGTCAATAAGCGGAGCGAGTTGCGCATCTCGTCGATGACGTCGCCCAACGGCACCTCGCCCTGCTGCGTGCGGCGCACGCGGAGTAGCACGCCCACCAACACGAGCTTCGCGGCAAATGGCAAGCGGGCCAACGCCTGCGCCACGGGCGAGTTGACGGTCTCGGAAATCGCCATGCCGATGTGGCTGGTGCGCACGCTGTAACACTGTTGGTCCTCGGGCACGCCGTGGGTGTCTGTGGTGGCGAGATACTCTGCCTCGGCCAACTCGACCGCGCGGCGGCAGATGGCCAACGCTCGGCGGGCGTCGCCGCTGACAAGCGCTACTTTTTTCGAGGCGAAGCGCATGGCGTCGGGCGAGACCTGTACCACACGCTTGTTGGTCTCGCTCAACATCCGCAAGCGGTGCTCGATGATGATGCCGAGCTCGGCCTCGGTGTAGCCCCGAAAGGTGAAGCGGCGGAGCCCGAGCCGCGACGCAATCTTGTTGGAGAGCGCCCGCTCGGGCAAGTCCATGGTGTTTGCGACGGCAACGACCACGAGCCGCAGGTTGGCGTACGTGGGCCAGTTGAAGAAGTTGTAAAGCACCTTCTGGTTCTTCGTCACGAGCTGGTCCAACTCGTCCACCAACACGATGAGCGGCTTGCGGTCGTCGCCCACGCGCTCGCGGCTGAAGTACTCTTCGAGGATGAGCGACGCGTTCGACGGCGTGACCTTAATCCCGCTCAAGTGCTCCCAGAGCCGCTCATACGCCGCTGCGGGCGAGAGTAACTTGAGGCAGTTGATCTCGAGAAAGTCGAACTCGTCTACCCACCCGCTGCGGACGTTGTCCCGCAACGCCTCGACCGCCTCGCGCACGGTTGCCGTTTTGCCCACGCCGGGCGTGCCGCTCACGTAGAGGCAGCAGCCCATCTTCTCCGTGACGGCCGCCTCCAAGCTCGCGTAGATTTCTTCAAACTGCTCCTCTCGGCACGGGAGCAGCGCCACCCGCGTGGACGTGTGTAGCTTTTCCTTGAGCTCTCGGAACGCCTCTGCGGACCGGCCGGAACTGCCTGCCGCTCCCTTCCCGGGGCTCTCGGGCCCGTCGTGGAGCGCCACGCTCGCGAGCGACGGGAGGCTCGACGGCGACGACCCGCTCTTAACCTTGAAGCCCTTGTTGAACGGCGAAAGCACGCTCACGACCTGTTGGAACGCTTCTGTGCCGCGTGCCGTCTCTCTGTTGCGCTTTTTCGGCGTAGCAGGCGCCGCAGATGAGGATGAGGCTGCCCTTTTCCTGGTGGGCGAGCCGTTGTCGCGCTTGCGCCCGGAAACTGGAGCTTCCTCGTCCTCGCTGGCGCTGCTGTCGGTCAGCCGCTCGTCCTCGTCTTCCGACGAACTAGGTTCGGTGTACCGCTTCCTGTAGGGCGACGGCGACGTGCTTCTTTGCTGCGGCTTCTGCTTCTGCGGCGACGCGTTCGCAGAGAGCTTCTTCTTCGACGGAGAAACGATAACCAGCGTCCGCTCGGCGACAAACTCGATCGCCTGCGCCGTGCTGTCCGCTAGCAGCCGCCGCCACTCGGCGAAGTCAAACTCACCCGAAAAGCGCTCGCAGTAGCGGTCCGTGGCTCGGCAGCAGAGAAACGTCAAGTCGCCGGAAGCCACTTCGGCCCCCACTTGGGCGAATTCCGAGGACGAGAGAACCTTGACGGCCTGTACAATGTCCTTTAGTAGTATGGGCGCGACTTCGGCAGTCAAGAGCACCTCGTTGTCGTGTTTTTTCTGAGGAGGCACGTTGTCTTCGGCCGCTTCGTCTCTCACGTCGCCAGGTGCGCTGCTCTCGGACGCTCGGCGGGGAAACACGACCAACGGCGCGGCCAAAACGTCGAGGTACGTCTGGATCCCCATCTTGATGTCGACAATTACCGCCACGTACGAGCTTTCCGGCGTGCGGATTTTGCTTGGCCGCCCATCGACCAAAACACAGTCGCCCTTAGTTAGCGTCGTGCCGTCGGACTCTCGGAAAAGCCGAATTGCGAGTGAGCTGTTTTCCTGCGCGCTGCGGCGAGTTCTTCTCGTCGGCGTCGCCGGGCCATCTGCCACTGGCGGCTCTTCTTCTAGAAGCCGCCAGTCACCGAGGTTCTTTAGTCTCTTGGCCATATCGTGCTGTGAGCTTGGTACGCACAGGTTTCCAGGACGCGCGGTGATGCCCATTGCGCGCAGCGTGGAGATCTATATAGCTGATCAGCAGAGAGGACAAAGGCGTGCCCAGAAAACACATAGCAAGAGGGAGTCGAAAAAAAAAAAAAAAAAGAAAAAAAAGGAACGTCGCAAGAAATATAGCAGCGGAAAGCCGTTTGGAGATTGAGTGGAGAAAACAGCTCTATTCGAAGATGGCCACCCACGATAAATATAGATGAGAGTAGTGTGCGCGCGGTAGACCACACTGGCAAATGGCCATGCACGGCGCACAGCTGTGAATTAGAGTCAACGGAATCCTGTCTCCTTAGCTGCCGCTAACTTCTGGATCGGCAGCTCCTCGGCCGTCCCACAAGCTGCGAAGAATGTAACACGGAAATGCATAATCGACGTGACCGACTTTAGTTGCCCCAGATGTCCTATATGGGGCAAACCTTACCTCAGGCCCAACTATTGTGTAGCAAACCTTACTTGTATATGAGAATTGGCTCCCCGACGTTGACAATCTCTTCAAGATTGAGCTTGAGGTCGAACGCCTTCGACAATATAATCTTGAATATCTTCTGCACGTTGATCGAATGGCTCGTCGAGCAGAACACCACCGGCAGCCGCATCGCGTGACCGAACTTCTTTGCCTGGTTGGTGATCTCGAGCTGGTCCTGCGGCAGCAAGTCGATGAACTCGTCGTACTTGGTCCCGACCAAAAACGGAATCGCCGTCTTGTTGAAGCCCCGCACCTGCCTGTACCACTCCTTGACGGAATTGAGCGTGGACTTGCGCGTCAAGTCGAACATAAACAATATGGCCACCGCGTCGTTCGACACGAGCGGAAGCATGTTGATGAACTCCTTCTGGCCCCCCAAATCCCAGATCAGAAACGTGATGTTCGTGCTCCGGATCTGGATCTTTTTGTCCATGAAGTTCACCCCTAGCGTCTGGATGTAATCCTCGTCAAACGAGCCCTCCACGTACTTTACCATTAGCGATGTCTTGCCAATTTGTGAGTCGCCTATGAGCCCGACTTTGAGGGCCACCCTGCACAAGTTAGTTCGTGTTCTGCAATGTTGCACACGTGCCGCCATCTACATACTGGTTGCTTTGTTCGTCGTGGTCCATGGTCGAGCCTGATTCCCTTGCTTGCACACGCCCGAGACGAAGTGTTATTGATCGCAGTTCCTGGCGTGTCGCGTCACGTGACAGTGGCTGCAAGTTCTGTTTCCTTCGGTTCCGATCCCTAGTGCGGGGCGCGAGGGCGAAGGCTGCAAATACGGCCCGGCGGCAACGTGAAACTCTTTTAACACAGTGCGCTTTTCAGGGGCTAATACTTGCACTCCTTCACTTTTCTGAGGGAGACGGAAGGATTATCTTGCTGTTTGTGTTTAGCTGGTTTCCCGCCAAGCCCCACATCGTGTGTTCAACGCAGATCACGGCACAAAGTGGCCCACAATAAACGCTGCCACAAAAAGTTACGCAAAAAAAGGCGGAATAACATAAATACTGGAAGGTACAAACCTAGTCGGTAGCTCAGCAAGGAGAGGTCGAGCAGTGGGTGAGACCGGCGGTGGCGCTGGCGCGCTGAGGCGGACGGGGCAGGGGAATACCTACACGTGACTCGACCCACGTGCAAACTTCATTCTATTGTGGTTTTTGTCGCCCTTGGCTACTGCTGCCGTGTGCCCGAGCTGGGCTAAACTAAGCTCAAAACAGCGGGGCTCGCTCGGGAGGCAAGCTAATTTGGACAGTGTCTGGCGGCCAAAAAGGAGCGTTCTGCATGCAGCAGCTCTGAGGCGGCGCTGTGCGGAGTGTCCCAGGGCTGGAGCCCTTTGCACGTGCCGGGTATGCGCAGGGCGGCGTGCAATCTACAGGAGTTTCTCGTGGTGGGCCCGCGCTGGCCGCGCTAGCTGAGGAAAAAAAATCTGGAAAAAAAACTCTTTTGTCACACCTAATAGCTTTTCCTAACTACAGAACATCATGGCTGTTGGTAAAAACAAGAGATTGTCCAAGGGTAAGAAGGGTATGAAGAAGAAGGTCGTCGACCCTTTCACCAAGAAGGAGTGGTACGACATCAAGGCCCCAACCACCTTTGAGAACAGAAACGTTGGTAAGACTTTGATCAACAAGTCCACCGGTTTGAAGAACGCCTCTGACGGTTTGAAGGGCCGTGTGTTCGAGGTTTGCTTGGCTGACTTGCAGGGCTCCGAGGACCACGCTTACAGAAACGTGAAGTTGAGAGTCGACGAGGTTCAAGGTAAGAACTTGTTGACCAACTTCCACGGTTTGGACTTCACATCCGACAAATTGAGATCTTTGGTCAGAAAATGGCAATCTTTGGTTGAGGCCAACGTCACTGTCAAGACTGCCGACGACTACGTCTTGAGAGTTTTCGCCATTGCTTTCACCAAGAGACAGGCCAACCAGGTCAAGAAGACCTCTTACGCCAAGACCTCCAAGTTGAGAGAGGTTAGAAAGAAGATGATTGAGATCATGCAGAGAGAGGTCTCCAACGTCACTTTGGCTCAGTTGACCTCCAAGTTGATTCCAGAGGTTATTGGCCGTGAGATTGAGAAGTCCACGCAGTCCATCTTGCCTTTGCAAAACATCCACATCAGAAAGGTCAAGTTGTTGAAGCAACCTAAGTTCGACTTGGGCTCTTTGTTGGCTTTGCACGGTGAGGGTTCTACGGAAGAAAAGGGCAAGAAGGTTTCCTCTGGTTTCAAGGACGTTGTCTTGGAATCCGTTTAAGCTTTCTGCTTGCATAGTTTGGAGCTTCTGTCCGTCTTTTGTTATATATTAATAAGACACATCATTCGAGAACGCCGTAGGCCAGCTGGGGGGAGACGTAGCTGTGGGGCCCAGTAAGAAAATTTTTGAAGAAATGCGCACGTGAGACCGGTCGCGTGTTTTGGCTGCCAACGCTTCTCTCGCTGGCGCCTGTGGTGATACTGTCTTAAAGGTGTCCTGACGCCGCCCAGACACTGTATTGAGACCGTTTGTGAGACCGTTTTGGTACCGTTTTGAAACCGTTTTGGTACCTTAGTGAGAGCCCCCTGAAACATTCCTGACACACTCTTGAAACACCTCTTCTCTGGGCCTGCTTCAGGCTATGACAGCTTCCGCACTGGGCTTCTCTACAGCAAAAACCCGCTTCGCGCATGCCCCTTTTCTTCTTTTACTCCGTACTGCACACAATCCAGTGAGAACGGCGGATATCGTCTCAACGGTCAAGCGCGGGAACGACCGGACACCGAGTATCCTCCTCACTCAAGCCCTTGCACCGCGAGAGCGGTTTTCCTTGAAAAGAGCGTAGACTACAAAAGGAGCGTGTCTGTACCAATTGCTCTCTGGCCACACGCACGCAGCAGCCGCTCGCGAACGTTGCTTCGGCGCGCCGCACGCCATGCCCGGGCTTCTACGCACTGAAGTTCGCGGAGTTATCTGCAGTACATCCAATTCCCCATAGCCTGCCGACAACGGTGTCGAGCAACTGACGTTTTTTCCCCATCACCTGTATTCTTCTGTACTTTGGTGTGAACACGATTCGCCTGCTCATCTCTTTCCGTCGATGACTAGTGTATGTTGAACTTCCGGGCCAATTGGGGCCCGTACACCACTCGACTTTGTTTTTGCGGGCCGCCAATGTTGGCCTCGTAACTGCCGCCAGAAAGCTGGAGCGGTTACACGCCGAGCGAACAGGGGGGCACACAATTACGATTGCTGGCTGCAAAAAAAAAAAATTGCAAACAGCCGGCGGCTTGCGACAGCGGCCCGGTGCTTAGTCCCCCCTTGTTCGCTGTTTCGGCATTCCCGTGTTTTTGTGTCAACTTTATACTAACCCCCAGGATCGCTCCCCAAACGACTACGAGCCGAACGGCCGCGTCGCTAACAAGGACGACGTGGCCCAGGAAAACAAAAAACGCCGTGCCGAGGCCGGCCACGCTAGTGCGCCAGTCGACGGCGACACCAACGAACACGATGGCGTAAAAAAGGAAAAGTTGCCGCTGCTCGACAACTCCAGACCCACGTTTGCATGGAAGTCC
The DNA here is from genome assembly GCA_030444895.1 of Metschnikowia sp. yHMJ9. NCBI lineage: Eukaryota > Fungi > Ascomycota > Pichiomycetes > Serinales > Metschnikowiaceae > Metschnikowia > Metschnikowia sp. yHMJ9. Next base: position 10,260 of record JAJMQU010000030.1, on the reverse strand, counting down.
ATCGGCGCATGGGACTCGGACACGTCCGCAGACAAGGTCGAGGCGTTGCAGACGACCAAGGCGATTGAGGATTACGTCATGGACCACTTCTACGGCGACTGGTACTGGAACACCGTGATCCCGGTCGGTGTATGTTTCTTTGCTTACGCTTTTGCAAGGTACGGGTTCAGCTTCTTGTGGTTGCCCGTGGTGCTTTTGTGTGCGAGCTCGGTGTACCGGGCGGAGTTTCGGCGGTTCAACCGCGACGTGCGTGACGACATGCTCCGCATCAACTCGAGCAACCGCTTGGAGGACGAGTTGGAGACCATGGAGTGGTTGAACTCGTTTTTGGCCAAGTTCTGGGTCATTTACATGCCGGCGTTGTCCGAGATGGTGTTGTTCCAGGCCAACGAGGTGTTGAAGGACCAGGCGCCCGGCTTCGGTATCGAGGCGCTCTCCTTGGATGAGTTCACGTTGGGTTCCAAGGCGCCCCGCGTCGACTCCATCAAGTCGTACACACGCAAGGGCAAGGACCACATTGAAATGGACTGGGCGTTCTCGTTCACGCCCACCGACACCGACGACATGACCAAAAACGAGATCAAGAAGAAGATCAACCCCAAGGTTGCGTTGGGCGTCACCGTCGGTAAGGCGTTCATCCTGAAGACGTTGCCCATCTTGGTCGAGGACATGTCCTTCACCGGGCGTATGAACATCAAGTTGAGGTTGAACGAGAACTTCCCGCACGTGAAGATGGTCTCGGTGCAGTTCCTCGAGCCTCCCATCATCGACTACGCGTTGAAGCCCGTGGGCGGCGACACGTTTGGGCTTGACATCATGTCGTTCATCCCGGGGTTGTCTTCGTTTGTCAACGGGCTCATCCACTCGAACTTGCGTCCCATGTTATACGCGCCCAACTCGCTCGACATTGACGTCGAGGAGATCATGGCGCAGCTGTCCAACGACTCCATTGGCGTGTTGGCGGTGACAGTTAAGCGCATTACCAACTTGAAGTCGACCTCCGAGGTCAAGGACAACGTGTTCAACCCGTACGTGGACTTGAAGATCACCAACAACACCGAAATATCCGAGAGGACCGCCGTCAAGAAGAACACCACCAACCCGGTGTTCTTGGAGACCAAGTACTTGCTCGTCAATGCCTTGGAGAACAACCACTTGACGTTGAACGTGTTCCACTTGCTCCCCGACAAGATGGAGGACCAGCCCTTGGGAATTGTTCAGTTCCCCTTGGTGGATCTCCTCCAGGAGGAAGTCCAGACCGGCGTCACCAAGAACATAGTCGAAAGCGGCAAGGTTGTGGGTAAGCTCGAGTTCGACTTGCACTGGTACGGCGAGTTGAAGCCAGAGGTTTTAGAGGACGGAACCAAGGAGGCCAACATCGACTGCGAGACCGGCATCATGAAGTTGTCCGTGTACGGCGCCCGTGACTTGGACCTCTCGCAGTCCGTAATTGGCATGTTGAACCCGTACGCGGAGGTGTACGTCAACAACAAGTTGATCAAGACGTCGCGTCGCTTGAAGAAGACGAACGAGCCATCTTTTGGCGTCACGTTTGAGTCGCTTGTAACTCAGCAGTCCCACACCACAGTGCAGGTGCTTGTCAAGGACTCTGCCGAGGACGCTATCGTTGGTCGCTTGGACACCAACTTGCAGGACTTGGTCTTCGAGTCTTCGCGTGGTCAGCAATGGATCACGGCACCACCGGTGACTCCCGGCGGGCACCCCGCGCGGTTCAGAATTGGCGCCAAGTGGAAGGCCATCCTCTTGCTGAACGAGGAAACCGATCTCTTCACGGACGCGCCAATTGGTGGTTTGCGCTTGCACTTGCGTGACTGCAAGGGCCTTGTTAACCTCGAGTCTGTGGGAGACGTCGACCCTTACGTGAGAGTTGTCCAGAGCGGCAAGTTGAAGGCCAAGACGCCTATCATCGCCAACACGTCCAACCCCTATTTCAACCAGGGATTCTTCCTCCCCATTGCCAACGAGCACCAGCACGTCTTGTTGGAGATCATGGACGCCGAGGCCGAGGGCAAGGACCGGCCATTGGGCTCTTGTGCCGTTTCCATCAAGGACTTCTTGAAGAAGAACAAGGACGGCTACTATTTGGGCTACGACGGGGCGGACGAGATCATCGAGCAACCAGTACTTTACGAAGGCAAGAACCACGGAGTAATGCGCTACTCGGTTTCGTTCATCCCTGCGCTCCCAGTGTACACACGTGCACAAATGGAGAATCTCGACGAGCTCGAGAAGCAGAAGGCTGCTCAGAAGAAGGAAGAGAGAAAGAGACAGGAGGAAGACGAGAAATTGTTCAAGGAGAACCCAGACAAGTACGAGTGGATGGAGATGCAGGAGGACAATCTACCAGAACCTCCAAAGCTCGAGATTCCATTGCAAAAGGCCATCAAGTACCGGTCTGGAGTTATCATTGTCACAATTTTGAAGGGATTCTTCAGCAAGCCCGATCTCTATGTGCACACGTTGTTTGACGAAAACGCGTACCCCTCTAACGTCACACCGAAGGCCGAGACGAGAAACTTGACCGCCGCCACCAACGCTGAGTGCTTCATTCGTGACTTGCCTAACTCCAACTTGGTGTTCCGCATTGCAACCAAGCGCGAGGTCGAGTGCGAGAAGGATGTGGTGGCTGAGAAAATGTTCTCGACAATTTCGATCCTCGAGAAGTCCTACCACAAGCCAATTACCCTCAAGATTAACGAGAAGAACTCTGTGGTTGTGCAGATGGAATTCATTCCCTCTGCGGTGAAGTTGGCACCTTTGGACACGGTGTTGGACGTTGGTCACGTCAAGTTGGACATTTTGTCTGCTGAGAATTTACCTTCCGTGGACAGCAACGGCAAGTCTGACCCATTGGTCTCGGTTAAGTTGGAGGGAGTCGAGATCTTCAAAACTGACAAGAAAAGGAGAACGTTGGACCCCGTGTGGAACGACTCTGTGGAATTCCCCATGTTGTCGCGTTCCCGCCAGGCTCTTGTTTTGGAGGTGTACGATTGGGACTTAACACACGACGATGAGTTGTTGGGCAGAGCCAACATTGACATATCCACCATCACTCCGAACAGCTCGACGCCATTTAAAGTTAAGTTGGACACCCAAGGTGTGTTGAGCTTGAGGGCTACCTTCAGGCCAGAGTACGTGAGACCTTCGTTGAACGCCAAGAACGGGTTGCCAATCAACTTCAACGACATCGCTGGCGCGCCATTGAAGATTGTGGGCGGCGGCGCTGGTGTGGCGACTAACGTCGTGGGCACTGGCGTGGGTGTGATGTCTGACGGAGTGACCAAGGGTGGCCAGTTCTTCAAGGGCTTGGGCCGTCTGAAGAAGAAGAAGAATGAGTCTAACGGCGACGGAGATGACAACAGAAGCTTGAGCACCAGTGCCACCAACCGCAGTAACGGTCAGAGCTCACACAACCAGACTACCCACGATTCGCACTCGCTCGGCACGGAGTTGAGCCAAGTGACGGAAAACGAGTCGGCAAACGGCGACGACAAAGAGGATGACAAAAAGGATGACAAGCGCCAGGGCGCCCCTCCAGTAGAGGAGCAAATGGAGCAGAACAGGCCTCCATCGTTGGAAGGCGCAATTCCCAACATGGCACCTGACTTCTTGCCTCCTCCGCAAAAGCCCACCGACTTTCAGAACGGGCACCGCAGGTTTGCCAGCCAAACAACCGATATCAGTTCGATGAACCTGGACTCTTTTGGGCTGGGAAGTAACCCTGGCCGCGTGAACATCGTGAGTGCTACCGGATTCCTGGCCAGCCCGTTGGAAGTTAAGACTACGTTGGCCACGTCCGCCAAAACCAAGGACATCCACAAGACCAGAGCCAGCAAGGCACGTGAGGGCAAGTTTTTGTGGAACGAGACGTGCGTGTTTAAGGCGCCCCGGGACGGGATCTTGTCCTTCGTTGTACGCGAGCACCACACCTTTGGCAAAAGCAAGGTGTTGGGCACTGCAGAGCTCCAATTGCTGGAGTTCCTCAACACTGACACCGTGCATACTATACCCGCAGGTAGCGGGGAGTTGACCGTGGGATTACGCTACGTGAACTCGCAGTTGTAAGATAAACTAATACATGTTTTTTTGTTGTATTGCTGGCGAATGTTGCAGCCAGAGGTAGCGCAGTGTTGTCGTGCGGAGACCCATTATGCCGGCCGTTTCATTTGCGGCAGCTTTTCGGGTAATGTGCTAGAGATCGCACAGGGCCGCCTGTGAGCGCTTCGCGGCCCTCCCGCTGACCACTCAGCAGGGACAACAACAGCAGGAAAGGCCGGCGGAGGATGCGGTCTTCCTTTGTGTGTATCACGTGATGTTTGTGACTGCCGCAGTTCCGACGCAACGAATCGCTCGACACCCAGACCTCCAGGGCACGGCAGGTGCACTCCCGCGGTCAGAAGAAAGAAAAAAAAAACTGAGAATTTTACGCACTGCTGAAAAAACTCATAGACTCTTGTTTTATTCTATCACCAAGAAGCAGACAAAATGAGCCAGATTGTATGTTTCATCCTTGTTTCACGTCCGTTTTGACGCTGTGCCGTTGCTGCAACCCGCTGTATCGTTCCGCATCCCTCCAAGTCCAGTGCCACAATCTCCCGGCAAACCACTAGCCGCTAGCGGCCGGCGCCACGCAAGAGCTGCCCCCTGGCAGCAAAACACATAGTAAAACACATCGCAAATGCTCACAAAGCAAATGCAACAGTGCAAGCGTTACGGGGAGCGTCCCGGGGTTCCCCGCGGCAACAACAGCGTCAGCAGCAACGTCAACATCCCTACCGGTTTTACCGTTTTCGTACTAACATTAACAGGCACCAAAGTGGTACCCAAGCGAAGACTCCGCTGTGCCAAGACAGGCCAGAAAGAGCGTGCGTGCCCAGAAGTTGCGCTCCTCGATTGTGCCCGGTACCGTGTTGATTTTGTTGGCCGGTAGATTCAGAGGCAAGAGAGTTGTGTACTTGAAGCAGTTGGAGGACAACACCTTGTTGGTCAGCGGCCCATTCAAGGTCAACGGTGTGCCATTGAGAAGAGTGAACGCACGTTACGTGATTGCCACGTCGACCAAGGTGCCCGTCGGCTCCGTTGACGTGTCCAAGTACAATGTTGAGTACTTTGCCAGAGAGAAGAGCGGCAAGTCCAAGAAGTCCGAGGCGGACTTCTTCAACGAGGAGCAGCCCAAGAAAGAGATCAAGGCCGAGAGAGTCGCTGACCAGAAGTCTGTGGACGCCGCGTTGCTTGCCGAGATCAAGAAGACCCCATTGTTGAAGCAGTACTTGTCTGCGTCGTTCTCGTTGAAGTCCGGCGACAAGCCTCACTTGTTGAAGTTCTAATGCTTGCGGGACGTGTCATTTTATTAGTTCCGTTGTCATTTGGTTTTAGCTAGTGTGCCCCTTTCTACGTATATTAATACACTCACGAAAAAAAAAATAGAAATAGACTAAGTCTTGTATAGCCCGCCAGCAACTGGCCTCATCCCGGCGTGCACACAGCGCGGGCCTCATCTCTAAATTTCTTCTGTCATTTTCCACCCTCCAGCCTGGAAAACACCTCGACCGAAAATGGCCTCTTTGATTCCTGTAAGTACCTACAACTTGGCCCTCGAGCCCTTCAACCCCGTCCCTGCGTTGGACGAGGATTTCCCTGTCACCGTGCGCTTGACCATGGCCGCAGTGGACCCAGAAGCTGTAGATGACAAGCAGGAGCCCTCCACCGTGCGTATTTTGAAGAAGGCCAACGCTTTTCTTGACGAGGACGACTTTCTGGACTCGGACGCTGAGGACAGCAGCGAGAACGACGAAGAGAGCGGCGAAAACGACGATGAAGACGACGAGTTGGACTCGGATGACGCGGCAGAGAAGCGCAAGACCAAGACGACCAAGAAGGCCGCAAAAGGTGCCGAAAAAGACGCTGAGGATGCCGAGGACGACGACTCAGACAGCGACAGCGACCTCGAGGACGACGACGAGATCGAGGAGTTCGTGCTCTGCACGCTCTCGCCCAAGGTCCAGTTCCAGCAAACGCTCGACATCACCATCTCGCCCGCAGAGGAAGTTCACTTTGTCGTGACCGGCTCGTACCCCGTGCACTTGAGCGGAAACTACGTGGAGCACCCTGCGGATGACGACGAGGACGACTACGACGGCGAATACGACTCGGACGAGTTGGACGACGAGTACTTTGAGGACGCTGAGGACGACGGAGAGGACTACAACTTGACGCCCGACGAAGACGAGGTGTTGAGCCTCGAGGACTTGGAGGACGCGTCCGACGTGGAGCGCAAGATCGAGGAGTTGGTTGCCGAGGAGGAGGGCAAGAAGAAGCGTGCTGCGGACAGCGAGCCAGAGGGCAAGAAGGCCAAGAAGGCCAAGGACGACAAGAAGAAGGTGCAGTTCACCAAGGAGTTGGAGCAGGGACCCACCCCCTCGAAGGGCCAGAACGGCAAGGCCAAAAACGAGAAAAAGGCGAACGACAAGGCAAACGACAAGAAGACAAACGATAAGAAGACAAATGATGGCAAGGCTGACAAGGCTGACAAGGCTGACAAGGAACAGCCTAAGAAGTACAAGACCAGCACGTTGTTGGGCGGCGTGGTCACCGAGGACAGAAAGACCGGCAGTGGCGCGACCGCCAAGTCGGGCAACAAGGTCGGCATCCGCTACATCGGCAAGTTGAAGAACGGCAAGGTGTTTGACAAGAACACCTCGGGCAAGCCTTTTGTGTTTAACCTCGGCAAGGGCGAGTGCATCAAGGGTTTCGACTTGGGCGTTGCGGGCATGGCTGTTGGTGGCGAGCGCCGCGTGGTGATTCCTGCCAAGATGGGCTACGGCTCGCAGGCGTTGCCGGGCATTCCTGCCAACTCTGAGTTGACGTTTGACATCAAGTTGGTTTCTCTCAAGTAATAAGATCAATACAAACAGTACATGTTATGGTAGATAGTACGGCTGGCGGCAGTACGCCTTGGTAGATGCGTAACAGAATGTTGTCTTTGGCCGTTGAATTTGTCTGGGTAAAAGTTGGCTTTCGTAGTTACCTCCATACAAGAAGGCTCGACGGTGGTTGTTGCATTTTCTGTAGGCAGCCGCCGGCTTTGGTTACATACAAGCACGTTGGACTCTCTCTGTTGTATTTTCTGATGCAGCATTTGGTTTTGGTAGAACACCTTAAGTAAGTCGTCCAGTGCTCGGCGTGTGTGTGTACTTAGAACTCCAGTGCTACAAGTTTCACGCCTTCCTACCAGTATCTCTAAAGTTGTGCCTCACCGCAGGCTGAACGCCATGCGGACGAGCGCCCCGAGCCCCCAACCCACAACCACCATCAGCGCAGAAAGCACTGCCAAGTCGAGCTTTTCAAGCACGAAAACGCCAGGCTCCGGCGCCCGCAACGCCTGCACCGCGCTACTGGCACGCGTCTTGAACGTTTCCCACGATGTGATGTCGGAAAACGAGAGCCTTTCGGCACTTGAAGTAGCAGGACTGGCGCCCGGCGCGGGCACCAGCGCCGCCTGGGACGAAAGCTGCTGCGAAAGCGTGTTGAGCTGCTGCGTGTGCGTCTGCAACTTCTGCTGAACCTCGTGCTGGAACGCGTCGACCAACTTGCGGCGCTTCCAGGGCTCCACCAAGAACGTGGCGGTGGCGAAAAGCACAATGTTGACGCCCATGAGCATCCACGTACCCCACGTCAGCGCCTGGCGGATCTTGTCGCTCCAGAGCTGCTCCTCGTGGTACCGCGTCATTATCAGCGCCGTGAGCTTGAGCTGCACTGCCTCCACGTTCTGCTCCGCGAGCCGCAACTCCTCCTTGCGCTGTTTTTCTGCCTGCTGGTTCTCGTGGTCGTTCTTGTACAACTCTGTAAACCGCCGCACGTCCTCGGGCAGCCAGTTGTGCTTGCGCGTGAGGAGCTCGTTGATCTCCCGCTGCAGGTCCGAGCGCCGCTGGATGGCCGCCTCGTAGTTTGCCTTGGCGTGTTTTACGTTGTTTCGGGCCGCCGTGGTCTCGCTCTCGATATTCTGCACTAGCGCCTTGAGCTTCTCGATGCTGGAGTACCCTGTGAGGTCGTTGAGCGACTTTGCTGCCACTTGGAGCGAACTCTGCGCTCCAGCGAGCTTCTGCTGCACCCACTCGGCGATCTTGGCTCGAGTGTCGTTGTAACCGCCCAAAACCTCTGTGTCGCTCTGAAAATTCTGCGATTTTGCACCTACTGAGGGCTCCAGAGAGCCTGCCACGTTTGTTTCTTCCCCCTTCCCATCTGCTGTGGCCGTCTGGGCGTCCGAGGGTTGTTCCGGCTGGCTTTTCTGCGCCAAATCCGGGGTGCCGTCAGCTGCTTTCCTAAGTTTGCTCGAGCCGGCGGATTCGGCCGCAGAATCGGCCACAGTGTCCATCAATTGCGCCCGCTCCCGCTCGGCTTCGGCCTGCTTCCGCTCCTGCTGAAACTGGAGCTCCAACTCCCGCTGCTTGGCCTGTTCTTGGCGCTCCTGGCGCTCTCGCTGTCGCGCGGCAGACATGTTAGATGTCTCGATGATCTGCTTGAGTTTTGTGTCGTCAAACGCCGAGGAATTGGCCCTGCGGCTGCTCCAGAGCACCGGTACACGATATAGCGGGCGTGCGGCCGCCAGGGCTAGAATTTGGGATCGTAGAAGCAGCATTGACATGGTGACTTCGCAAGTATGGCCGAATTCGCTCCGGCCGCGTTCTCGGCCGCGGCGCGGCCCAGTTGGGTTCTGCGTTTTGTGTGTCTTTTTGGCGCTAAACGGCTCAAGAGGAGCGGGCATCGCAGATGATGACCTTATTTTCTGGCTGTGTACTGCCACTGTTTTTGGTTTCTGTTTTACTGCTGAACTGGTTTTTTGGGCAGGCGTTTTGTACTTGATGGGGCTGCACCAGCGCACTTTGCCTATTGCTGCGAAAAGCGCACCACATCCCAAAACTGCAAACATGGAACTAATTAAACATAAGGCCCAAATCTAGTAAAAAACTCTTTTGTTTTCCAGTCACGCCCCAACTGCTTCCGAAAAAACTTCCCCAGCTACTACAACCTTGTTAATTACATTCAGCCACACGCATCAATTAGCCTGCCTTGTGTACACTGACAGTCGAGTACCATGCTTCGTATCACTTCGTACATTCCGCTACACTAAAAGTTCTTGTCGATCAACTCCTTGGCCAACTTCCAGTCGTCATCGTCCACGTAGTCCAACACAATGATCCCGCTGCCCTTGCCAAAGCTGTCCTGCAAGTTGTGTTCAGCCATCGCCTTGGCAACCTGCTGGGGCCAACACGCGTGGTCGAAAAAGTTTGACCCCGACGTAAAGTTCACGTACAACTTGTTATCGGAGCTCGTGGAGTTGTGCTCCGTTGCCCTCTTGGCCAAGTTTTTCACGTACTCCACCTTCTTGGGAATGTCGTCCGCGGTCTGGATCTCGCAGAAGTCTTGTACGACAAACTTGCCGCGGTCGTCCTCGGTGGTGTTGTACTTCCAGGAGGCGGCGTCAAAGCCGAATTTACTTCTTCTGTCGTCGTTCTTGACGCCAAAGCGTCTGAAAAGCACCGCCTTTCCGCGGGCCTGGCCCACCGTGGGCAAGTCGGTGCCCAAGTACCACTTGTCCTTGTTCTTGTTGACGTACTTGTCCCAGATGACGTTGGCGAACTCGTCCTGGTCGTTGTTCCACTCGCCCGTGCCCTCCTGCTTGAGCGAAACAATAACCGACTCCGACTTGTTGTCGTTCAAAAACTCGTACACCTCGTCCAAGACGTCCTCAAACTTCTTGGGGAACGGAATTCGCACAGGAAAGTTGCCGTGCACCACGGTCAACTCGTTGGCCTCGTCTCCCGACTTCAACGGGTACTTCCCCACACGAATATCGAGGAACCGGACGCCGTGCTCCAACTGGTCTGTAACCGACTGGCCCTGGCATTGCACCGAGGGCAACGCAGTGTGACACGCAGCCGAGTTATGGGTGCCGGGGATAGAGAGCGAGGCGATCTTGGTGTCGTCGTCGAGCTCGCGGAACCAGTTTTTGTAGTTGACCATTTCTGTGTTATTTTTTTCTACGATGTGCTTTCGCAATTGAGTGTAAGGGCGATGGGTGGGATGGTCCGTCATATTTATACTGTGCGCCGATGCATGGAACATAGCAAAGGGGACATGCATCCTGCGTGCAGGCGCACCGACGTTGGTCGGCAGGAAATGCGGAGGAGGCTGAGGGGACGAGCGACGTGCGGCGAGAGAGCACAGAGCAGGGTTTCG